>JBBPCX010009232.1:0-7500 GCA_037974365.1 Hydrocynus forskahlii
TCTCTCTCTCCCCTCTCTCTCCGCTCGCTCTCTCTCACACACACACACACACACACACACACACACACACACACACACACACACACATTGAGACAGTAACAGAGAGAGAGAAAGAGATAGATAGTCAGGGATAAACATACACACACACATTCATACTTACACACATAGACAGTGAGACAGAAAGTCAGAGAGAGAGAGAGAAACTCTGGCCGAGAGAGAGAAATTCGGAGAGAGAGCGAGAGAGAGCGAGAGAGAGAGAGAAACCCATAAAGAAGGGGAACCTTAACTGAGTAATTTTTATGTGTTTTTGGGTGATGGTACATTAATATGTCACAATCAAGGACCATCTGGGAGTCCCTGAAGTAAAATGCTTTACAAAATCATGTCTGTTTTGAGGAAAAACACTTTTAGCACAACTTCAGATTGATGGTGGAGATCCTGGAGAAGGACTGGACTGCACTGAGGGGCTGCAGAGCAAGTCAGTGACCTCGTGTTCACGGATGGAATCAGGAGCTCTGAGGTGTACAAAGACATTTTAGATGCAGAGAAACTGCTGAAATGATGAAGATCTGAACCTCACCAGCCGCCTTCAGAAAGACAAACGATAGCTTTGGAATTCTCAGTTCAAAATAAATGCCAGGTGATTTATATTTTACTTCACAGAAATCAGCGGTCCAAATACTTTTTGAAACCGCTGTATATATAAATATATATATTTTTTGTACAACTGGAACAGATTTGAACACTCTGAGATTTTTTTTTAAATCTCATAAATATT
Source organism: Hydrocynus forskahlii (assembly GCA_037974365.1). Taxonomy (NCBI): domain Eukaryota; kingdom Metazoa; phylum Chordata; class Actinopteri; order Characiformes; family Alestidae; genus Hydrocynus; species Hydrocynus forskahlii. The sequence continues at coordinate 779 of JBBPCX010009232.1, forward strand.
TATAAGCATGCACATTTTGTCAGACTACACACACACACACACACACACACACACACACACACATCTTTCAACATCCTTCTCTCATAAATAAAATGGATTAAAATGCTAATTGATTTTCAGTGAATTGAAGCCCACAGAGAGAAAGAAGGCCTGAGAGAGAGAGAGAGAGAGAGAGAGAGAGAGAGAGAGAGAACATGTGTGTGAGAAAGAGAAATTGACAGAGAGCCTGTACCATTTTAATTTTTTCATACCTGTAGGCATGTTTGTTTTGTAGGCATGATGCATTTTCTGAATCTCTCTCTCTCTGTCTCTCTCTATCTGTCTCTCTCTCTATCTGTCTCTCTCTCTCTCTCTGTGTCTCTCTTTCTCTCTCTTTCTCTGTCTCTCTTTCTCTCGTTCTCTCTGTCTCTCTCTGTCTCTCTGTCTCTCTTTGTTTCTCTCTCTGTCTCTCTCTCTGTCTCTCTTTCTCTTTGTCTCTCTCTCTCTCTCTCTCTCTGTCTCTCTCTATCTCTGTCTCTCCCCCCTCCTCTCTCTCTCTTTTTCTCTCTCTCTGTCTCTCTCTTTGTCTCTCTCTTTGTCTCTCTCTCTGTCTCTCTCTCTGTCTCTCTCTCTGTCTCTCTCTGTCTCTCTTTGTTTCTCTCTCTCTCTGTCTGTCTCTCTCTCTCTCTCTCTCTATCTCTCTATCTCTCTCTCTCTATCTATCTCTCTCTCTCTTTCTCTCTCTTTCTCTCTCTCTCTCTCTCACTCTCTCTCTCTCTCTCTATCCACCTCCTGCTCTGTTTTGACGTTCTTTTCCGAGTGACCAGGCACCTGTTTGATTGAGGGATGTTTCCATGGCAACGGGCTCCGACAGTAGGGGGAAATGTTTCTTCTCTCCTCCGTCGTGGCGAAGTGAGTAGCAGAGGGGACGCGAGGTGCATTCTGAGCAGCGCGGTATTCTTTCACACAGACTGAACAGATGGTTCAGATTTAGTGATCATTACATACAACAGCTCACGGCAAATTAGCCAAGCACAATTGAAGAAGCAATGGGATGGAATTGGATGACAAAAAAAATAGAGAGCTGATTACAGTAACGATAAACAGGCCTTATACTGGAATATGGATACCACAGTGAGCAAGAGTGTAACGTGACCCTTTGTCATACGTGAACACACCACAGTGTGAACAGGACGAAATTCTTTCTCTGTATTTAATCCATTCACCAAGTGAAGCAGCGGGCAGCCAGGAACTCAGCGCCCGGGGAGCAGAGTGTCTCAGAGGTGCTGCAAGCAGTCCTGGGATTTAAACCCACAACATTCTGGTCACAGAGCTAACTCTCCAACCACTAGGCCAACGTTATCACTTTGAACCTTCGCACAGTGACAGCAATAAAGAAATGCAGCTGGGTGCATTAATAAAGTAGAGACGATTGTATACTATGGTAAAACATGGCCTGATGAGTTGTTATGAGATCTGAAACTGTGTGTGATGTATGCAGTGGATAACCTGTAAAGAAACAAACCACAATGATAGAATATGGCCAGAGACGTATATGTTATTGTGAAAGATATTGTAACTGAAGGTTCTCCCCATCAGTCAGAACTGAGTTAAATCCCTTTGGGCTGAAAGCACAGTCTCCAAATGTTGTTTGTGTTTCTTGATGACATTTCAGTGAGTGAAAATTACAAGTAGGACGTGTTTAAATATCTTCAGTAGCTTGTAAGGGTGGGTCACCTTTAGTGTCAGATCTTCTGTTTAGATGATCCCCTGTTTCAGATCGGCTGCTCAGATGATCCAACGGCTGTTAAGTGTAAAAACTCTCAGAGAGACTTTGGGGATCATTCACTGCAACAGTAAAACAACTAACTCTTAAAAAACCCAGAGAATTATTTAAAAAAACCTAGAGAAAACATAATGAAATTAGATGTTAATGTGTATAGTAAGCAAAAAGGAACTTACTGAGTAAGATTTGTTAAAATAAGGAAAAGAAGTGAAGAATTTCTAGACGTTTAATTGCCAAGAAACAAAAAAAAACTTTTTTTTTTCCAATTTACATATTTTGCTTATTTTGTTAATTCCAAGAAAACCTGCAAAGCAAGTTTAGCAGTGGTCCATTTTTAAACAATTATTGTTTTATTCATTCATGGCTTAATAATGCATTTACATCTCAGTTTCAGTGCATTTTTGGAGATTTTGTGAGTGGCTAACACTTTTTGCCGGGTTCAGAGCATCCTCGAGTTACGACACAGATCCGTTCCTTCAACAGTGATGTGACCCGAATTTTGGTGTAAGTCAAAACAGACCCTAGCCTGAGTCACTTACCGATCCTAACACATAAAAACACAACTAAGCCACAGAAAAAGGAAAAGGAAACCCCCCTCACTCACACGCGGCGTTGCTGCGTATTCTTCCACCACGTGCAACCAAACTAGATCACCCACGTAGTCCATAAATACGAGGCTAACGGTGTAAGTCGAGAGGGAGTGAACGTCGTTTCTCGAGACTGTTGTAACTCGAGGACCCCCTGTATCATTTTTTATCTTATGGAATCATCCACACTCAGCCTGGATTATTATCTGGTTACGTCTGACACTTTAACACTAGAGGATCAGCTGGAAGAGCCTAGCCTATGGAACATGCCACATTTTATTTTCACTCAGAAAATAAATGGTAATGCATACACATGACGGATAAAAGTGGGTAAAAAAGACTGCTTTGGTCTCTAGAGCTATAAAAAGCTACAGATTGAGTCTCACAGTAAAGAGCGTAAATAATCGCTCTCAGCTCGTCAGACTTGAGAGAGTAAAGCGTCTCGTCTGCATGTCTAACCTTAGATTAAAGTTATCGTTTCAGAAAGCAAACAGATCAAACGTTTAACAGGGCCATCTGGGATCTCGTGTTAGTGCACAACTGTTGACGGGGGCTGCGTGGGACGCCACCATATGGGGCGAAAAAAGAGCATTACATGAGAGAACACACACACACACACACACACACTGGGGGTTGTATTAGTGTGCTTGCGGGGACATAGACAAGAACAAAACTGTGTAATGAAACCTCAGAAAACAGCAAGGCTGCCATGACCCCAGCCTTAAAGGAACGGACCATCAGTTCAGTCTGTCAGTTCAGACAGACAGACAGACAGGTAGATAGATGGGTAGATTGACAGACAGGTAGATAGATAGATAGATAGATAGACAGACAGGTAGATAGATAGATAGATAGACAGACAGATAGATAGATGGATAGATTGACAGACAGGTAGATAGATAGATAGATAGATAGACAGACAGGTAGATAGATAGATAGATTGACAGATAGATAGATAGATTCATTAATAGAATAATTAAAATAGATATAATAATTAAAATAGATGAATAGAAAAATTAAATAATGATGAAAAGTAGGACAACAAAAAAACACAGAATTACTAACAATGATTAATACCCCCTAATAAAGAAAAAAACGGTTTTGGACTATATGTCAGCTGTTTTTCTTCAACACTTCCAATTTGTTACAAATGGACATTTTTCACTTAAAAATGAGGAAATTGGAAACAAAAGTCAGTGAGTCGAAGCAACCGAGAGACCAAGTTGAAAACGTATTGGAGGGAAAAGGCTTGTTTTGTAATAAATGACTAAAATTTGGAGGACTAGCAACTTGCATTTGTTCACACATTACTATCTTTGTGAGAACATTTAGGACCTTGTTAGGACACTGTGAGTACACACACACACACACACACACGCACACGCACACGCACGCACACACTTTTCTCATTTGCAGTCTGGAGTGAAATTGAGTCACAGCCCGAAGGAGGAGTTCATAAAGCTAGGCCAGGCCACACACTCACTCGTGAACACATTTTTTAACTTGAACGCTCTCTCTCTCTCGCCATCTCTCTCTTGATGATGTTAAATTAATGAAAGCCTCAGGAACACGTTTCTCTCTCTTTCAGATCAGGTGCTCTGTCATATTCCATGTGTTGTTTTGCGTATTTTATTCTAATATAAAACCACTTAATTTCAGAAACTTTACCTTCAGGGCACAAAGATGCTCCCTCGCCTTCCCCAACTGTTTAATCAAAAGTAGAACATATTAAACCTGTGACATCCATTCACAGGCCGCCTCAGATTAAACGTGTCCGAAATATGTGAGAAATGTACGAAAATAATCTTTTTATGAGAGACGAGGGCAGACCGCACTGCGCTGCTTTAGAATAGAAATATGTCATTTTTGCATCTGGAGTGTATCAAGTGCCCCGAAAGGATTGATTTAGACTGAGAGTGTGTGTGTGTCTGAGTAAGTGTGTGTGTGTTGGAGCTATGTGCAGACACAGTCATGTGAGTAGAAGGTGTAGAGCAGAAGGCTGAGGACACATCCTTGAGGCGCTCCTGTATTGAGAGCGATGCTGTAGGAGACGCAGCCACCAACTCTCGCCACCTGTGTTCTGCCTGTGAGGAAGCTGAGCACCCAGAAACACAGGCGGCCGTTCAGACCCAGTTCCCTCAGCTTGGTGAACAGTCGATGGGGGACTATTGTAATCAATGAACCGCAATCTCACATACACTATATTGCCAAAAGTATTCACTCACCTATTTAAATAATTCACTTCCATGGCCACTGGTGTATACCTTCAAGCACCTAGGCATTATAACAAAGTGGTAGCGATTGGGAACGACAGCAACTCTCTGCAGAGTCAATCACTACACACCTCCAAACTCCATGTGGCCTTCAGATTCGCTCCAGAACAGCGTAGAGAGCTTCATGGAATGGGTTTCCATGGCCGAGCAGCTGCATCCAAGCCATACATCACCAAATGCAACGCAAAGCGTCGGATGCAGTGGTGTAATGCACGCCGCCACCGGACTGTAGAGCAGTGGAGGTGCGTTCTCTGGAGTGATGAATCACGCTTCTCCATCTGGAAATCTGATGGACAAATCTGGGTTTGGCAGTTACTTGTCTGACGGTACTTGGCTGACTACACTGTGCCAAGTGTGCAGTTTGGTGGAGGGGGGATTATGGTGTGGGTTTGTTTTTCAGGAGCTGGGCTCGGCCCCTTAGTTCCAGTGAAAGGAACTCTGACTGCTTCAGCGTACCAAGAGGTTTTGGACAATTTCATGCTCCCAACTTTGTGGAAAGAGTTTGTGGACGGCCCCTTCCTGTTCCAACACGACTGTGCCCCACTGCACAAAGCAGGTCCGTAAAGACATGGAGGAGCGAGTTTGGGATGGAAGAACTTGACTGGGTCCTGACCTCAACCCGATAGAACACCTTTGGGATGAATTAGAGCGGAGACTGCGAGCCAGGCCTTCTCGTCCAACATCAGTGTCTGACCTCACAAATGTGCTTCTGAAAGAATGGTCAAAAATTCCCATAAACACACTCCTACACCTAAACCTTGTGAAGAGCTTGCCCAGAAGAGTTGAAGCTGTTATAGCAGCAAAGGATGGGCCGACGTCCCATTAAACCTTGTGGATTATGAATGGGGTGTCACTTAAGTTCCTATGCGTGTGAAGGCAGGTAAGCGACTACTTTTGGCGATAGAATCTAATTCCCATGTTTCTTGTCCACATGGCTGAGGGTGGAGGGCAGAATGTGGGAGACGGCGTCGTCTGTAGATCTGTTTGGGTGGTAGGTGAACTGAAGTGGGTCAGTGAAGCGGGAGATGGAGGATGTTGGGAGATGTTGTGTCTTTGACGACTCTCTAGAAAACCTTCATAACTACCGACGTAAGTGCAACTGGTTGGTAATCATTCAAAGATCTACAGAGACTTTAATTTTTTATACTTTCTTCCAGTATTACACAACTCACAGTTCCAAACTTACCTGATAGCATTCCAAGGAATGTTGAGCTTGTTCTCAAATTACGGTCCTGCTCTCTCACAGGTCACAGCTCTCATTACTGGCATCTTTGGCACAGATTAATAAAAAGGTCATAAAAAGTGTTAGCTCACTCTCACTATAAATATGAGAAAACTTACCTCACATCTTGTAATTTTGGAGGCAGGGAGCGGTCCGGCGGTTAGGGCGTTGCCCCTGCGATCGGAAGGCCGTGGGTTTGAATCATGGGACTGCCAGTGGCACCACTGAGCTTTCCTTGAGCAAGGTACCATCCCCACACACTGCTCCCCGGGCGCTGCTTCACCCGGTGAATGGGTTAAATAGGTGAAATACAGCGTAAGAATTTCACACTGTTCACGCTGTACTGAGATGTGTTCACGCGTGACAAATGGTTCACTTTGAAAGAAATGTTCTATCCTTCCCTTTCCAATTTTGGTAGCATCATGTGACAAGTGAATATCAAGCAAGTGGAACTAGACATTGGGCAGAAAATTGGGCAAAATTACATTTTAAAAAATGTTCATTCCCAGAACCAGTTCACGGCCCTGACCCACCAGCATTCCTCAGCATTTCACCAACTGAGATATCGTCGCTGTCTGGCGGAATCCTCGTAACTCCACTTTTCGTCTTTGTTGGTTTTTTTCATAAATCGATACTATTGGTCAGTCTCCACATGGGTCTGTAAAATTTAGAAATTATTAACCAATGAAAAGTGTTGAAAATAGTTTAGAATATACATCATTTTTTGAGTTTCCTGAAAAATAGCCGTTTTGGACAGCTGAGGTTTCCGCCCGACAGCGACAATATGCATTCTCACCCTCTCTCGACTCACACAGATGAGGGATCTCAGAGCGGGGCAGGCTCGATTTGGGCCTGACAGCATTCTTGAGTCAGTC
>JBBPCX010009232.1:12500-17908 GCA_037974365.1 Hydrocynus forskahlii
GGTCAGATGAGACCAAAATCAAACTATTTGGCCTCAACACCAAATGGTACATCTAGTGGAAAGGAAATACAGTTTCCCAAAAAACACCACACATACAGTAAAGCATGGTGGTGGTAGCATCCTGTTGGGAGTGTTTCTCTGCAGCAGGAACTGGGACTCATGTCAGTAGAGAAGGAAAAATGAATGGGGCAAAATGTCATAAAGTCTTGAGAAAAACCTTCTGCCCTCTGCCAGAAAGTTAACAATGTGAAGAAGGCTCAGTTTCCCACATGACAAAGACCTAAAGCACACGGCAAAATCGACCCCACAGTGTCTGAAGGCCTAGTCAGAACCCAAACATAAACTCTATTGAAAAATCTGTGGAATGACTTGAAGATTACAGTCCACCAGCGGTCACCATTCAGTCTTACTGAGCCTGAACAGTTCTGTAGAGAAGAGCCGGCAAATATCGCCAAGTCTAGGTGTGCAAAGTTAGTAGAGAAGTATCCCAACAGACTCAAGGCAGCAATTCAAGCAAAAGGTGGTTCCACTAAGTCCTGACACTGGGGGTGATCCTTTATCCATCTCAGTGATATCTTTCATTTGGATGTTGCACAGAGCAAATTGTTTTTGTGTGTGTCTTCATTTCAGGCTGCAAAGTAACAAAATGTAAATATTTTGAAGGGGGTGATTCTTTTTTAAAGCCATTGTATTTGAATTAGATATCATAATCACAAGAATGCTCATTCTCCATGATGTGCATGGGCATTTTTTATGGATTTTTTACACTACAACTGTGAGCCAATAAAATGTTATTTACATGAAAAAACACAAAATATTCTATGAAGATGTGCCTCTATCCGGAAACAGATACAGGATCTGCTGGAGTTTCCTGTTTGAGGACCAAGGAGAGAGATGTTTAGGTTTTGGGGGGGAAGAAGAGAGGAAGTGGACACAAATAAACAGTCCAAAAACTGTTGGCCCAATTTCGTAAGTAGCAGTGAAAATGACACAAGAATCCGTTCTAGTTCTTCCTTTATTTTAAGGATTTATGAGCGCGTTTTCATGCATGCGAATGCGTGCTCTCCCTCCCTGCCTCATTGTTTTACAGTCTTAGTTAACAGTATTCGAGCACTTTTTTTGTTATTAGATTAAAAATAATGCATTATCGCAACGAGAGGGCGGAATTAAAAAGCTCAGTAATATTTGAGCATGACGCTATGCACCAGTGATTATATCACTAATTAAACCGCCATTCTAATAAACAGAATGGATTAACAATTAAAGCGCTAACTAGTTGTCATGGCACGATTAAAAACAGGGCGGTATTAACATATTAACGAAGTTCTTACAAAATGTGCATATAAATGACTCTGTAGCTGATAGTGTACACAGAGGTCTTGTGAAAAGGATTGGGATCTTTGCACATTAATATTCATTTACAAACCAGGGTTTATTTTTATTGAGCTGTCTGTTAGGCTGTCGAATTGCTGACATTTTAACGACCCATATCATGGACACTCAATTTTTTCTTTACTTTTTGAAAAAGAAACAAGTGTAATGTGTTTATATAATTAATGTTTTAAGACATTGTGTTCACTCCCTACAGTCTGTTCAGTTTACAGAAGTTTAGCTCCACCTGCTCATTCTGAAACTAGGAATGTTTCAGTCCTGCTGTACAAATGAGACACAATTCAGGACAGCCAATGAGAAAATAAGTTATTTGCATCTTCCTTGGAAAAGAATCTGCAGGGATTAGCTGCCTCATGGGAGAATGAAAATAATCTGAAAACCATGCACACCATAATTTTTCACTTTTGGTGAATACAGTGAAGGATCTGTAGAATTTAGCTACTGCACTGTTCCTCTGCTAGTTACAGGAAAACCATTCAAATGTGGCCTCAACCCCTAAAGTCTAGTCGTGCCACACACACCACCACATCAGTGTCACCACTCAAATAACATCGAGAGCAGTGAGGTCAGGCACTGATGTTGGACGAGAAGGTCTGGATCACAATCTCCGTTCCAGTTCATCCCAGAGGTGCTGGATGGGGTTGAGGTCAGGGCTCTGTGTGGACCAGTCCAGTTCTTCCACACTGAACTCCTCCAGCCACGTCTTTATGGAGCTCGCTTTGTGCACTGGGACACAGTCATGCTGGAATAGAAAAGGTTCTTCCACAAACTGGGTCCACAGTTGGAAGCATGGCGCTGTCCAGAATGTCTTGGTCTGCTGAAGCATTAAGATTGTCCTTCACTGGAAATAAGTGTTTCTTTCTACAGTATCAGGTGAAGGTACTGCACAGGTACTTTTTATTCACCAAGGTACCAGCAGTACAAACAAAAATTTTTATATTAAAAAAAAACTAAAAAGATTTCCCAAGGGAGATTACCTTTAAATCTTCAAAAGTCTTCTGTCTATGGGCCTCTTTGATCTAGCCCTTCACCGCTACACTGACTCGGTTGATTAAGTGGACAGTGTTTTGAGTGCAGCTTTCCTCTGTCTAACGAGGCATAACATAAATCTGACATATGCCACCAGGCAACGAATCTGATATTCCTACCGTCCTCGTACAATCCAGATCCACACACATCCCTGTGATCACCCAAATGATGACTCGTTTAAAAAGTAACCAACAGTTCAATATTTAACTGTTTGTTAATGACTCATATTTGTATCATTATTTACTTACTTGGTGGTTTAAATAAAGAGCATACTTTGCATCAGCAACAAGTCATTCACAAGCAGACAACTGATTGTCCTAGTTTATCCGTAGCACCTAGTTTCGACACTGTCATGATTTTGATTACTGTCTTGTCATTTCCTCTGTGGCAGAAACTCCCACTGTCTTCTTGTGCATAATTTCCATTTCTTGTAATGTCATTTCGGACATTGCAAGCAAAAGTGGCAGAAATAATTCATAGGATTCTCTTGCTTTGTAAGAATCAATTATCTTTAGTTTTGGACTCTCAGATCCTGTAGAAATGTGTTGTTGTTTTGGCAGATGATTAACATTAACTCCAATTAAGAAAATCATCAAAACATGTCATGTATTTAGAATGAGCTGCTCAGTGGGAAGCCTCCACCTTCTGTGGCTCCAGTCATTCTATTCTGTAAAATAAACACAGTAGTTCTTCTCCTATAGATAAACTGCTTCAATACTCGCATGGTTACTATTTATAACCATGGTTGTATTGACCAGTCCTCCACATCATCCAAAACCCTCTTTCAGGTCTGCTGTACCACGTAATAGTGAAATACTGAAGTACTGAGCCATTAGCTTTTTAGACCTGTAACACTTTAGGGATGACATGGCTCCCTAAGACCCTTGGGAAATACTTGCCCCATTCGCTATTTCCCTCTGGAGTGTCCCTGATTGAAGGAGACCAGTGGTAGCACGGTCCTGTGCATTAGGAGTTATCAGTGAAGAACAGTTCGTTTGATGACCGATATCTGACTCTAAAGAGTTGAATAAATCCGTAAGGACGTCTCTCTGCGGCCTATATTGTCTTATCGGCCATTCATTGCTCTCTGGAAGCGTGTCTTTCCGATCTCTGAAGACGCTCCGTGCCCATAGGGTGCATGCAGTGATATCCTAATGCTATGTGTGCCATTTTCATCTGAGCTCATTCTTTATCTAACCTACCAAGAATCCCGCATGAGAAAGCAATATGGCACTCTGACTGATTGCAGGCGCATCTGAACACCTTTGTTTGCCCACCCTGTAACAGACTGAGCAAACAAAGCCTGTAATTGTCGTAACAGATCCCATAACGTTTGATGTCATGACTTTGAATTAGCATGTGATATACGCAGGACTGGCTGGTATAGATGGCTAAAATGGCAAAGCCCTCCCGCTCTTTCAAAGAACAAAAGACACAAACATTTCAAAGGTTGCACTTTTGGCATCCACATGTGTTTTTGTTTTTTTTTTGGTCTTCTCTGGACCCACAAACAACAGCACTACAAACAGGTAGTGTGATTTGGTTAAAACGAGGCTAGTTCAGCTCTAGCCTCAGGTGTAAATACACCCAGCCTGTTACTGATTCAGTGTTAAATGCGAAGTGACATATCGTATAACATGTAATGGCCCCTGGATTGTTCTACATTGAGGTTAATTATTTGAAGCCCGCAGCATCTAGCCGCACCTTCCTGCGGTCTGTAGTAAGTACTGTAGGTCAAATTAGATTGATTGACGGCCATCCAGCCAATCACAGCCAATCCATCAGAGTAAGACAAGTGAGAACGAAGTTTGTTGTAGTAACTAATGTTACTTCTGAAGACATCAGCAAATCTGAGGTCTGAACTGATGCTGCTTTATTCTGAATAGGTAGTTAGTAATGTAGAATTTACCTTCACAGTGTTGCCTTGCTAACATCATGCATGGAAGATAAAATATAATAAAATATCCCTAATGTGAATCAGCTATTAAGCTGGAAATCATCGACACAACAAGCATTTTAAAAGGCAACAGCCCCTTATAACAGAGATTCAATATATTTCTTATTTTAATACCGGTGGTTGACAAGAGTAATTTAGGGATGATTTCAATGGATTTTCAAATGTGGTATTACAGTGTGTGGAAAAAATGACTGAGGTCATTTTTTTGCCTTCCCATCCAATATCATGAACAGCTGTCACTGAATATAAACTGTCATGACAAGTAATGTCAGCATATGACATGTTTACAGCATGTTTATGGCAGTGCTACAGAGCATGGTTCATAAAAAATCAACCCTACCACACTGCCTAACATATTTCACATAATGGGCCTAAACTCAAAAGTGTAAATCCTGGGAAGAGTGAGTTTAAAGGTCAGAATCTAAGTGGTGTTCATCCACTGTACACGACTTTCATAGGATTGTAGTTCAGAGACAGCTGCTGTACAGATGTGGTATCGAAGAGTATTTTAACATCAGGATGCAAAACTTCAGTACATGTAGCTTGTATGTAAGAATACAGTATGCATGGTAACTGAGGTGTTCTCTCCCTCTGTCTCTCCCTCTCTTTCTCTCTCTCTCTCTCTCTCTCTCTCTCTCTCTCTCTCTCTCTCTCTCACTCTCTCTCTCTCAGTTCAGTTCAGTTCAGTTGAGCTTTATTACCGTGAACATGTACAGTATTGCCAAAGCCTTGAATTGAAACAAAAGATTAAACAAGACAGTAAGATAAAAATAATGATGAAATAGTATATATATACACATATAATAATGTTTACAATTAAGCTAAATACATACAAAAAAAGAATAAAATAAAATAAAATTTAAATATAAATAAATAAATAATGTAGGTTAACATATATTAGTGTAAGTAAGGAGACAGACAGGGTTGTGTGTGAGTGTGAGTGTGAGTGTGAGTGTGTGTGTGTGTGTGTGTGTGTGTGTGTGTTTGGGTGCATTACTTGCTGTCCCTCAGGTTGTGACAGGCAGACACA
>JBBPCX010009242.1:0-17908 GCA_037974365.1 Hydrocynus forskahlii
ATCAGGCGGTGATCAGTATACTGGTGGTGCTGAATGCTGAGTGGCTGGAACTCCTTTATCTAGGCTCCTTGTATCTTCAGACACTTTGCAGCCTGTCAGTGAAACATTTGTTGCAATTTCTTTCATTTAATCTCCTCAATATGTCAGAGATAAGACCCTTTAACAGACATAGAATAGTATTTTCACACCAAGAAGGTGATTCTGAGAAAAGACTTTTAAAGAGCTGCCATGCACTGGGATAAAAACACATTTAATGGGAGCATATGTGAGTGTGTGCAAGTGAGAGGAAGGGTGAGAGAGCAGCAATTTGACAAACCTTCATTCACGCCCCACAATGGATGCCTGCTGTAGAACAGGGCTCCATTTAAGCTATGTTATTCCATACTATTTGGCTCGTGCTCTCTTCGAAGGCCTCCTCAGCTAAGCTCTAACACTAACAGCTTAATGTGGCTTAATTAATTCATCAGGTCAGACGGGCCAGAGCTCTGGCTTACATAACCAACTCCCAGGAGCAAAGCCTGAGACACCACACCACTGTGGTCAGGGAGAAAAATAATAACAAAACCAAATAAAACTTGACACTCCTGTGCCTCATAACATGAACGGCACCTGGGGGCCTTCAGGGACGGGGCATGGTCTGGACACTGTATGCCCTGGCCTCTGGGAGACAGCAGGGAAAGCCCTCTGAAGCACTGGTCCAGCTGGAAAACCCCTCACTGACCCACACTCATTCGGGATGCATATGCCTGTGCTTGTATTCTCTTTTTTCCTTCATTTTGCATAATAAAGGGCAGTATGGCACGCTACCGTTTGCCCACCAGACAGGAAAAACTGTTACACAGCACATGCTGGACACATCCTCTTTAAAATCAACATTCCCAAACTGTTTTTGGCTTGAGATTCTCAGATCTCTTTTCATAGTAGGCTAATTAGCATATGTTTTTCTAGACTGATGGTAAAGTTAACAACAACAGGGAAAGAATAATTTTTTTTTTTAATTATATTGTATTGTCCTAGTGATTATGTTGTAAAAAATTATATATACTATGGGGTCCAAAGGTTCTTATTATAAATGTAACAGTTCATGCTCTCCTGTCATGCCTGAGCTTTGTTTACTTGTAGCATGTGCGTTCTACTTATGTATGTTCCCGGTTACGTCTTGCTCCACGTGCTTTGTTTTAGTCTCTTGCTCGAGCTTTGTCCTGCCCTCCTGTTGAGTGTGTTCACCTGTTTGTCTGTAACCTCGCCCCATCACAGCTGTTCTAGGTTAGTGATTGTGTCTTTATTCCTCGGTCGGTCAACTGTAGTCCCTTCTTGAGAATGTGGCACCCAGTTCTGCCTTTTACGTATATTAGTATTTTGGTGGTTGCTTATTCTGTTCAATTTTGTAAATAAAATCTGTGTCTCTGCATTTGCGTCACTCCATGTCCTCTGTTACCCATATAAACATTGCAATTACATCACTGGTATTTGAGTCACCAGTACAGAGCAGAAGCTTTGAAACTTTAATGTCAGTTTCAGAATTTCTTAATATCTGGTGTGTCCTCCTTTTCCTTAAACCCCTTACTGCATGGCCTTTTTTGCCAAGCTACAATTTAAAAGTGAATTCCTTTGGAGAACTGATGCAATATGATACAATTTTATCTAGACACATTCCTGTTTCTCTTTATTCCCCTTTAATAAATGAAACCAAGATTACAATTGTTGCCATATGGCAACAGCATGCAGCAATGGAGCTGTAACCTGCAGTGCCCACAGTACAAGTAAATGAATGTAATTCCGTTGGACACACTGGCCTCTTTCAGTTCCACTCATCTGTTTTCACATCACAAGTTCATGGATATTTCAAAATACCAAAACTTTCTGTTGTTTATTTCCAAGTAAAAAAAAAATCAGTTGGTTGTTTCAGTTTTTAGTTTCAGGCTACTTATGGCCTCTAATGCACCCCCTGTTAACGTGCCACACATTGCAGAAATCAATGCTGTGATGAGAGTGCTAAGTGTGCCGTGGGGTACAGTATATACACGCATGTGTGCAACCATGACATGCAAACATGCATGACATCACTCTGCACTAATACTTACCATGGTCGTCTCAGCGATGGAGCCGAAGCTGTTGATGAATATGTTGCACGTCACGTTCACAGGAGGACCTGGAGTTGGAGACGAGTCTAATTAGGAATTATTCAGTCACAGTAATAACTCAGATAGTGTCATCGGAAATTAGTCAGATTTGTTCATGCTCTAGTAAAGCTTGCATGGACACACAGACAGTCTGCATTAACTACATTTCACATTTATTTGTCTTTTTCTGGCCTGAATGGCTGGGAATCAGTTTCTGCTGAAATTCTGCTGCAGCTACACTGGACGGATGGACGGACGGACGGACAGATGGGTTAAATGAGCTCTGCTGCTGACCTTCATCTTTCACTGTCCACCTAGATCTTCATTAATCAGATGTGCTTCTGCTAATCAATGATTGTCACAAACCTCTCTGTAAATTCCCACCTTCCGTTGGTTTTATGGAGTCTTCTGTTACTGGGAGTGAACTCTAATGACTTTACCTGTTTGTTATTTAAATAACTTCTACTGGTTGGATCAGTCTAGACTAACATATCGTCACTGTCAGGACAAAAGGATTTTTTCAGGGGAAGGAAAAAAATGTTCTCAACATTCAATGTAAGTTACCTTAACCAGGGCACAGGAGTTAAGGGGGGTGTTTGGGGGCTGCTGGGTCCTACCCCAGCACTCACAAGGCAAAATACAGGGAAACGTGATATATGACAATACTGATATATGATATATTGATAATGTGGTGGATATGACAGTATTGATCATTTTGAAAACTTATATATGGGGTTTTGTTCAGACAGTGGTTATTTGCAAGTTTTCTTAATCACAGGTGCTTGAGGTTGAAATCACTTGGCATTAATTCCAGTTGAGCCATACCTTTAAAGTTGGGTCTAATCCTGGCATCATAACCTGATGTCCTTCCCATGAGTTTGTCCAAAAAGTCTGAAGGAGACATGGGCACGGCTCTCCCCCGAGCGCCCTCGGGCTCCTTCATGGCCACCAGACTGAAGGAGAGAAAGAGAGAGAGAGAGATTTTTGGAAAATGGGCTGCAACAGTTACCAAGGCTACAAATGGGAAGAGCTTCTCTAATGCCAACTGACATCACAGCTCATCCGGGCAAACCTGAAGGCCCTGCACTTCTCCTCCCCGAAGAAACCTGGAGAAGGACGAAACCATGTGATCTGACTTAACATAACAATGCATAAACAGAAAGGCAGGAGAACGTCTATGCCCTTCGCTAACAGAGACGTGTCAGAGCCATGGATCTAATATGGTAGAACTCTGTGATGTAATCACTGCAAAAAAAAAAATCCCAGACTTCCTCAAGAGACTCCCGTACTGGAAAACATCATCTACGGTAACCTCAACCGCAATCCTCAGTTTCAATCAAACCCTGACCAAACTTGTGTGGAAGAGTTCTTAAACCATGGATAATGCTCAGTTTGGGTGTGCTACGACAACTGAGGGACCAAATTTAAGATTGAGGTCAAAAGTGACAGACTGCAACACTGTGTACGTTTTCAACCAGAACTAGTCAGATTTTCTCAAAGCTGTGCAGAATGAGTTTATCTCCAGGCTGAGGAATCAGAGCTGTGTCGTTTAAACTCTGCACTGATGGGACTCTCAGCCAGAGCACTTTCAGTTTCAATCAAACCTTGCCCAAACCTCTTGTGTGGAACATGTGTGCAGCAGTATGTGGACAGGTAGCCCTCCAGGATCAGGGCTACCTGTCTGACCATGGTCCTCCAGGACCAGGGTTGGGAAACACTGCCCCGCCGCTCACTACTGGCTGTTTTTCACCCAGAAAATGTATTTCAAGAATTGTCTGACGTTGCATTTTTTAAACCAAAATGTGGTATTTTCTATAAACATTAACCTTACGCTTCAGTAAATAATTTTACATTTGACTCTTAATAAACAGCTGGAGTGCTAATTAAATAATTACTACTAAAAAAAAAAACTATAACTCAAAAATATTAAATAGAGCAATTCACCACACATGAACAGATGGAGATTATACTCTATTATTATTTATAACATTCAAAATCACCTATGTTTATGTCACTGTGTTTACTGGGATGTTACCTAAGCATTGCTAATGACAGCTTAAAAGATTTGTATGTTGTCGTGTCTCTTCTAGACCAGAGGAGTTACAGGATGCTAAAATCACTCTAAAGCAGGGATCACCAACTCCAAACCTTTGTCACTAATTTTCCCAAGTAGCGCCAGAAGTTTTCCATGGGTTTGAAGTTGTGTCTGAATTTCTCTTGATAAACTACATGGATATTTCATTGTCTTGTGTGAAGATGTATAAATGAACATCAGTGGCTGAACATCATTTACATTTACAGTATTTGCCAGCCGCTCTCATCCAAACATGGGTTCTATATAGTCTACAAAGGAAACATCTCTCACACCAGTAAACCCAGACTTACATTATGAGTGGCAGACTAAGATTACCAGACCCTCCAGAGCCAAAGATAATACTCCACCAGGACCTTCTCAGATCACACAGACAAGATACAGAAGCTTTTGTGTTAGTTGTGATGTTTGTGTTAAGTTGGTTTAGGTCATGTAAGTGTAGTTGTTTTTCAGTGTTCAGTGGAGAGGTGGGTCTTTAATCACCATCTGAAGACAGTGAGGGTTGCATGCAACGTTTTTTGACGCCACCCGAACGCACAGCCAACCGAGCGCCGGTGCTGAACGCCCGTGTGGACGCTGCGATTTGCTCCAATGAGCAGAAGAACGGTCGGCACTCAGTCCGCACTCACCTGATGCCACGAATGTCCGAAAAACGCCTGATTCAGGCGTCCGTGTGAACGAGGCCTTAGTGCATTGAAAACAGGTGTGTACTTAAAGGGGACATATTATGCAAAACTCACTTTAGTTATAACAGGTCTATGGGCTAAAAAACATGTTCATGAAGTTCCTTGCACAAAATCTCTCTCACATAAAGAGATCTCACCAGCTTTATTCTTGACAGTTTCAGTCCCTTTCAAAATGAGCCGTTTAAGGGCTCTCTCACTTTTATGCAAATAAGCTGTTGCTGGCCACACCCCACCCATCCCATGATAACGCTGCACGTTTAACACACATGAAAATGGCAGGAAACAGAGATGCTATCAGCCCTATATGTCGTAAAACCAACAGAAAAAAATGGCGGCTCTTCAACTAATCTAGTGGGTGGGGCTCAACAGCTGAGGGGCGGTTCTATGCAAATTTCCTCATCCTGATGTCAGGATAAGGGAGCTGTCCAAACGGCTCGTAGAAGCACATGAATCCTGACACCAAAATCTTTCAATTGACTCACAGAAAATGTATGGGTGTTTTTTTTCACACTTGGAGTGTTTATAGGAGCAGTAGAGACACAAATGGAAATACAAAAGGATGCAAAAAGTGAGTTTTGCATAATATGTCCCCTTTAAAATGTATCTGAGAAAATGTCCTAGATGTTCCTCTGACTCCAGTTAATGACAATTAAATGACAGTTGTTTTCTTGGAATTCTCGTGTTTTTACTACTGACAGCCAGCCTGAAGTGAAGAAACCTCCCGACAGCAGAAGACAGAGTGCCACAGTGAGGATTTGTGCCAGTAGTTTCAGAGACAGTGAATGAAGGACTCGTTCCCAGGCTGTAATAACTGTTTACGGCTTTCTGATTGCCCCTCTGTCACAGACTGTGTAACTGGATAAGCGTGTGTGGGAGCCAACACTCTCAGTACTATTTCTAAGACCTGTGGCAGCTTCTCTTAAATCTCTCCTTTTTCCTTCGAGAGTCAAGCATGTGACTGCAGCTTCAGGCTACAGCACAAAGACTTTTGCAAAATCAGACACTTTTTATTCGGATTCATAGACATGTGGCTTTATTGAGCTGCCTAGTGCAACACAGAGGCAGGTGTTGCTGAAGAGATTTTGGTGCTTTGGTGAGAGAGCAGAGTGATGGAAACCACTATGAGCTCCTTCAGGCGAATGAATTGAAGGGCTGCTTGTGAAAATGGATGCTGATTCTAAGCCTTACACCATTTGGCCTCCAATCTCCAGTTGAGCAAGAACCCTGTTTGAAACTGGCTGGTGCTGGTGGCAAACTCCTCACTCATCATAACCAGTGATTATAGGATAATGTATATATTTTTATTCTGAATAAAGAGCTCTTAAACTGGATTGTGGCCCAGTTTGCGAGCGCTGGGAACAGTGAGGCAAATTTAAGATTGAGGTCAAAAGTGATGGCTTGCAACACTGTGTACATTTTCAGCCAGAACTAGTTGGCTTTTCTTTAAGCTGTGTGGAATTTGTTTATTTCAAGACTGAGGAATCAGAGCTGTATCATTCAAACTCCTTCATCGGCTTCTGAAAACACCTTTGGGAGGAAAGCTTGGCTCCCCATGCAGTTTGCGACTTTTTTTAGCAGTGTCTGCATCTTTGAGACAAACTGGCTTAAAGAAACATGACAACTCCATCATCCCTACTGCTCGAAAAGTCCATGTCTTTTTGCTTGTCAACTTCTCCCCCTGCTTCTAGAGCAGAGAATGTTGGAATTGATGTGAAGTTTCAGATCAGCAAGCTTTACTGAGCTGGCTGATCTGCACCTTGAGCTAAACAACTCATGTCTGGAGTTTAAAAGATGATGGTCTACAGGAATTTGCGGGAGGGTTTAGTTGTCCACAGACATGTCTTCCTGTCATAGGATCACATCTGGGCCTGGAAGACTTATGTACAAAAGGTGGGAAAGTCGAAAAAACATTAACAAGTATGAAGCAGATGGCAGCCAGATTTAAGACAGTTAATTATTTTCTTTTTGCCTTTTAATAACATCAACAAGTATTTGCTGAGAAAACAATTACAGGTATGTACGTAGGTGTATAAAGTATGTGAGTTGAAATATTAGAATAAAACCACCTGCTTAATATCATGTAGGTCTCCCGAAACAACTCTGACCTGTTGAGTCTTCACAAGACCTCTGAAGGTGTGCTGAGGTATCTGGCTAGTTTGTCCAGCACATCCCACAGATGCTTGATCAAATGAGATCTGGGAATTTAGAAAGCCATGTCAACAACTCTTTGTGATGTTCCTCAAATGGTTCCTAAACAGTGTTTGCAGTGTGGGGGGATCATCCTGCTGAAAGAGGAACTGCTATCAGTGAACACCGTCTCCATGAAGGGTGGAACTTGGTCTACAGCAGTGGTGTCAAACTCCAGTCCTTGAGGGCCGTGGTCCAGCACGTTTTGGTGATTTCCCTGCTCGGAAACACCTTATTCACCTCGCCAGTTAATTGCCAGGTTTAGCGAATGTGCTGGACCCTCCAGTTTGACACCCCTAGTCTACAGTATCAAAGTAACAGCCACATGATTGCAGAACTCTAGGTTTCCCAGCAGAACATTGCCAAGAGCATCACACTACCTTCACCACCTCACCTTCTTCCCAGAGTTCATCCTGGTCCATTTCCTCCCTGGGTAAGCAAGGCACACATACACGGGTGTCCACATGATGTAAAAGAAAATCCGATTAATCAAAACTAGGCCACCGACTTCCATTACTCCATGGTCTAGCTCTGATGCTCATTTACCCATTGTGTACAGTGGGCAGGGGTCAGCATGGGCACTCTGACCAGTCTGCAGCTCCATAAACAGAAAGCTGAGATGCACTGTGTGCTCTGACCTTTTCCATCAGAGCCAGCATGAGTTTTTTCAGCATTCTGTGCTACAGTTTTAATGTTGTGGCTCTTCGGTATATTTGGAACCCCTAAATAAACCATGGTGCTACAAAGTATTTGGTAATATTAAATGACTAAAATATTCAAATAGAGAAAAGACATTCAATTAACTGAAAAGTGCACTGCTTGCATGACACCACACTCTTCTGTCATTAACGTTTATCAAGTTAAATGTAAGATCACCAGCAGTGGAGCAATGGACCAGAGACTGACTCAGTTTAGAGACACTCGCAATTGCAGGCAACAGTGTGGATTTAACTTTAGGTGAAGTCTAAATATGTACTGTACATTTCGGAGAGGATGTTGTCTGACAGGAACAGACTTTGCCCCCAGGCAGGAACTCAAATAACAGGGGAACATTTGGACTAAACAAAGCGGTGTCATAGCTAATTAGTACAACATAATAATAATACAGCAGAGAAACTGGAAACAGCCTTTAAAAACTGTGTCCGGTATCCACAGGACTGCCTGTGTGTGTGTGTATGTTATATAATGTTAAATCATTCTGTTTTCATTCAAGTGCGTTTGAAAAAATGAGGCCACACTTAACCTTTGCAGCTGAAGTGAACGATGACCATATAAAACTCAACTGCCGTTTGCATGACATTTAAATACTCTGTACTGGTAAATATCAAGTGCTGGCGGACTGGAGTGTGTATGCCGAAGCAACACTGGGAATGTGATCAGGCTCTCGGTTACTCTTGAATGCCGCTTGCTGGGGTCGTAGGTCACACTGAGAGATTAGGATTAAAAGCAGTTGAACTCTCTGCGGACGTGTTGTGGAATTATGCTACACACACACACACACACACACACACACTCACATATATATTCATACGCTCCTCCCAGGCTGTTTGCTGAGCATGGCTCAGATTCACATTGCACTGTTGACACTAGTACCCCTCTGGGACTGGGTTGCCAGATAATCTCAAATTCATGCATGTCGGCTCTTTTTTTGTTTTGGATTTCTTTCTCTCAAAAACAAAGGGCTCTAAAAGCAAAAGAACAAAAATAAAGCTGAATCAGTGTGGTGTTAGAGAGCTGGGAGTGTTTGGCCAGAGAAGAAGGGGACAGCAGGAATGTAGAGAAATCCTGGGAGGAGTGTGCAACACACACTGACAATTCACCGAATTCATTACAACCTTCTTTTGTTTCAACCCTCAAAGCAGATTTATGTAAATCCAGTGCTGTGACAAACATATGCATCTAAGTGTGCAAGCAAAGGTGGAGATTGTCCTAAATTCCTTTTGAAATCAAACATGTGGCCCCACCAACATTGGGTTTAAGTTTAAGTAACGTCCCAAACACTGTAGAGATCAAATTTACTTCAAATTCCATGTTGAACTATAATCTAACCAAGTTTCTACGTATCAAAGGAATTCTAATACAACTATTCATTTATAACAGAAGGAACATCAATTAAGTCTAGCCGAGTGAAAGGTTGTTTTAAGCAAACATTAAAAGGCTCAAGAGCTGCGAGACAGTGGTGTTGCACTGAATTAGTGAACGAGACATTCAGCCAGCAAAAGTCCACTCCTAAGGTCAGACATGAAAGTCTATATTTATAGTGTTAACTTTTGTTCATGTTTTTTCACTCCTCAGGGAAAAGTCACAAGTCTTGTCCAGAGTTCACATCACACTAGAGTTGTTGATAAACTCTTGGATGTGGCCACAGGCCTTGACAAAGGCTCATTTTAAAGCCAAGAAAAGTGAGGTCCAGTTTTTACAGTAGCCATGATGGATGAACATGACTCGGTCCCACATGAAAGTGCAGCTAGTTAAATGTGTTAAACAGAGGAGTGCTGGAGGGAGCTGGATGTGACTGAGAGTATTTTCGGTTATTTTCAGATTTACAGAATAGTCCATTGCAATCACAGATGACTTAATAGTCAAACGACCAGGTAACCATTCAAGAACAGGAGAACAAGAAAACTGTATGCACACATGTAGATGAATGTGATAATAGGAC
This sequence comes from Hydrocynus forskahlii, assembly GCA_037974365.1. Classification (NCBI taxonomy): domain Eukaryota; kingdom Metazoa; phylum Chordata; class Actinopteri; order Characiformes; family Alestidae; genus Hydrocynus; species Hydrocynus forskahlii. The sequence goes on from JBBPCX010009242.1 coordinate 9,751, forward strand.
ACAGGGGAAGTGGATGATGAGGGGCCCGAAGCATCTGTAATGCCAGAAACAGTAGATTTCATGTAAACAACCAGTGGCCTCCAAGTAGACCACAGAGGTTCGACTCCCCTCTCCGGCAGGACCACCACACTACATTACCGAGAGTCCTTGGGCTACACTCCTAATGCTACACAGCTACATCCGTATGGATTAAAGTATCTACCAAATTCCATAAAAGTAATGCTGCTTTTTTTCCACCTAATATCTATATCGAAGAAACAGACAAATCAGTACTGATGTATTAACAGTTACGTTACAGCAGAGTCACAAAGACACTACTACCGGTAAATAATGTAAAATTAAATAGAAATCCAAATTCCTATTCAATACTATGACTCCAGTGCAAATGCAGAAGTGTTGTATATAACACAAGGGAGATGCACTGTGAGGTCATGTGATGGCTAATAAATTGAGTTGTAGGCTGAAGGTGCTTCAGTGAGGTGCTAAAGTTCCATTGGAGGTGGGGGTTGTTTAAAATGCATCGTAGTCCTGTTATCATCCAGTGAAGGTCATTCTGAGGAACTGTTCGGTTTATTTAGTCAAGCGGTGCTCCCAGCCACTATTGTATATGTGTAGTTGGCTCATACCTGGGTCAGTTTCCTTCATTTCAAGCCCATCCATTCATACATCCACTTTGTGAGTAGCTCATCCTAACCAGGGTTGGGATGCTGGAGCCTGTCCCAGTGCCCATAGGGTGAAAGGTGGAAAAACACTTGGACACTTTGGACAGGTTGCCAGTCCATCACAGAGCAGACACACACACTCAGGGAACCTACTGTCAGTTTAGAATCTCCAGTTCACCTCATGTGCATGTCTTTCAATTGTGGGAGGAAACCAGAGCTTTCAGCAGAAATCCACAGATTACATTACATTACATTACATTAATCTGGCAGATGCTTTCATCCAATGTGACTTTCAATTTGAGGAAACACTCACGTTTCAGGACAGTGTGAGAAAAAGAGGAAAGCTCTAAGTGCTAAAATCTTTAGGTAGGAGTAGTGCAAAGAAGATCAGGAGAGGAGATGATCTCTGAATAGACAAGTCTCCAAGAGCTTTTTGAAGACAGAGAGGGAATATTCTGCTCTGGTCGCCTTTGGCAGCTAATTCCACCAGCCAAAGGAGACCAGAGCAGCAGAATCTCTATCTCTCTTCAAACAAACTCCTGAAGACTCATATATTCAGATTCATGGAACATGAAAACTCCACACAGAAAATACCCTGACCCTCCTGCATTTCTGAATGATTTGACTTTTATTTCTACTTAAGAAGTAAAGGAAAGTAATCATCTTTTAACTGACTTTATTCACTAAGCACAGTTCCTATATACCTTTCACCATTTAAATTCATTCAGTGGGTTACAGCATGTGGATTGATTGCTGAATGTTGCATCTCATTTATGGTTTGACGTTTTAATTTAGATGAAAAGTGCATTGAAAAGAGAAGAACATTGTCTAACAGTCTTCAGTTGCTGTGCAGCTAGTTGCTGGAGGTACTACGTTCTACTGTAGTAATAAAGTATTACATTTTCACTGCAGTTATTATACATTTTTACTTGAGTACGTCTCTGAGACAAGACATATAATATAGTAGATTATATAACACTCTGTATAATGGCCATTGGCAGGAGTGCTGTGGATGAGGGAAAGTGTAAGGAAACCACCCCGGCTTTAATCCTCCATTGGTCAGTCAAGGCAGCATGCCTGTTCCCCTCAGTAAGCATGTTCTGACCCAAGGGGCACAGGGGTCTATCAGGAATCAGGGAGGGCAACTCATTACCTGCAAAACCCCCTGAGGGGACACAGAGAGGCTTGTTTAACACTCCCTAACAAACTCTCTCTCCCTTGTACTCTTTTGCATTCTTCCTTTTTTCTTTCCTATCTTTGCTCCTTCTCTCTTTCTTCACTGAACTTGCTCTTGTCTGAAACTGTGCACAGCAGGGGAATCCTGAGAACACATACGGTTGAGTGGTACTCCTCCAAAGGCTGTACTTGTCTCTAGCCTACTTGGGTTGCGTCTACAAAGGCAGCACTCAGAAATCCAGCGGGAAATAGCAGAGCATGTCCCTCATTCCTTCTCTCTCTCGTACCCACTTCACTGGGACTACTTGCACTCACCCACTTACACCACCATTCTTTCGAATTATCGTTGACTCCTGGGTGAATAAAACACCCCTCTGGGGAATTTTGCACCAGTATTCTTGTTTCTGTCCTGGTTTATGTTGCTTCATTGCTCAAAAGCACCCCACAGGGGAGTCAGAAGACTGTCCTACCAACCCAGAGAAAGAGAGAGAGGAGGGCTAATTATTTTCTCTTGCACCCCTGTTCATCACAATGGATTGAGCTTGCTACCTATTGACAACAGGACCAAAGCTTGGATGGCTGCAACCTCTCTTGTTCCACCAGTATCTGAAACTGCATGAGTAAAACTATGATGGTTTGCTTAACATCTCAAAAGAGTGTGTGATTATTTGGCCATGCAGTTAGTGTAATGCTTACTAGCTGCAATGACCTCATAGCTCCAGTACAAAGCTATCAGGTCTTCCTGATGCTTCTTGAGGCCAAATCTCATTCTGCCTTCCAACACTGAACACAGCAGCCTCAATAGAACCAGGACACACACATTCACACACACACACACACACACACACAGTTTAAATGAGACCAGTCACCATGGAAACCACCAGGCAACAAAGTGTCAGGGAGGTGGTCAGTGGAGCGAGGCGGTCACAGTAGATGTTCGAGTTGAACCCGATGTAACAGGATTGAGAGGGAGCCAGAGAGCAAAGAAAGTGTGTGTGTGTGTGCGTGTGTGTGTGTGTGTGTGGGGGATACACTCATTCTATGAGTGAACTCCGCTTCAGTGCACAGAGGAATCAGGCCAGGCTCAAGTTAAACTTATACGAGAATTCATTTTGATTTTCAATTAAATTACCTTTAAAGAAATTATCCAAAGCATTTTAATTGTTGACCATAAAATATAATTTGATTGAACTTAAAACTATTAGTTGACAGAATGCAGAGCAGATTATTGATCTGTTTACTCTCTGATGTTTAGAGAATGCAATATTTTGTGGCTGCCAGAAAACTTACGTTTATAAGTTAATGCTCATAATCACTGATTACAGTGAGTTTGGGACACTGAACTTCTGGATGGGACAAAAATTAGTGGCTTGTTGTCCACTAAGCATTGATCTTTTCTCCTCTAAAGGAGTGTGGATGGGAATTTGCCATCACCTACCACTGAGGACCAGTTTCAACAGAATTCTATGTGACTCCACAAACTCCTGCAGACCACCCTGTCCATCAAATTACAAGTGTAATTTGTTCCAGCCCTCCAAAAAACACCACATTTTTCGTTATATGTTTTTAAATAAGAAAAATGTGCTTATAGATAACGAATATTGTATAAAAACCCAACGCAATAGAATGTACTGCAATAAACTGTTTTTTTTAGTATAATGTACAGCATTTGTCTTGGAGATCAGATGACTTAAAGATGCTTCGGCTGCTATAATTCTGGCAAAAGTTTTGAGGTAATCCTCAGCTGCCTTCATATTGTATCCTCCATTACAGGATGTCCTGTAATGGGAAGCTGCTTCTCCATCAACCACACCATCAGCAGCTTCCCCATGTTTTCATGGATAGATATCCACTGCTTAGAAAATATTTTAACACCCTTGGCTGGTGTTATAGCCTTTATCGACTCCTTCTGCTTCAGTAAGGTGCAGACTGTAGAAATGCTACGCTCGTACTGCTTTGCCAAGTCGACTACACCCACACCTTCATCGTGTTTTTCTAATTTCTTTCTTTAATTCAATGCACATCATCTGCTTCTTCTCAGCACTGTCCTTCCACTCACTTTCTTTAAACACATGGATGGATAAACGAACTTTTACAAAATAACTGCCAGCACAAGTGCTCGTAACCCGAATTTTAGCTCTCAACTCAAACCAAAAAATCGACCGAGAGACGACTCAAAAAACTCATAAGCTGGGACACCCGTAAGTCAAGGTACCACTGTATAATCAGAGTAAAACAGTCTAGAACCGGTGTTTGTTCTCCTACATGCTAGCCATTTACTGCTCTTTCTCTCAGCACGCCGCTCTCCAGGCCCCCTCCTTCTGTGGGTTTTCCACAGGTTTAAAGATCTTGTGTTTGTTCATTTTTTCTAAGACCCAAATGGACATTTTTAAAACACCAGTAGCAGTTATTATTATTGTTACATTTTTTAAGAAGTAACAATAACTTTGGTTCTACATGACACAGGAACACTAAACAAAACTCAGCATGACATCTGAAACCTCTAGCATCAACACAAAGTGGGGGAACTTCCATATATAGAGCTGCTTTGCTATATGACAACAATTTATCATTTGATGCGCTTCTGGTATGGATCCGTGTTAAACCAGCTGCACCAAAATGCAGTGATACACAGCTGATATTTCACACTTTGTACACACAATAATACTGAACTATGGCACGGATGCATTTTTAACCATTTAAGTGTGTCTTAATGCAACCCGTGGGCAGTTTTCTGACTCTGGTCTTGTTGAATGTGGAAAACCTGAACCTGATCATAAAGTTATGTATAGTTGAACTGTGATCAGATCATTTTACTAAACTCAGATTAAGGAGCACAGATCAAACATACTGGCCAGAAAATTAACTGGACCCTCTGAATCAAACACTTCGTGTCCCTGCCTGGAAATAATGTTATCTTTGATGTAACACACACACACACATACACACATACACAAGCTCCATTGCTGTAGATTGGTTTCTCTCTGGAGTCGAGGCCTGAGGCTTTTAAAAGAAGAGTCTGAAGCTGTCTCAAGGAACTTTGACTCCACAGAATAAAGCGGGAGGGGAAACACACACACACACATATACACACACAGATGAAAGAATGGGTCAGAGTGACAGACAGGCAGAGAGAAAGGAAGGGAAGAGGATGGCTCAGCACTACAAAAGCCTTCATCCTCCCAGAGGAGAAAAAAGAGAGGGGGAGGAGTGACTCAGTGAGATATCATGGGGGGGCTGGGTCTGTGTGTGTATGTGTGTGTGCGTGTGCGTGTGTGTGTATGTGTGTGTGTGTGTATTGTGTGTGTGTGTGTGTGAGAGAGAGACAGAGAAAAATTGACTGCAGCAAGAGTCATTAAAGAGGAGGAAGTATTGCTTCACATTTACTGAATGACAGCACTGACTCAATCACACACACACACACACACACAACCCACAATTGACTCCCCAACATAGCATGCCCGTACTCTGCCCTGTGTTTACACAGCACATACATCAAACCTTACACACAAACCTTCCCCGTCTAGTCTGACAGAAGGGGCTACGGACACACACTTCTCACACATGTACTTTAGTCCTAAACCTTCCATATGGACCTCAACAATTTTGTGGTCCATATGGAAAGACCTTGTCAGGTCCTCCCCCACCACATAAACACACACACACACACACACACACACACACACACACACACACACACACACACACACCATTATATGTTCGAGTGTGTATGAGGAACAATTTTGGTCTCCATAATGTCTTTGGTCCCCGTGAGGTGGTATGTGAACAGGATGGTGTCCCCATAAGGAGATATACACACCACCCCCTGCACACACAGCCTAGCTTTGGTTTGTGCAAGCACACACTCTCCTCTTCTTATTTCAATCTGTACACACATTCATGGTCTAGCCTGAGGTCTCGAAGTGCTTTTTGGAAAATAACTCTTTTCTGTGAAAAAGAGTTGGCTCCCAGAAGAAAGTGCTTTTATGACGTTCGTCTGCTTTAATGCTGAAGCGGTAGCAGTCTGTGGACAAATCATAGGAACTGTCTTATGTGTGTGCACATATATGTGTGTGTGTGTGTGTGTGTGTGTGTGTGTGTGCACGTGTGTGTGTGTAAAGGCAGAGAACTTAAAATGTTCCACTGCTATGCTGTATTCCTAGTTTCTATTCTCTTGATCAACATAATAATTCTTTGCTATTCATTCAATATTTAGCAACATTCAATTTAATTCTGCCTTCATAATTTTCTAAACAGCTTTCTTTCTCATGACAACTGATGCTGTGCATGAAAATCTAGGACCACCACTAAAATACTTCTATCACTGCATTCTTTTCAAATATAATGCATGTATATTACAATTTTTATTATCGGTAGAATAATTTGAGTAAAAAGTGGAATCTTTGAAACTTTCTAATAAAAGTTTAAATGAAACACTCCTGAGAGCTATCTGAACAAAGTCTTAACACTATCAGCGTGACTATTATGCTAGCATTTGAGTAGTGGTGTAGAAATAGTGTTCATCATTTTACTTCTTATACAGTGGGGGAAATAATTATTTGATCCTCTGCTGAATTTGTAAGTTTGCTGACTTACAAAAAATGAATTCATAAGGTAATTTAATTTTTATGGAGAGAGACAGGATATCAACCAAAAATAAAAAAATACATGTTACATAAAAGTTATAAATTGACATATTTTAAACAACCATTTTTATGTTGCCTCAGACTTCTGGGCCCCACTGTAAACGCTGTGTCTGTCAGAACAAAACCTTGCATCTTCAGTATACTAACATGTCCTTTGCTGCCTGAAATCTAAAGCACAAATCTACTAAGATTCCAGTTTTGTACAAAATTCCTCCACTAGTCCAACTGCTTCAGACAGTGATTACATGCTTGTACGATTTCTTGATTTGACTCAGATAACTCTAATCAGATTAAATTTATCTGCTGTGTCCTTTTCACTCTAAGCTATGGTCAGTGAAAAATCTATTTTAATAAATAAATAAATTTGCATCATGTGTAATAAAGGTCAAGTTGTCAGAAAACCACACACTGCTTTATCTAGTCTGGATCAGAATAGATGTAAATGCATTCTTACTGATGTAGTTAAAGATGCATACTTGCCTCCTACAGGGGAATCACAGCGAGACTATCTGGTTTAAAAACTAGGAAAAAACTAGGAAAAGGCAGGGGTACTCAATTCTGGTCCAGGACTGGGCTTGGGCACTCCTGCGATATGGTGAGAGGATGCTTTGGCATGGCCTTTTTTAAATCTTTCTTTGTAAAATGCAGAAGTAAGTCAAACAACATTACAGCCTCTACATCACTGGCACCACTAGCAGATTCCCAATGGTTGTACAATGTATTTATGTGAAACCTGTGCGAAAACAATGGGACAAAAACCTGAATTCTGAAATATATTAGGCTGAGGGATATCATGATATGACTCATTACACAAGAAATAACACTACATGCCTAAATTTAAGGCTGTTTTTATTACCTACACAACTAAAAACTGCAGCATGGCAGAAGGTACTGTAGGGGATTCGTTCTTTGTTCTGCTTGAATGATTCATATGTAGGGGGCTTTACAAACAAAAACATTCCTCTGTAACTGGTTCAGGGACCTGAGAGCCTTTGAAAGTCCTTCAGGAAGCCTGGAGGACAGTTCCTCAAGACTATATCAAAAATAAAAGAAAGTCTAGATCTTTGGAATCAAAATATGAAGAAATGATATGTGGCTCAAGGCTTTTTGCTCAGTTTTGTATATTGTTGCTATTCTAAATTCATTTTGATTGAAAATAGAAAATTTGCCCGATCCGTGATATCTAGGTAGGAATCTATGTACCACCAGCAACATGATTGTGGAATCAACAACTGGAATCAACAAATCACATTTTGAGTCCCAGTGGGTGCAACCAATTTTTTTAGTCTTCTGAAAGTTCTAGATATACCCCTCTGAATACGAGCTGTGGTCTAAAAAGCGGGTTTCACGTGGTAAACAGCAGCAGCTCTACACCAAGACTCTTTACTGAATGAGTCATTCTAGAAATGCAACACACAAGACATGGTCAACTGCCTTTTACAGGCTTCACACACAACATGGAATTTGAATTCCATAAAGAAAGTATAGCATTACAGCATTGTAGAAGAGGCGTGTTTTGATATTTATGACCTGAGATGAACGTTCACCAAACCATTTCATGCACACTCAGTGTATCATATATTGTGAGAGGATAAAAAGAGTGGCTGCGTTCAAACTGCCCCCCCCCCCCCCATTCTGCTCCAGAAAAGGTTCTCCGCTCTCTTGGCCACATTA
>JBBPCX010009252.1:0-17908 GCA_037974365.1 Hydrocynus forskahlii
TCATTCTCCTAAATGTGGTGCAAATGTTTATTGAAATGTATGTTGTTGGCATATGGTCAGTAAGTCGTTCTGCTCAGTTTCTGGACAGAAGAAAAAACAAAAGGACTGTCTGCTCTGTGGCAGTATCTCTCCCACACACACTCTCACTTGGCACTGGCTGCTCGATAAGCGGGGTTCATTTAAAGAATTTTTCTTTTCTTAGAAAACATAAAGAAGACATACAGTCCACTTGCACAATGGCAGACAGTGTCTTTATTATTTTCTTTCGGATAAGTAACTTCAGCGGCGGTCATTTCCAAATGTTTCATCACCTTTCACGCAGCAAAACAACCGGTGGACACTCTGCAGGCGAGGGAGCCAAAACCACTGCGTGGCATGTTTGCCTGGAAGTGGATGTATTATTTATATGGCTTGGACCTGGACTATAAATATAAACCAATGGGAATTTCAGCTGACCGTTACATCTGTCAATTAGCCCTCCACTTTTTAGCAACTGGACTCTTGTCTTAGTCCAAATGTCAAAATGTAATCATGGTTTATTGATCATAGTTGCTTCTGATCTAACACACAGGCCACCACACCCACCGAAGACTTGGAGGTCTGGTTGACACGTGGATAGTTTTGATAACATTCGTGTTTTCTGTGAGTGTTGGACTCCAGGACACAAGACACTGATAGTTTAGGTCACTAAACAGAGATATAGTATATGTAGCATATAGCAGTTAAGGAAGGATTGCATGATAAATGGTGCAGATAGGGGCAGATGGTACTAAAGGCTAAGCCTTCCCTAAAAAGGGACAAAAAACATCAAAATGAGATTCAATCTTTGACATTCACATCATTTTACTTAGAAGCTAATTATTCTGGATATCAGTGGACCTACAAATAGTGGGTTCTACAGCACCACCAACAAGTATTTAGAAAAAAAAATGGCTAAATGTGTCATGTCTGTGTATTGGAGAAAAACCGTATATTTTACCAGAAATATTGCACACAAGGGAAAATATTGCACCCAAGAGAAACTTCCACTTATCAGTCCATGATGTTTAGATGTGTGTATTTTTTTTTGTGTGTGTGGTTGATGACATGCATGTGAGAAGTAGGCATGACTGAAAACATGGCCCTGAATGCTGGAACAGGACAGGAGTGTGGTGAAAACAAACAGAACCATAACAGAGAAATGTTCAAAAGTGCTCTTGTTGTAGATTATTCTGAAAATGTAGGATTCTGTTTAACATAACCCCCATCTTGGGGATCTTCAAAGTGCCTAGTTATTGTGTTCAGTCTCTGGGCTAATACATAAATAAGTTAATACACCAATAAATAAATACATGACAATAAACCTGGCTGCCTTCCATCATTTTAATGATGCATTTGCGCACCATAATGGGATTTAATTCGGCAATATCCTGGTGCATGAAGACAAAGCCAATGATTTGTGCCTGGTGGCAACAATACAGCATGTTAGCCATACAGTTATTGATTTCTGTGTTCTCGCCTGGATGCGTTTGGGCTGATTCACAGTCTTGTGTGATGGCATTCCTAGTATTGTCTGTGTTATTTATAAAAAGCTTCGGTGTCTATTTTATGGATGCTTCTGAAAAATGCGGTGTATGGATTTGGGGAACAAATACGCAGCACAACATTCATGCTGAAGGGCCTATGTTCTACATTTTCATTTTTTAGATTTTCATCTCTTAGCATTAACCTGGTTGTTTTTGTAACTGAACCTTTTAAAAATGATATATATGAATGAGTTCAGTTCGTATTGGCTGCTCTGCATCATGCTTCATTCAAAAAAATAGTTCAAATGAACTTAGCATATTAGGAATGACCATGCTTAAGCCTGTTCTCTGTAGAGGAAATGTTAACTTCCACTAAGAAATTGAACAAAATGTAATTTGTAATACAATGTAATGTGTAATTTGGTGGCAAAACATCTCATTTCGCATTTTATTCCTTTTACATGATGGTCAATGCTGGCTCTTCTATAAAGTCAAAAATGTGAATAATTCACATTTTTTACTTTATGGAAGAGCCAGCATTGACCATCATGTAAAAGGAATAAAATGGAATAAAATGGAATAAAATAAAAAAAAAGAATAAAATGTAGTTAGGATGTGTACTGTTTTAATGCTAGCTTCAAATGTGAAAAGTGCATTAAGATAAATTAAAGGAGCAATCAATAGCCATAATGTGAGGGACATGGTCATCATCTAAACTACCAATGCTCCTTCGCTGGAGCTTTCAGAGAGCAGAGCTTCACACTGAGTAGTCCCATCCAATTAATTTCATCCTGTTTCCAAAAACAAAGAAGCACAGCTGGATCCTAATGAATGCATTCATTCGCAGAAGCTTCAAAGGAGATAAAGCCACCCCCCCCACCTGTTAAGCTGTTGTTTTACATGGCTGGAGTTATGGATTTATTTATTTATCCACTGCTTTATCCCTTTGGCTGAAGGCATTTTGTGGCCACAGCAGATCCATTATGCCTCATTCTGTTATATTCACTACCTAAAGCTCAAACACCCCTGAGGAACATCACAGAAAAAGTAGTGAAGACTCAAAAATGTTGAGATCATAACCGATCATCACTCTGGTTTATCATTCTACTCAGGCTTTAGCAAAGTTCATAAATGCTGAGATGAGTCTCTGACCATTATAAATTTATATCATATTCTAAAATATTCTGCTAAAACTGCACTGTAACAATAATCATGTTTCTATGCATGTGTTAGCACAGTTAAAGCTCTTGGCTAGTCTAAGCAACTGGTTTATCCCATATAAACATGGGCGCCGGAACAGGGGGGGACATGTCGGGGGGGACATCCCACTCTTCAAAATCATTTATTTTGTCCCTCCCACTCTTTGTTTCTCAGACAACGGCCGAGACTCTACACACGCGTAACCGCGCAACCCCCCCCTTTTTTCCCCTCAAAAAATGACGAGACTTTGGACGCGTGCACCAATCCCCGCCCCCACCAAAAGGACTGAGACTTTGCACTCAACCCAGCCAACCCCAGCCACTGAACATAACACCAATCATGGATCCATTGGTCATATAAAACACATAAAAAACAGATTTTTTGGATGTAAGCCCTTTAACCCTGTTTTAGGGTCTGAGCCCTTTCGTAATGTTTTTAGGATGTGAGTGCTGTATCTATATTTTCAGTAAATGAGCCTTTTAACCACATTTTAGGGTATGAGCCCTTTAAGCACATATTCAGGATATGAGCCTTTTAATAATATTTTCCAGTATAAGCCCTTTAACCGTGTTTTTAGGATATGAGCCTTTTAGTTGTGTTTTTTATTTTTTAGGATACATGCCCTTTAAATCTGTTTGTAGGATATTAGCCCTTATTTAGTATATGAGCCCTTTAACCATGTATTCATCAGCTTGAAAGGATTAAATAAAGGCTCCTTAAATGCAGAACAGAATCAGGACTGAAGATGAACATAAAGGTCTGAACCCATGGTTACATCCTTTTGTTTGGAGGACCTAATTAACCAGAGTGATATTGAGGCCAGGCATGTGAAGGGTTGCTGTAGATAGAAAGAGATGTGCATCAAGATACAATACAGAAAGCAAGTAAGTGATGGGGAAGGAGCACCAGAGAACAGTTTGGACTGCAGAAGTAATGAAAACCCTGTTTGCTCAAGACTCAGTGTGAATGCTGCTATTCACTGCTGAATGAAAAGGCAGGGTGAGGGGAAGAGAAGGATGGTGAGCTGAAAATAGAGAGAGTGATAGGTTACTTCAGCAGAAGCAGGGAATAAAAAAATATGTTCTTAAATTCCTCATGTCAATAAAAACTCAATTTACATTATTTTAATTAATGAAGTAGTATGTCCAAATATATCCCTAGCTGTCCAGTCCGTATGGTCCATATATGGACACTAGGCTGCCTATGATAGAGTGATAGTCTATGATAGAGTAAGATCATTTCTATTTTTTAGATGGGATGACCTTAAAATAGAAATCAAGAAGGAGGCTAAATATCAGTTGTATCATATAATAATAATAATAATAATAATTATTATTATTATTATTATTATTATTATATTTTTCATGCATTCTTTTTCAGGATCATTTTAGGGCAAGCCGATATAATGAACTGCTCAGCTGTTTTGGGGTTTTTTTTTTCATGCCCCATTTACCTCCTTACAAATGTAGAGATTTATGAGCTGCTAGGTGGTCAGCACAGCAATTCAAGTCCAATTGTGCTTGAGGCAAGCAGAGGAGCTCAGCCTGCGTCTGGCACTACAGAAGAGCCCCCTCGCATCACTTGTAATTAAATGACTGTAGGTGCTGCGGATTATGACCCTGAGAATTAATTTGAATTACCATGCGGGTACAGAAAGACAATAATGGGGATGCAGAGAGAGGGGATCCGGGTGGAGACTCCAATTAGAGCAATCCCACCACTGAAGCAGAAGCTTAACGAACGTCCAGCAGTCATAAACCTCCAAACGACCTGTGCCTGATAAATCTGAGAGTCAGTTTACTTCAAAAGTCCGGTCTTTGGGCTGACAGACATCATTAGCCAAGCCTGAAGTGATGAGACAGGGCCACAGGTAATGGTCCACTGGCTGCTGCCAAGGTGGGCTTTTAAAATGCAGTGGCCATCTGGCAAATGGCAAACGCAACTGGTGACAACACTGTTTTCTAAACAAACAGGATGTTGCCAAAAGGAGAGGACAATGGAAATTATGTAAACATAGGGCACAACCATGTATGTGTGTGTGTGTGTGTGTGTGTGTGTGTGTGTGTGTGTGTGTGTGTGATAATTATTTGTTTAAAACTGAAAAAAAACAAAATGATTCTTTTTGGTTTCTGAGGTTGGGTTCAGTTGCTATTATTAGTTCTTTACAATATCTCAGTAAGAAGTTTATGTATGTTTGATGATTCTTCTACAGAATACATACCTAGACAATTAAAGATTTTCCATAGAACTGTATGTTCAGACCTAGAAATCTTTAGAAACCTTAATTAGAAATTTCACATTCATAATTCACATTCACAAAGTTATAATAGAATTAATATAATGATTTTCAGTTGGTTTTGGTTGGGCTTTAAGTCTTGCATGTAAATTCATGTGATTAATGGATCGCTCCACCTGGCCGGACCCCTTCATGCTATGACACCGTATGAGATGATGGGGGGATGTTTAACAGAATCAGTCACTGCTTAATTATTAAAGTGGATTTGAGTTAATTGACTGGGCTGTGAGTGCTGTAAGGACTTAAGAATTGGAAAGGATGAATGGTCACACTCGTTATTTGACGTTGTGTCTATGTGTGTGCGTGTGTGTGTGTGTGTGTGTGTGCTCTGAAGACACAGGGCCAATCAGGCCCGTCAAAGCAGCAGCAGCAGCTCGAGCACATCAGAGAACTTAATTATGGTCCTAATTAAACTCCAGAAGCGTCCAAGTAGTGCTGAGTGTGTATGTGTGTGTGTGTGTGTGTGTGTGTGTGAGCAGATGGAAGAGCATAAGAGTGAAAGGAAGAGTAATTTGTTCTTTTCATTTGAGAGCAACAAATGTGTGAGGAAGTAAAAGAGACATCTGTGTTAAAAAAAGTTTTTGTCCCCCTAATCTCTGTATTTACACACACACAACTCGCAGTTTATTTTGTGTCTCTCTAATAACTGAGTGATTACACACCAACAATGTGCAATATTAATGTAAAACCTACCGTCTACTCATGTATAGTCATGTGAAAAAATTAGGACACCCTATGAAAGCTTGTGTGCTTTTGTAACATTCATGCACATATGGATATTTAACTTCAATTGCAACAATACTGGGAGATTCAAGTAATATAACTAAACAATCAAAACTGATAAAAAAAAGAAGACAAAATCGTCTGTAGAATGTAATACTGCAAAGACGCTATGTACGGCAAGGAATAATCAGGACACCCTCACATTTATTCCCACTTAAAATTGTTCAAATCCCACACAGGTGAATCACATTGGTTGCACATGATTAGAATGCTGCTACTCAGCATTTTGACGGAGGCTTGCCTTATTTAAATCTCAGACATTTTGTTTGGTGTGCTCCTGACTGTTGAAGTGAGAGTGAACACCATGGCGAGATTGAAACATCTGTCTGAGACCTTCAGAAAGAAGATTGTAGCAGCTTATGCATCTTGTAAGGGATTTAGAAATATCGCAAAACAATTTGAAATCAGCCATTCCTCCGTCCGGAAAATAGTCTACAAGTGGAGGACAACTGTTAACAAGGCCAGGTCTGGCCGTCCAAGCAAGTTCACTCTGAGAGCAGACAGCAAGACGCTAAAAGAAGTCTCAAAAACCCTTATAATTTCAGCACTGGAGCTACAGCAGGCTCTTGCTACTGCTAATGTGTGTCTCTACAATCAGAAAGAGACTTCACAAGTTTAACTTGCATGGGAGGTGTGCAAGCAGGAAACCTTTGCTCTCTAAGGGATGCATGAAGACCAGATTGAAGTTTGCCAGAGAACACAGACCAGAACTTCTGGAATAATGTTCTTTGGACTGATGAGTCTAAAATTGAATTATTTGGACACCAGAACAGAGGACATGTTTGGCGTAAACCAAATACATAATTCCAGGTAAAGAACCCCATCCTAGAATCCACCATGAATTCTGTCAGAGGTTGCTTGAGGAACATGTGAGACCATCTTTAAGAAAATTAAAACTGAAGTGGAACTGGACCTGCAACATAATGACCCAAAACATACCAGCAAATCCACCAAGGAATGTCTGAAAACTAAGAAAGGGAGAGTCCTGGAATGGCCAAGCCAAAGCCCAGATCTTAATCCCATTGAGACACGGTAGAGTGACTTGAAACGGGCTGTACATGCAAGACACCCCTCAAACATCTCAAATCTGAAAAAATTCTGAGGAGTATGACAAACTTTCCTCAGACTGAAGTCAGAGACTGGTAGCTGGCTACAAGAAGCGTCCCACTGCAGTTATTTCAACCAAACGGGGAAACACTAGCTTTTTTCCTCAGTTAGAATACATATTTTTATTGATATCTTTGGTTGAATGAGTAATATGGTTGTTTTTTTGTAGTTTACCAGCAATTAAATCATTTTGTTTTCCAGAGATAAATAAAAACAAGATTAGGCATCGATATGTGAACAATTCTTAAAAAAGAACTGAATATTTAATCGGGTGTCCAATTTTTTTCACATGACTGTAATTACAATTGGAACAGCATACTTGTACTGTAATGTAATTAAAGTTCACAACAAAGATTGCAGAGTGGTATAAAGGCATTTCTTAGGTGGCCATGTCATCATACATCTAGACAAGAGTTAGAATGTTTGGCATTTCCTTTACAGATGGAATGTAATTCATTTAATAATCTTGGCAGTTAATAATCTCCTGTGTTAATTAACAGTTAGTTACATGAGTAAAATCTAAAGTTCATATACATGTGCATTTATGAGGCCTGCATTTATCAGGTGGCCCAGATATTGTTATGCAAATAACAGAGGTCCCAGTTGGCTTTCATTCATGTTTCGCAGTATTAGCATGCGAGCAAAGGTCCATTGTTGGTAAAAGGAAGGGATTTCCTATTAACATTTGATTGTTTGCATACAGCCTTACAGCATAGCAATTGTTTAGAAAAGTGCTGTCAGCTTAATACAATAAAAAAGTTCAGTAATCCCAAGAGCAGGATTATTTTTTCTGTTCCTTTTAGTTTG
Source organism: Hydrocynus forskahlii (assembly GCA_037974365.1). Lineage (NCBI taxonomy): Eukaryota > Metazoa > Chordata > Actinopteri > Characiformes > Alestidae > Hydrocynus > Hydrocynus forskahlii. The sequence continues at coordinate 7,699 of JBBPCX010009252.1, forward strand.
TTTGTTATTTTGTTATATTCAGGGGATAGCCCCATTCTCCCATAGTGTTTGTATCTCCTCATTGCAGGGACATCATGTATAAGTGAGCTACAGTCGTGGCCAAAAATGTTGGCACTTCTGCATTTATGTCATAAAATGCTCCACTTCTCAAAGAACATTGTTGCAACTGCAAATGCTTTGGTATCGTCATGTTGATTTCTTTTGTTGGCACTAGAAGAGCACAAAAAAGCAGAGGAAAAAAACTCAAATCTGAGACATTCCAAACAAAACGTCTAAAATGGCCTGCACAAAATAATTGGCACCCTCAACTTAATACTCGGTAGCACACCCTTTGAAAGAAATAACTGATGGTTATCGGCCTCTCTAACAATCGGTCTCTAACAAGTGGAATTTTGGACCACTCTTCCTTTGCCAGCTGCTCTAGGTCTCTTAGATTTGAAAAGTTCCTGCTCTCTTTAGACCTCTCCACAGGTGCTCTATGGGATTTAGATCTGGACTAAATGCTGGCCACTTCAGAACTCTCAGACCATTTCTGGGTGCTTTTTGACGTCTGCTTTGGGTCATTGTCCTTCTGTAAGACCCATGACTTCCAGCTGAGACCCACATTTTGTACCTGTGCCTGCAGATCAGCTTGAATTTGTTTGGCAGTTGATCAATTTAACAGTTTTCTGGGAGAAGTGGTGCATTATCTGATATAAATGCGGAGGTGCCAATATTTTTGGCCATGACTGTATATTCAAGTATTACTTACTTGGTGGCTGTAGTTTATCCGTGTGGCGCTTTCACGTGTGCCGGGCAGGAAGAGACCTAAGGGGAACCATTGGGACGAGTGCTATATTGTGAGAACTGTGTCTGAAAAATCTTGTCTGAAAATCTTTGCTTGTTCATGTCCGCTGTTCCTGGAGGATTCAGAACCTAGGGGAAAATGGGGGTTAATGAACATTTTGGCCCTTAGCTCGGTTCACTACACAAACTGCTAGAATTGGGTCCATTATATAAATTATGCTAGCATATCACAACTATCTTAGCTATGCTAGTTTTATTTTTGCTGGTAATCCTTTAACTGCTGGAGCTCCAGATGTGATGCTCAGACAGGAAGTTCACTCATTTGCTTGCTCCTTTTTGTTCCATCCAGTAAGCCTTTTCTGTATTCCAGTACAGAGTCACACCGTGTGCTAGCATTGTACAAACACAGGAAGCCAAATAACCAGAATGGTAATTCCAGACACTAATTCCCATTCCTTATGCTTCTTAGATGGACAGCCATGACAAACAAAAAGGCTAGAAAGTGAACATGAAGCTGCATGTGTTCCACTAAGCTTAAATTAAACACACATTTGCTCGATATGCGATGCAAACACTGACACAGCTTTATAGGGGTTCCCATATCCCTGAGGCAAGGGTCTCAAATGAGGAAGCTCTTGAAGGATTGCAACAGCAGATAGCATGTTACAGCATTCTCTGGTAGAGTCAGTGTATCTGCTCCTCAGGCTGCCGGAGAGTCTGGCAGCTTTTCAAACTATTCTGTGTAGTGTTTCAGAAAATCCATGAGGTTTCCAAATCAAAATACGGAGGCCTCACTGCATTTGCACCATGATGTCAGCAGTACTAGATTTTCCAAGTGTGGATTTTCGTTGGACTAATATACAGGAGTACAACAGTTCCTGGCATCTGTAACTACTTTTGATCTTCTCCACCTTATCTAGTAAAAGTGGACTTCATTCTGTACACAAAATGAGCAAAACATGGTTGCACAAAATTTACTGGGGTTAACTGGGGCTACTTGCCAGGCCAAAAGTCAAATGTAAAAAGAATGATCCTATAATATTGTCTCGTGGGATGTCCACTAGGGTCAATAGTATGATTATTTCATGCATCAGCTAAGCACATGTTGTCCCACACTTTCTGTATTAGCAATTGCATCCCTAACCCTAAAAGCTGAAAGTCTAGTACCACCTCATTATGAATAAAAGCTTCTGGTGCTAACTTCTTTTCTTTAGAGAACCCAATTTTTGTTGCCTGAGGAACATTTGAAGAAGAATAGATAGCACTTTGGAGAACGGTTTCTCTAGCAGGGATATTCGGTAGCACTTTATAATAACTACTCCCTATTGAGCATTTATTAAGCACTGGTTAAGTCTTAGTTAATATTTGTTAATCATTTGTTAGTAATTATTTCTTAGTTATTTTTCATCAGTAAATCATTAATAAACATATCTATTAATGTTTTGTGTGTGATGAATAATTCAATCTTATGAATGTATTATTTTAACAAGTAACAAGTGGTTAACAAGTAGTGTGTAAATGTTTTGTAAAGCATATACAAGTCTCACTTTAGAAGAGCTCCCAAAATATACTTAAGTAACCAGTTATAACTCTTGAGTTAATCATGCATCCTACTTTTGGTAAGTGTTTGTAAAACATTTATTCATACACAAACTACTTTTATTGAAGGTCTTTCAACTATTGCATCCATGAAGGGTAGTGAAGTAAGCCTAAACTGTAATAATAAAACAATGTTAAACAATGTTTAACAAATTCTGAACAATATTATTTACAGATGCTTAAGCATTGGTTAAGTCTTGTTAATACTTTGTTAATCATTTGTTAGTAATTATCTCTTAGTTATTGCTCATCAGTTAATCATTAATAAACATATCTATTAATGTTCTGTGTGTGATGAATAAGTCCATCTTATGAATGTATTATTTTAACTTCAGAAATGCTTAAGAAATTATTTAGTAGTAAATGCTTAGTATGGAGTAGTTATTATAAAGTGCTACTGGATATTCTACAGTAGGTTATATACCCCAAATGCATTTTATGCACAGATGTTTTTAAACCATCTAGTATTTCAAGACAAAACAGTTAGGAATGACTGAAGGAATATGCTCTTATTAATTCTGAATTTTCATTTGATATTCCTGGATGGCAATCCTGGATTTTTACCCCCCCTAGAGTATATTTTAAGGTAGGCTGATGTGGTCATTGGGGAATAGTGATGTGTATTTTGTTCAAGGAAAGTGCTAAGATATAAAATGATGGGATATTAGAGAGTACATTGATGTTTTTTTCTAAGAGGGACCCTCCAAAAAATCCTTATAAGGGCCTTCAAGGCAACTTCAAACCAAGAGTCAAGTCAGTTAGCCACACCACAAACAACTAAAGTGAAAGCAGGTAAAAAAAAGAAGAAAAAAACTAAAAACTGGCATGTTTTTAATGTTTATCCAAATCTGCTCATAAAAAGCATTAGTGCCCCCCCCCATTCTTGTTGCTGTGCACTGCACTAAGTGTGAATTGCCTAAAGACTTGTTCTAATTAACTGAATGGGAACAACACAGCAGCAGATGGTTGGAGAAGGATGTTAATAATCATGTTTCCTGAACCTCTCCATCAAAAAGACCCTCCAGGTCGACAGCAGCCTGGCACTTTCTTTGCCTCCCCCTCTGTAGTTCTTCTTCTGCTACGCCTCTAGGACTGGAAGTGGGTGGAGGGACAGGTGATGGAAATATTTTGGAGACAGAATTCTTGAATGAGATTTTCCATCGGTGTCCATAATGTCATAGTGATCAAACTTTCACTGGCTATTACGGAGAAACTTAGAGGAAAGGTGAGTGGGTTGTGCAAAGGAGAACCATGAAAATATATTTGGATGTAGAGGGGTACCAAGCAGAGCTGCGGTCAAGACCACCTTGTCAAGTCCAAGAAAAGTCCAAGACTAAGTGAAGCCTAAGTCAAGAACGAGTCCAAAGAGGTAAGAGGAAATGTGAAGACTAAGTCTAAAAATGTTAAAACCCAAGTCAATAGTGGGTCCAAAGAGCACCTGAGTGGAGAAAGGTCAGAGTCTAAAGAGGTTCAAATCCAAGACCAAGTCCAGATTAAGACCGGTTTGAGAGAAATTTTGTGTGTAGCTTCTTAGACTGCTGAAAAATCTTTTTATCCCTACATAAAATCATCACCATTGCTCTAAAATGTTGCTCCAGCATTTGAAACAACACTCCTATAATCCCATGGATAAAATAGCGCCACCTCTGTTAATGATCTTCTGTGATGTTCATTGTTCACTCACCTTACACCAGGCTGAAGTTGGCCCTAGTTGTAGCTGCCCTGCAATGGACTGGTGACCTGTTCCCGAGACCCTGGTTGAGGATAAGCAGTTTAGAAGATGGATGGCCAGATAGATGGATGAGTGGATGGGTGGATGCATAGATAGTGTTGTGGCATTTTTGAATGATATCATGGGACAAAATAAAGTGTATTGTGTAGATGTGTTCAGACACTCTCAGTCTCCTGTACTCTTACATATTCATCATCCAAAGCTTACTGTGTTTTATCATCCATGTGTCTTATCTAATGCTGGGCAAAAATTAACATGTTTTACGCGATTAATTGCATGGTTTTCTGCAATTAATTGCGATCAATCATATTGTTATACGCAAAATTAAATAATTAATTCCAAAGTAGAGTATTGCACACCTTTATCTTTAAAGTACTGCTATTTGAACAAAATTGCAATAACATTTGGTTGCAAACACTTTAAACAAATAAGGAGCTTTTTTAACAGCAGTGTTCCCTTTAACACATTTACAGAGTTGCAGTTAAAATGTTTCTTATAAATCTCAACTTAAACAATAATGTAATAAAATCAAATATAAAACTAAAGCTAGTTGCCACTGTCAGGGCATTCAACTTTTATCTAGTTTCTTATAGAAAAACAAGTTACCAGAGGATGGGGAGAGCTGCATTGGGGGACCAACTCCATATTAAAGTCTATGTATTTGAATGCAGTGTCATTAAAGTCCCTATTGGTGTAATGGTCAGGTGTCCCATTACTTTTGTCTATATCAGATGCACAAAAGTAATGGGACGCCTGACCCCCGTGAAAACCAGCCTAGATGTAGAGCTGCGTGCTGCGTGCACCAAGGAGCACAAAAAGCAAAAAACTTTCAAAATAAAACATGCCCAGCTCTAGTTTTATAGCTTTCTATTCTATTGGTTATTTTAATTTGCTGCTTCTACTTCTTCTCTTGTACTCTCCACTTTGCTGCTGTAACACTGCAAATGTCCCACTTGCAGGACTAATAAAGAGTTATCTTATCTTATCTTATCTTATCTTATCTTATCTTATCCATACCATGTATTATATCTTACCTTTTGTTGCATTTTGTTCTCCTTTGTAAATGTGGGGGCTGGTTACATTAGCCAGGCGCTAACAGACGCAAACCAAATTATTTACAGACCAGACGAGATTGGATTTTCACCTCATTACCTTCATTATCATTACTGTCATCAGTCACCACAACATGAATGGTCCCGATCTGTTTGCAGACATCAGTCTTTGGAACTCAAGATTGTAAACTGCCAGCCACTGTCAACTGAGCAACTTCATACAGGCTACAGTGTAATAAATGACATCATCATTCAGCTACATACGGTGGATCATCAGTTGTTGGGTGGGATTCCAAGTCATGTGCTGCTTCGGCACAGACTGGCCTAGCTGTCATTCATTATATTCACATTATTATATCCTGTAATAAGACAGAGAATGGCTTTTATCTAGCAGTACAAGAAGTGCATGTTTACATGGTTATTCTTGGCACATGTAGTACGTGACACGATTAACCTACCTAATTCCACCTGTCACGGTTTGGGGCTAATAGTTTGCTTTTAAAATCCTTAAAGGGCTGTTAATGTGTTATACATTGATTTCATAGGACATGATTTTTAAGTGTGATTTGTAACTGGTCACCTGATGAGATTCTTACCCCAAGCACGTACCCAAAATTGATAATACACTCACACACACACATAGATAATGCACATATGGATGGACGGATGGTTGGATGGATAGAGTTGCAGCTCTTTCGAATGATACATTGTGGGGCAATGAAAAGTTTAAGTATTATTGTAGCATTAAAGCACAGCATCAGTTCTGGTCCTGGTTCTGAGAAACTAATTTTTAAATGATTCATTAACTGTCTTACAGTAAAGTGGTGAGTGACTTACTTTGTATCATGTTACACCCAAAAAATATAATTGCTTTGGAATTCATAGGCCAACCTCACAGGGTCACAGAGTGTGGAGGGGGGATCCTTAAAAAGCCATTCATTTTGGCCTTGGTAAAATGTTTTTCTTACTTTGAACATAGAGCTGAATGGACCAGATATGAGACAGACTTGTCATTGTCAGTGCCAACTGGACCAAAGAGCGACCTGAAGATTTTATTAATATAGGTGACCCAGATCAACATTTCTAGCCACCTGAGGACCTGAAAGTGAAATACACACACACATATGCACATTCTTAGAGACAGACTGATTAATCAGGTAGAGGGATAAAGTTAAAGGACACTGTGCTTATGGGAAGCACACACACACACAGACACACACATATACACACAGACACACTATAGTGTTACCTTGTAATATCTAAAATCAGAGCATTAGCTCTTTTCTTTCTCAGCTCTTGCCATACAACCCCCCACCCCGCACAATCCAGCATTGCACAGTTTCACCTTGCCAGGAGCCACAGCAGTTCATTACAGAGTGCGGTGTTTAAGGCAAGCCCAGGGGAGTCCAGAGCCAGACATGTAATCTGCAGCCACAGCCAGGTGGCCACGAGACTCATCTGGAAGTGTTGAAGGAGTGTTAACAAATTATTCTACATGACATCGTTAATATATTTACCCTACCAAAGTCCTCTTGATCTAAGCCTTTATTATAATGTAGCTGTAATACAAAACAATTGGGACAGTGCGGTTAATTAAGTAGGCAAATATCTCTATTATAATCCAGTGGTGGCCAATATGGCTATCCGCCAAAGACACTGTCCAGTTAAAGACTTTGTCCATTTTTAAAGGATCAAAAATATACTAAGATGTGCAAGAAGAAACAGAAAGAGGGGACAACAATGGTAAATGGTAAGATGTATGTATTGTGTGATTTTTTGGGAGGAAAAACACTCAATTATACATAGGAGCTATTTGAATTAGTTCACAATGACTGGAAGACATGGCCCTCTGGAAGTCACTCCTCAACAGTAAGTTGGAAAACTGTCATGCCACCCAACTGTTTAAAACTGATATATGAGTTTGAAGAACCTTTTAGCTCCCCTAAAGACTCTTCAGTCACACTTTGCCAGTTCATGGGTTCTTTGAAAAGTTTTCTTCAACCTCACACATCTCATTTACAGAAATGGTTCTTTAAGAACCATACATTTGAAGACCCTTTAGGGCAGGGGTGTCCAAACTTTTTGCAAAGAGGGCCAAATTTGATAAAGTGAAGATACCCGGGGGCAAATAGTTCTTTCTGACATTTTTTTAACCAGAAAAGTTACATGAAAATACACACTGTTATAAAACAATTTTTAATGGTCACAATGACCTTTATTTTTCAAATGGCAATGTAACCAAATATGATCCACTCAGGGAGATGTAAACAACTATGAAAACACAATTCTGCTTTTCATTCATATCTGGAGAGTCAGATAACATTAAACACACTGTCTAGAACACCTTATATTTCCATGAGTTTGATAAATATCTGCCGCATGAACATTTTAAACAGGAGGTTTAAGTAATGCAAAGTTGTCTGTTATCATTAAAGTTTAAAACAAATGAATTTTGCCCTTGACTTTCACAAGATCTTTGACTTTCACAAGTTACATAACATCAACAGTTATAACCAAATCTTATTCAAGAGTTTAATAAAATAAGTGACAACTTTTCTCTTTTTCTTTGCAGTTGCCATGGCAGAAATGAGTGGAGGGTTTGTGGCACAGATGCAGAGCCAGATAGTATTAGAATGGTCCTGCAACCGTGTGATGAAAAGAGGACTACAGTTTTCAAAGTTTTATGATTTATTTTTTCTGACAGAGCTAGCGAGCCAAAAATAACACATTATAAGGGTTGCTAGGTTACGGGGATACAGGCGAGACTGATGCCACTCCGTCTGGCATGTTTTTGTTTGGTATTTTTAAAAGTTATATGATTTAATGTAAATATTTAATGTAAATATTCATCCGATCGATAAATTATATTGCACAGTCTATATATTTCACAATTATTTTCTCTATTTTATGCCATTTTTTCTATTTTGTGTGATGTCGTACCTTCCTCCTCGGCTAGCGCGATGCTAAGCTACTCCGCTGCAGACCTCCTGAGCCTCAACAACAGCAACATCCCTGTGGATCCTCTGGACATCCTCACCATCAAATGGCTGGGTCTCCTTCGCCGATGTCCGTGTGTCCACAGAAGCTCCCGGAGAATGTTTAGCCTCCATCGGACAGGGTCCTCCGTGCCGGTCATCTTGTTAGCTTAATGCTCCGGTGTGTAGCGATTACGTCAACACAACAATGCGGCCTTTGGGATATGTAGTCCCGATAGCACTACAGCGGCTCCTGTGGCTCTTCGGAATCAGGAAGTAAAACGTGGAGTGGATTTTAATCTTCTCAGGCTTTTTAATGTTCACTCCTTGGATAATAAAGCATGTCTCATTCAGAAGCACATCCAGGACAAGGATTTGGATATCATGTGCCTTACAGAGACCTGGCATCAACCAAATAGTTTCTCTGCCCTCAATGAGGCCTGTCCACCTAGATATAAATATCTTCAGAGAGCACGGAGCTCAGGTCGTGGCGATGGCTTAGCCGTCATTTTTAAGGATCATTTGGGCCTCTGCCCTGTCCCTCTGCCTGTGCTATCCTCCTTTGAGTCCTTGGCCTTTTCCTCCAAACCACCGCACTCAGTGACAGTACTCCTTATCTCCAGGCCCCCTTAATATTGTCCCTCCTTTCTCTCTGAGATGTCAGAGACCCTGTCAGTGTTCTGTACAGCCTCATCCAATCAACCGGGGATCTCAACATTCATGTTGATACTCCCACCAATCATCAAACTGTTGAATTCCTTCAACTGCTGGACTGCTTGAACTTGGAACCTTGAATATCAAACCTCCAACACACTCTCCAGGACACACCCTGGACTTAGTCATCACAAACTCTCTATCTCTACATCTTCTCTCTGTGTATGAGCTGGGTGTGTCAGATCACAAAGTCATTTACATGGAGATTCCCTTCCAAAACAGTCTCATGAAACCAAAGCGGCAGATTTCTTTTCGAAATCTAAACACCATTAACCCTGAACTTCTTTCAGGACCACATTCCTGTCTCTATTCCAATCTCCACTAATACTGTGGATTTCTACAACCCCACCCTCTCCACCATCTTGGACCGCCACGCTCCTGTCAAAGTGAGGACAGCTGCTTTTTTGCGCTCAGCTCCATTGTATACACCAGAGCTGGTCGAGCACTTGAGAGACGCTTTTTAGCTTGGGGTCTACTAGTGCATAGTGCTGCAAGGGACCTCAAAGACGCTTGATCATGTTTCTACTCATCCATAATCTCCAATATCCCAGGTAACTCCAAAACCATCACTCATCTCCTCCAGCCCCGAACACCATCACTCACTGACCCCACTAATGACATCTGCAATAAATTCATCTCCTTCTTCCAGAATAAGATCCTAACAATCCGATCATCACTCGCCACTCCCCTTACTACACTCACCACAGTTGCCAATGCCAAGTCGTCCTGTCACCTGTGGTGTCCCTCAGGGATCAGTCTTGGGCCCCCTTCTTTCTAACTTATACGTGGCACCACTTGGGTGCATCAGCAGCAGCTACAGGGTCTCATTCCACTGCTACACAGACGATACCCAGCTCTACCTGAAGCTGAGTAGCAGTGTGTCTGAGGCCCCGCCCACTTCACCAGCTTCATCTTCAGCCCCTTCAACATCTTCACCCTCCTCTCTTCCTACACTCGCCGCCTGTCTGGAGGAGATAAAGGCATGGATGGAGCAAAATGTCATCTCAACAGTTCAAAAACAGAAGTAATTCAAATTGGCACTCCACACCAAATTCAACAACAAAAAATCCTCAGCATCCCTTTCTAAAACAGTCACCAACCTTAGTGTTATTTTTGATCTTCAACTCACCTTTGAAGCCATATCAAGCATATTTGCAAAACGTCCTTTTTTCACCACAGAAATATCGCTAAACTCTGGCCCACACTCTCCCTCTCTCATGCAGAGAAACTAGTGCATGCCTTTGTCTCCTACTACTGTAACACTCTTCTTATTGGGATTCCTGACAAAAACACCAAAACTTCAATATATTCAGAACAGCGCTGCCAGGGTCCTGATGAGAGTGAGGAAACAC
>JBBPCX010009386.1:0-17895 GCA_037974365.1 Hydrocynus forskahlii
CCCAGTAACTCAGGCGAAGCTGAGAGCTTGACTCAAACAGAGATTTCTGGTTAGCCCCTCATTTTAGCTGATGTCTATATAATATAAATGAACATAAATATCTACTAATTTAGTATGAAACTCTGATATCCTTAATGAGATGTATGGTCATCTAGTTATTTCACTCATTAATGTACCACAGGGAAAATGAGAAAATACTACAAAAATGTAAGATATGCACCCCTTAAGCTTAAATGCTCATGTTTCTTTTGTTCCATATTCGCTGTGGTGTATTTTGCTTTATGTCATCAACAGATGCCAGGAGGAAAATTTTTCACATTTCACAACAAATGTGCAGTGTGTTAAGATAAATATCTCACTTCACATTTCTGGTCACACTGAAATTACAAAACATTTCTAACATGCAGTTATCATGAAACCAAACTGATCCCATCATTTGCTCCCTGTGTACAGGTAGAGTGGCCAAAACCAATCCGGCAAAAGCCAGAAGGTACATTTATTCAATGTGAAGATGCCAGGATTCTCAGAGATCCCATTACATGTGTTCTTTATCTTTCCCTGCCATCATTTTCTTCTCCGACTTTTCTGTTGAAACCACCGGAAATGGAGTGCTACCCCTCCACTCCTCTACCATAAACCACAGAGACGGAAGTGAAACATGGGCAGTCCGTGGCTTATAGCCTAGTTTACAGAGAAATTCGGAACAGATGAAGGATACGATACGTTAAAGGGCTGCCCCTTTCAGTTACACTTTCTGCCTTTAAAATGTGAATCCTATTGTTCTTTACAAACACACTGCCAAGATAGGAGGTGGAACTAATTCATACCGGCTGCTTCAACTCAAGGGGAACGCATCTTTTAAAGAAGTTCAGTGAAAAATCTGATTCAACTTTCCTCCCATAAACTCCACGTGTAGCCCATCAGCCAAGATAAGCTTTGTTTGTGAATTTTCTTTATTTTTCTTCGAAAGGATGCTACAAGGCTAATCTAGCTAACAATAACTGAATTATTTTTCCCCGTAGTTTTGCGCGGACTGGCTAGACCATCACACGCTGCAAACTGGGAACTACAGTAAGCGATGTCTTTAAATTAGCATGTGACGTAACATAGTATCTGTCTGACTAATACTGGTCATGCTAATATGACTCTGTTATTGGACATAATCTGTGATTACAGCTCATGGCACGTTACGGCAGTTGTCATGCCATGTTATGTGACATTAAACATTGATTTCATAATATTCTTATCATATATGCTAAATACACTCAATCCAGCAGAAAACAGTAAATGTAAGAACTCATTTACAGTTAGAAAACTGACAAAACGTGCCATTGCATCAGGGATGCCCAAATTTTTGCATACTAAACCAATCAATTGTAGAACTGGAGCAATCTGATTTATAAACATCGTTACAGTAGTGCATATTTAATTTAATCTTTAGATTGCTCACCTGAGCTCAATTTTGCCTTTTACTGGGAATAATGACTAAAATATGGCGAAAGACGACCTGATTCCTCATCACAGAGCGACACTTTTACTACAAGATATTTGAGAAATATGAGTAATACTGACTCCAGTCTTTCAACCCAAATAGCTTGAAGTGAACTGTCACCACAGGCTAATGACAAGCATGTGTGCTGACTCACTATCTGACTGTGCGTATCGAAACATCCATCCGTAAAGAGGCCTGCCGAAGTTGGCCAGGCCACCACTGAGCCAGGCATTCCTGATCTGCGGGTACATTCAGCTCTCAGAAATGGATTTCTGAAGAAAACAGGAAGGAGGATTACATTCCCGAAGCTGCTTTCGGGTCTGCATGACGCTTCATCTTGCTTTGTCTTGGTATTGTTTTGTGTCTGCTCAGGCACGGAACGGCCACTGCGCCAATCTCCAGAGAGCATCACACCCAGAACTGCCCACAGGCAACTGGGCCCTATTCACTTTCACAAGTACAGTTTACTGCTTTATAACTGTTATAACTATCAATATTTTCAATGATTTACGTTGCTAAAACTTTATTAAAGGACAGTGTTAATAAGACTACAGACTATGACAATGAACATAAACCTGTGTAAACATTTATATAAGCTAATTTTTTATCAGCATCTGTGGTTTATAACACTTGCTAAGATCAAATACCATCAAAATAGACAAAAGCAGATGAATCTGATAAAAACTATTTAAACATTTAAACAAACAAACAGTTGTTATAACATCAAAATAGACAAAAGCAGCCTTTTTATAGTCAGGTATAGGTGTTTACTCCAAAAAAGTATTAGTTATCAATTGCTGAGGTGAAATAATATCAGCAGCCTTATGCCATTTGTTAAAATAAGTTTTTGTAAAGGTTTATATAAGTTCATGGCATATGCAGGGGTACTGGAGCCCTACGAAAGCTGCTCTTCAGTAAAGTCTCATCGAGGAGGTTCATAGAGGACCTTTCAGTGCAGTGATGGCTCTGAGGAAAGAGTGGCTCCTTTGCCTGGAGGTGTGGGTGAAGATAGATTTGTGATGAAGGGAAAATATATGATGGCATGGGTGGGTTGGGTCTTTTTCTTTGTGCAATCCAGTAAAAATATGGTCCCCAACCTTTCTGCTGTAGCATTGCTTTGGTATTGTTAGTGTTGATGTAACTGCAGTTTCTTAAAAGTGTAATCCGTTACTAATTACTTTTCTTAAAATGTAATGGGATTACTTTACTTATTTCTTCATCGAGGACAGGATCTCATTACTCATTACTACTTTATTTCAGTCCAGCTCCCTAAAACTCACTTGAACGAGTAGTACAGGAGAAAACCCATCAGTCCATTTCAAGAAATTGTTAACAAGCAACGTCATTTAAAATACAAGCCTCCGCCCCTGCCTTTGAAACAGGGCAGGTATGTTGGCGAGAGCAATGAACTGCTAGTCTAATCAGATTTCTCTGGCGTGTTTTTAGCAACATTATCACTCATCCCCCAATATTCACACCCCCGCAGTATTCAAATATGTCCGAGTGACCACGTCCACCACCAAAATAAAAAGTGGCATTGGTATGTCATGACGGGAAACCATGCATGACCGGCTAGGCTAAAAATATTCCCCGCTAGACCATTCCCCCGTCAACTCAAATATTTCATCTTCACACCACTTAACAAAGTCAATTTCCACCCCAGTGTTGACTCCCTGGCTACAACCTTGTCTCTGGCCTTGGCATGGTGACTACTGATCAATTGTGTCCCAGCAGCGAGGTCTTTGGGACAAAATGTCATTAAGATGAGAGTTTGTCCTCTGCTTTGTCACGTGTGGTGCCAGAATTCATAAAACGAGCCAAAAATAATGGGTGTCCACACAGTGAACACAATCTCCCTGAAAGTTTCAGTTGCTGATTAGGGTGATACTTGCTCAAGATTTTGATTTCGGGAAAATCGTGTCAGAGTTGTGATGATGCATGATGTGGCGATGGAGGATGAGGAGGGATGCAAATGCAGCACCACAGACTATAACACGAAACTTCAACGAATAAAGAAAACACTGATGAACATTAAAGGCAGAACCACGATGGGGGCTGAGGCTGAGGGTGAGGGTTACGCCTTCACACACAGGGGTGGTGTCATGTCTGGATCAGGGAAGGAGGACACCGATGCAGGAGTGAGGAAAACACAAAGAGCTTTGATCCAATATACGAATCGCTTAGATTAAAACAGCTCAGTCGACCTCGAACAATCGGTCCTTCTCTCTGACTGGGCTCTAATTCAGGAGGGGGCATCAGTGATGGGCGCTTGGGAGCGGCTCCTTTGGTGAATCGAACAATAGGAAGTGGGGTTTTACTCCTTAGCCAGAGTCACGCTGGAATATTGGGAAAGTCCAGAGTCTGAGAGAGATACTGGTTCAGCCTTTTCACTGCAGAGATGCGAGAGAGAAAGAGAAGAAAGAGAGACAAAACGAGAACAGTTTCAAGGAGCCTTTGAAGGGGCAGAGAAGAGCACTGTGTGCTATAAACCTTCCCTGGGGGGGGTTGTGTTAACAGACAAACCTAAACTCAGTAGATCGGAGACTGAGAGCGCTGGGGGCGTGGTAGATGGTAGATGTGACGCGGGTGTAACAGGTATAAATACACAACGATTACCTCGTCAGTTTTGTAAGTGTTTTTGTTGCCTGTGTTGTGGTCGAGTGTCCTGCATGGCAAATACAAAACTCTGAGTGTAGAGGCAACATTGTATTGACTGTAATCTTGAATCACCGTCAACTTGAAGCGTTAGTGAGAAGCGTTACAATGCTCGTGGCTGAACTGTCCAAAACATATTGGTGTGACGGTAGGCTTTGATGGAAAGTAGTCAGTGGCGCAAACGCGTGACGCTGCGTGTTAACCTAGAACAGCTGTGATGGGAAAGAAAGGTGAACACATTCAGCAGGACAAGGGTGGAGCCAGAGACCGAAGACATGAATAAAAACCACATGAAGCAGGACGTGACTCCAAATATACACAGAGAACATGTATTTAATGCACACAAACACAGGGAGCAGCAGAGGAACAGGGGACAGAACTCGGAGTGACGGAGCGGAGCGAGAGTGGTGCAGGAATATTCTGAATGTTCACACTGCTGAGTGTAGAAATAATGCAGCGCAGTGCACTGAACTGAACTGCATGCAACTGAATGTGGGCACTGTTGAACACAACGCGGGACCAGTCCAACGCCTGCTTTTCCAACACCAGCTCCTTTACGTGACCCTATAAAGAAATGCCCTCATCTCCCTCGTGCATGGAACCTGTCCCACACATCGAACAGGGCCGTGAGACGGCGAGGGTGCACAAGTTTAATGAGCGCCCGCTCTAGTGGAGGCCCTAAATGGGTCATTTATTCTCACCTTAGCTGGCTTGTTAGTGCTGCCTAAAAACAAACCACGTCCTGTCTGAACAACAACCAAACAAAAATCTCTCCACGCGGCAAATCTCTTTCAGAGGGCGATGTGTTTGCCACTCATTTGATGCAACAGCTTTGAGAGAACAAGCAGTTCAGTGAAAAATCCCATTCACTCTTTTTTCCTGTCCTAAATGTGGACGATGTGCCGAGGTGTGTGCGGTGTCTGAAGTTTGCCTCACGTTTGCTTTAAAATATAACTTTCAGAAGGTCGTCATTCACCAGTTAGGTTTACCACATCAGTCCCTCAAACACAGCTGTAAGCAGAAGTGTCAACACCTCTGGTCAAATTACGTTTAGCTAATATTCTGGGTTCCTGAAAATAAATGATCTTACTGGGAGCAAACTCAGATAGGGCATTTTTTTCTGCAGATTTTAGAGCATTGTTTCTGTTCTTTTGCCGAGGTCACATTTGTTGTACGTAAACTTTACGTGGCATATTTGTACATAAACAGTAATTGTGCAGAAGCATGTTCTCTGTAGAGGATGTGCTCTTAGAAAATCAACAATCTTCATTTGTCCAGGGTTGGCCAAACCCACACAGAGTCATTCATGAGTGGCTTTCTTATGAAGTGCTGAAAACTACCTGTGTAAGTGAGTGAATGAACAATTGAGTGAGAGAGTAAGTGATTAAATGAGTAAGGTTACAAGCTAGCTCCATTGCGTCAGCCCTAACGGAGCCACAAAATTTACATTGTTGGCTGTGCTTTCGTCCACATAGTCACACAGTGTCAGAAACCACATTACCGGGTCTATTTCAGATCACTTACCAACTCCATTCCCCATTACTGCATTGTTACCCAGTACCTGTGCAACGTGATGGAATTCTTCTGTATGATAAATTCTGCCAAAATATGGCACAATGTGTTATTCCAAGCATTGCGGATTTTACCAGTATTTAAAGGAAACTGCTTTTTTGTTCTATTCCTGTTTTACACTCTTATCTTTAATGCTTAGGTCTGGGGTATTTAGCAAGCTGAACAAACCTTTTCTCTTCTGTTCCCTTTTTCTTGCAAATGTACTAATAGTTTAAGATTTTTGTTTTGATTTTCATTATTGCATATTCTTCACTCTGGTCCCACCGACCCCTCACCTCCCCCCCAAAAAATACAACTTACATGGGATTGTATGTCTGAAACCACAAGATTAGATGGTGCTGAAGATAAAAGAAGGGAGAAAAGGACAAAATTCCACCCTCCGAGCCTGGGAATATTCACTTAGGGAGGACCAGCTGGAGGTGGTGGTAGGCTTGGAATGCGTTCTTAAATGACAATTAATTGTTTAAATAATATTTTGCATGTTCTGGAATAACTTAGATTTTACAGCACAAACAGACCCCCCACGAATCCCACATAATAATGGTGTGCTAATAGTAGGGAATTAGCAAGCGACACTGCGAAATTTCCATTTATTATGTGCAATCGCCGAAAATTGCCATGCTGAATCATGTTTGATATCCTGTCTGGGCAGCTGAAAGGCCACCGTTCCTGCTTCTGTTATGACGGAAGAGACTGTGTGTTTAAAACAAGTTATGACTGGACTTACTTGTGTAGCAGCAAATCCCAACACACACACACACACACACACACATAAATAACAACACTGCGCGCCGAGCTGCTACCCAAAAAAGTCCGGTCATTACCACAGATGAATGGTTTCGAGGGAAAATATAAGTGGATGAGTGATTACAGGCTTGGCCGGGTACTCTGTTTTAATCAGGCCTCGCTCTGGGCTGGGGCAAAGCGGCCTCGGTGGGTCACCTGTCAGTCAGTGGAAAAACCGCGGGACACTAGAATGGACGGACAGCCGGACTGCGACTGCTGAATTAAACCTGACGGCCAAAGATGCCGGTCCCTCAGGTTGCAAAGAAAACACTCCAATTACTCTGGGTGATGACAAATACATCCCAAATTGATGCCGTAACCATTCTAGTGCGATCGAACGGCCGTTCACTCGAAAAATGGTCGTTTTAGCACTGCCCATAATTACACTTAAAGAGGCACTCGAGACCAAATTAAAAATGTCACCATTACGACATCAGCTGTAAACATTCCTACTCACCTCCTACAGTGGAGCCACAGGTGTCTCTAGAGCGATATCTTCAAATTTCAAGAAAAAAAAAACAACAACTCTTGTTTTGATGAACTGTCTAGAAGGTGGGAGGAAAAAAAATTGAATCGTTTTGGGGCAGAAACTGGAGGTGGTTAGATTCTTTGATAGCTGGCTAAGGTGGATGGAAACCAGATACCTAACATTACTACTGCAGAACTGAACAGACATATATGGGGATATACTGATAAATTGAGCCTACACAAGTTTAGCCTCAGCCATTCACAATAAGGGAGAATTTATTTTTGGAAAAGGGCAACCGATCAGAAGAGAGCTTGTTTGCATATATCACTCTTAAAGGCACAATACCAAAATAGCTTGACTCTGCAGGCCACTAAAGTTCTTCCACACTGAACTCCTCTAGCCACATCTTTATGGAGCTCGCTTTGTGCACTGGGACACAGTCATGCTGGAATAGAAAAGGTTCTTCCCCAAACTGGGTCCACAGAGTTGAAGCATGGTGTCCAAAATGTCTTGGTCTGCTGGAGCATTAAGATTGTCCTTCACTGGAAGTAAGGGGTCTAGTCCCAAACCCTGGAAAACGGGTGTGTCCCAATACTTTTGTCAATATAGTGTACATGCAACCACATGATATCAAGGGACCTCTGGGAAGACAAAAAAATCCAAGAAAAAATACAGGATCTGGGCCCTTTAAAGACTCAATTTTAAAAAGAAATGATGTAAACACAACCAAATGCTGCTCAAAACAAACAGTAGCATTACATACAATATACAAAATGAAGGATGACCAAATCATATTGCAAAGGGGGGAAATTCTGTGTAATTCACTATATTGCGTGAAGATTGTGTCTAAAGTCCCTGTGTGTGTCCTTGTGTACATTCTTTGTGACAAATAACTCCTTGGGCAGATGAGACAGGCCTTGACTTTCCTGGACTGGTCCTGCTGTGATCGTTTTCCCAGTCCATGGGGGACACTAAAGGAAGCAGACCTGAGGTGAGCAGCATTCTCCAGCTATCATTGAGTCCAGATGGTTGTAAAGGCCTATATGGCTTAAGGCCGAGAGGAGATTCCTATCGGGTTATTTTTTACAACAGATAACCGGATGGACAAACTAGTTATAAACAAGATCGTGTGTGCCGGTGCTTCCACTGAAGGGAAGCAGAGAAATCCAAATCAAATTATGTTTTTACTGTGAACATAAACCCTGTCTGAAATCAGATCAGAAGCCATTACCTTGGGGCATCCACCAACAATGCTTACTGTGAAACAGAGATTCTGGGTCAGAGGTTAGACTCACCAGTCCATGCCCGGGCTCTGCTAATTGGCAAAGAACATCAAGACGGAAATGGAAATGGCCCAAAGCTACACGGTCATTTAATGTCACCCTTTAACTGCATGGTACCATCTTGACTCAACTTGACTCAATTTCCACTGTAGTTACTACATTTACATTTATGGAATTTGGCAGATGCTCTTATCCAGAGCAATGTTTATGGGTGCTTTGTGGTCTACAAAGAAAACATTCTTCACACTAGTAAACAAAGAGTTTACAAGAGATACAGGAGTTAATACACTATCAGTGAAGAGGCGAGCTATTACCCCAAGAGCTCATTGAAGAGGGACTCAGCAGCTCTGACTCAGCAGCTCAGATGTTTGGACTTTTATAGTAATTCATAATTTTATCTAGTAAAACCTCATTCTACCTGCAGGTAATTTTGTTTTGTTTTTTTCAAGAAAAGATTTCGTGATAATTTTGAGATAATGTCACCAGATAAAATGACATAAGACAAATGAAATATGTTGAATTATCTGAGAAATAAAATAAGAAGGGGCTGGGCCATTTTTGGCTTTGTAGGCGAGCTTTAAGGCTGTAAATCTAATGTGAAAAGCCAAAAGTCAGTGAAGGGTTCATAGCAGTGGAGAGGTGTAGGGTGTGATTAGTTAGTACCCCCTTAGTGTAGTGTGTGATGCCCCTGAAAGGATGGTAATAGTTTAGCGAATTGAGAATCGATCAGTGGTTAGAAAATCTGCGGTCACTAAAGGAGCTTGGTGGTTTTAAAAAAGTGATGGTACAACGCAACAGAAAAGCGAATTCACAGCAAGCGCTAAGCGATAAATGCTGTCATGGCCTCCCTACCCATATCCATAGTTTTCTGTTCGGTGTTGGCCAACGACTGCATAAGCAAATCTGCAAATGATCAAGCAGTTATGAATCAGCCGCAGAACTGGGAATCTCCAGGAAAAGACTGCAGAAGCATTTTCTTCCTGAAAAGGTTAAAAACATCCCGGACAGACTGGCGGTGAGATGCCCTTTTGTTTCATGACCACCAATTTCAGATCTGTTTCACTGATGTTGGTAAATAACCCTGCGCCAGAGGCATGAGTGTTCTGTGAAGGATCTGATAGCTTCTCGTGAAAAATCTGCTCCCATCAGGCACATCTGTTTTCCTGGACAAGTAACGCAAAAACAAGTGCAATTATGGGTTGCAGTTGTTTGGGATCAGGGGAAAACAAAGGCAGCATTGACAAAGCAAGCAGCACCCATTGCTGGTCTGACTGAGCTACCTCCACGATAGAGGTAGCAGTCGTCTTCTTCTTCTGCTTCTGTTCTTCTATGCCATTACCATCTGCTTCTCCTTCAACCCAGGATGTCTGAGACTCTAAAGCCAAACCAAGCTCCATTTCAGCTGAGCCACTACAGAAGCCCTTTGTTGTGGAAACTTCAGGTCTCTTGTATTTGTTCTATAGAACCGGAAGAAGACAAGCAAACTGGGGACATTTTTGGATTTGACTGAACTGAAACTGTCCCTGGGTCAGTCAGAATGCACCATGAGCTCCAAGAAACGAAATTGCCTTTACAATGCCATCATGCCTTCAGGGGATATCAATCTGACTTTGACAGCCTTGGTAGGACCAGACATATGAATAGGACCAGTTTTCTAGGTAATGCACTAATCTCTCAACAGGGCGTGCTCTCTAGTTAAGCCACCTAAGGTCTAGAAAACTGGCTTCTTAAGCCTTTGCCTTTTAGGGTGTTTTCACACATGCCTCATTTAGTTTGGTTTAATAGGTTGAATTCGTTTTCCTAGTTGGTGCGGTTCGTTTGGGCATGTGTGAGTGTAACAATCGCACCCGAGTGCGCACCAAAAGCGGACCAAAAAAGCGTACCGAGACCTCCTTGAAGAAGTGGACCTCCTGGAAGAGGTGGACCTCCTGGAAGAGGTGGACCTCCTGGAAGAGGTGATCTCGGTACGCTCTCAAACGAACCCTGGAGCGGCTCGTTTGTGGTGAGAACATGATCCAAACTCAAACAGACCCAACTGCAAAAAGTACTGCGCCTTTTTGCACTAATCCAGCTGCCGTAGTCAGCTGCGCTGTACATTATGGGATGTGGAGACGTATTTGTTACAGTTAGCGCTTTAGCAACATAGCTCCATGGCAGCTCGTGGACAGACCTGGAGTTGTGAGGAGGTGCGGACCCAACTTTCAAAACCTCGTAAAAACACAGCAATATTTTGCTTATTTAACAAACAGCTCAGGGAAAGGGGGTTTAATAGATCAGCAGATCTGCGCTTCATACTTGAAATGTATAGTTTGTCTAAAGTCATGTATACAAACTATATAGTATACGATGACCAGGGATACAATCAGCCAGCGCAGTCGTCCCTCCATAATAAAAAGCGGCATGTTGCATACTGGCTTGTTGTGTCCTCGCTTTGTTTACTTCCTGGAGTTCCGCTGGAATTTTCCCGCACGTTAATTCTGTCCAATCGAAAAGCAGTTTAGGAAAGTGGTTCGGACCAGAGCAATCAGTGTAGTGTGAAAAGGACCCAAAACGGCAGAAAAATACTACAGCGTATCATTTGTTGCCCTTGGTCCGGACCAAATGAACCGAACCACAGATGTGAAAGCACCCTTAAATGATCTGGAACGAAGGACAGTAGCGGAAATACGATCGGTAAAAATCTCTACCCGTGGCCTTCTCTGGATTGTTGCACATGAAACACAGCCATCCACCTTCCTCCTCGCTGTAGCCAAACAGATCAAAGAAGCGGACCTCCTCCAGATGGGTCTGCAGACTGTCCAGGTCCTGGAACAGAGAAAGAGTATATAGAGAAAGTTTTTGAAAATTCAGTAAAACCCATCCCTTAAAAAGCAAGCTACCAGTTTTAGAGTGTAAAAAAGTGACAACTGGCACGTAGAAACTTTATAAATGTGGTAAATATTTCTAATCGTTCTCATTATGAGTTTTGCCAATTTTTAAATATGTTTTTATAATCATTCATAATTTTACCTAGTTAAATTATCTTATTGAATTGGCAGATAATTTTGCCCATTTCATATAAAAACGCTTGAAATGACTTAAAATTACTTAAAGTGAAAGTGCTTAGAAATAAATTGAATTGTCAGAGGAATAATCTTATAATATTTCGACATCTCGAAATGATACATATTAGATTTTCCTGCCACATTTAAAATGTAAATTGTAATATATAAACAGTAAGTAGAGGATGAATACTAATAGAGAATGTATATTAACATTCACTTTCACTCAGTAAAGAGGCGCCAAACCCTTTAGCTCACAGTAGAACCGCCACATTAAGGTTCTAATGTGACCTAAAGGGTGAGATTTTTGGAAAACAGGTTATGCAGTGTGACCTAAGTTCATCATGAACTGTACTGTAGCCCCGTGGAAGACCTTGCCACAATGGGAAAAAAAACACAGATTTCTTACAGTGATGTGTTTTCAAAGAAATAAATGGCAAAAAATGAAGCGCTTGTCACACTCAGTTGAGTTGCTGTGGAAAAGGATCCCATGGAACGCTAAGGAGAAAAACATGGGACCTTTGAGTGCTTTTCCTAAAAGTTCAACTTGGCTGACCCTCTCCATTTGTGGGGAGCAGTTCCACCTCTCCGTTTTTGTTTTTTTCTGAGGGTGGGGGGATGGGGTTCAGCTCCACGTTCTAATATTTTGCCCAAAATGATTTACATTATCTGACTCCAGGGTCAGTCCCAGGGGAGCAACTTGTGGTGCCTGGTTTAAGAATACATTGCTATTCACCATCAGCTGGGATCAAACTCTTGATTTAAAGTCTCTGAGGGATAATCTACGCTGCACCTTAGGTCCATATCTTCAGTTACCTAGTTGCTCAGCCTAGTGGGACCATGTGGTATCTAAACTTACCCTGGATAGTCCAGGGCAGGAACATGAACGATAATGGTTTACTCTGTGTCTCAGGGCACGATGCAGCATTACTCTGAATTAAAAGCACCAGATGAAATAAATTTGCTCTCAGATTCAAAAAGTACATTCCTCTTCCCTTCCATATGTCCACTGTAATGAGGGGCTTATGAGGAGAATCTGCCAGGAGAATGTAGATGTTCTCACCAACTTCATCTCAATGGTAATCCATCCAAAAAGACTTTAGCTACCACAAAGTCCCAATAAGCCATTTGATACCTTGTGTTTGGACCTAGAGCTAACCTTACAGAACTCATAAATTTTAATCTTCAGGCCTTTCCAGGGAGACAGGGACATCAGGGTTGGGAATGTTTAGGACTTTGTCTTCTTCTGTCTGCATAACGTGGCAAAGATTAAACACAAGCCATCCGAAGATCTGTGTTCCATGTTCCCTTTATGTTTGCCTGGAGACTGATGTCGATACTAAACAAAGGTTAGAAGAACTGGGGTAAAGCAAACAATATTTGATTGCAGTTGCCCTCAAAAAAGGTCCTCAAAAACACTTGAAACGGCGCTGTGCTCATATCTAAAGATCTACAGAGGAAAAGGGGGGAAGGGTGGACAAAACTGCACAGACCTAAACAAGGACCATGTGTGATCCTGAGAGTGGGTGAGTGGAGGTAGAGAAAACTGAGAATTTTCAACCTACAACAAGTATGCCATCGAGACATACACACATACTGCCCTGTAAACTCTGGTGCAAGCTGGGGGTTCCTGACAAGGCTCATGTTTCCTGGTTGAAGAAGAGCTCAAAATATGTCTCAGCTGTTGAAATATGTCTAAGCTTTTAATTCAAAACATTATGTCTTAACAAAAATTAACAGGACAAGGAATGACAGACATAACTGAGTTTCAGTCCCATAGCCACAAAGGTTAGCACTGGTCAGACTCTTTCTCAAACCTAAGGATCCAAAGTTCTCCAGCTGGCGAGGGGAAAACCCACCACCCCCGAGTCCCACAGTGCAAAGTCACTTAGCTAACTCTGAACAAGTCTTTCGTCATAGGGGTAGTCCCTCTCAGCCTGGGGGGTCTTGTAGCTACGCAGTAGAAATGCTAGGAAGCCTGGAAGCCAGGAAGAAGTCCTTTGGGAGAAAGGGAGAAGATCTCGCTCAATCCTGGAGTTCTTGTAAACTGTAAATGCATTGTAGCAGCACTCAGGTGAATGGTCTGTGAAGCCTCATGGTTTGGAAAGAGACTTTGCTGCAGGTTGAAGGTCCCCATGAGGTGAAATACAGAGTAGTATTGATCAGACCGTCAATCCAGGATGCCTTGTAGTCCCAAGATTAATTTGTTTATTAAAAAGGGCTACAAGAACACAGTTAAGCTGTATTCATTTTGCCAGAGAAGGTCGGGTACGATCATTTGTAAGGGACTGGACTGCCTGATTCGTATGGCGTAAAGTATCTATTGTTTGTCAAATTTCCCAAGATTTCACTGATTGGAACATCCCAGCATGGATATCAGTGATTAAAATTAAACAGGTCCAAACAAACCACAAAAAACAATGTCCAGTGGAGGCCACAGTAGCATTAGGCTAATAAGACAAGTTCTTTCAACTTAAAAAAATCCGACAAACAATAAAGAACATTCAGCTGGACTATAATTACCGGGGAAGCTTGGTATAGAAGGTATTTCACTCTTAAATTATTCGTAAAAAGCTATGGACATTGCAAATTAATGTTCGATTAATGTAGTGTCTGTAACCCCCACACCCCCAATTTCCCATGCTCATCTTAGATGTAGTGATTCAGTTAAAAACTTAGAAACTCGGTGGTTCTTAAAGGAAAACTGACCAGTGAAAACAGTTTTGACCAACACTTGAGGCTTCAGTATCTGTATTGGGAAATTGTCGTACTAAATCTCCAATAAACTTCAGGTAACGTGTGTCTGGGCATCATCCCAATGATTTGCAAGCAACTGTGCCTCCACTTAACCAAACAAAACAAAATCAGTTGTGCTGTAGATCTGTGATCTGTTCTGTGTTATATTATATTGCATTTTATTGCGATGCTTGTCTGCTCAGCAATACTGACTGAAGTTTTGACGTATATTGTTCTTGAGTTTTCTCAACTCAAACCTCACATGTTGTGAACATGCAGGGAGTTTGTCCCTGGAACTAGAGGCAGCGTTCCATGTAAATCAATTAAATATACACATATGAGGTAATGGCACTGAAATTCTCAACAATACCCTGCTTGCCAAGATGAGATGAGGGATTTCTTTATATAGAGATCTGTGCTAGTAACAGCTGCAGCATCTGGTTCAGCGTAAATACATCAATCTGATTGTATACTTGGCATATGGTAGTGATAGGGCTTCTATAAATGGGCCCCAGTCAATAATACACACCGAGAACTCCCTGAAAGCTGGAAAAATGGATAAAAGGGAAAGAAAATGAAGTAAGTCATACAATACACTGCAAAAAGATATGCTGGCAAAGTCAAATATCCTAAGTCTGGTCAATAAATCAAATGGTTCTCATTATGAGTATGAATATTATAAGATTATTTGACTTATTTACTTATTTTTGTATGCTGAATACATTTTAAGACTTATTCTGTTGAGGCATAAGTTTGCTTGTTTCAAGAAAAAAGGCTCGGAGCATGCACATTATTGATCAACAGATTAAGACCATTTATTTATAGAAAATTGATCTAGATAACACATTATCAAAATCCCTCCTTTTTTTTAGACTAATTTGAATATCCTGTTTCTGAGAAGCCCTCATGTTGAGGGGAGGAAATGGACAGGTATAACTGGGGGTGGGGGGGGTACTTTATTCTGGGGACAGCTGTAATAAATGCTTGAATCTAGTGAATCTTTTGCACTCGAAATACTAGATTATAACAGATTGTACTGCAGACTGCTGAAGAATGCATTATCATGGAAACTGGCGACTGTAACTCTTCATCGTCGGGACGAGCTGTGAGCTGGACTTGACATCAGTACCACTGTTGTTTATGCTTTGGAAGCTGCGCAAAACAACTATATGCAGTTTTCCCTGAAACAACGACTGCCTAGACTTCAAACCTTCCACTCTTTCCTGACTTTTACTCCCAGACCAGAATTCTGTTGCATTCCAGCTTTTTTTTACACACTTATTGTAACTGGATCTCTTCAACTTCTTGTACAAACAGTGGGAAATCCAAGGTGACGTTCGGCAACCTCGACGCCGTGTCAGCTGGACTGGAGCACTTACTGCTGTAAAGAAAGTTGGAAGTTACATGCATAAAATCTTGCCAGTGCGTCTTGGAAGAGAGATAAGAGCCCCTGAGAACGTAAAAAAAAGGGAGACTTATCTCTCCAAGCTGATCCGAGAATGACTCAAAGTGAGTCAGGATGGGGAAGCGGTTGACAGGAAAGCACTGATGTGGAAAGTCGTCTCGCTGGAGGTGGGTCATCTTCAGAGTCATTTCAAGCAAGACCTAGCATGCTGCCCGAGTCTTGGCCAACATACTGAACTCCCGTCTCTCCGATCCAAACAGTTGAGCAATCCAACCCAGCACGCTGCCTGAGTGGAGCAATAGCACTACGATTTTCTTGAAACGTGAAAGGAAACATGTCGACACCAATCTAGGCTGGGCCTAACCCCCCAAAGCCCTGCCATGCACGGGCCAGGAGGGTTTCTGGAGGCAAGGCAGGGAGAGTGCAGGGACCTGGAGGCCTTCTTTCCTTTTGGCTCTGCCTGGCACACTTTACAGATGAAGCCCACGAGACAGATGGGGCTCCTTCCATTTGCGATAGACGCTATTGAAAAACTCAAAGCATCTCACACACACCACAGCGAAACGAAAGCTGCGTGAATGTAATACACTGCCTGGCTGTGTCTTTTGATTTACTGCTGCTGCGCTGAAATGCTGCGTCGCTTCTACAAAGACGAGCTTCTAATGCCTTCAAGATGCAGTCAGCAGCAAATTCCACCAAGACCCCCACGTCTCTTTTATTCATTTTCTTCTAATCAGGAAAAAGCTCGTATAAAGACTGACGGAGTCTCAGAACATTCCTCCGAGTGCTCTTGCGCACAGGAGTGATTCGGCACTCTTGTGTGGAGTAATATCTTCTCCCTCTGTTATTTAAAGTGATAGATTGGAGGGAAATTTAATTTTGTTTTCCCCTCACCCCAAATGTCGATCAGCCAAGACATGCTTTGTGTCTAACATTCTTTAGTTTGGAAAGTTTAGGCTGCTGGTACTGTTTTCAGCAATGCTTTAGTTTTTCCACCTGTATAGATACAGTGAGGGGAAACAAGTATAAGAGTTTTGACGCATTCTTCTCGGCAAACCATCCTCAGATCAGCGACCCGTCTGCTAGACCC
The DNA here is from genome assembly GCA_037974365.1 of Hydrocynus forskahlii. Taxonomy (NCBI): domain Eukaryota; kingdom Metazoa; phylum Chordata; class Actinopteri; order Characiformes; family Alestidae; genus Hydrocynus; species Hydrocynus forskahlii. The sequence continues at coordinate 16,530 of JBBPCX010009386.1, forward strand.
ACATACTCAACTATTCCATAAATACTCAGATTGAGCTTGGGATATTAGCTGGGCCGCACAAGCACCCTCGCCGTATTATTTTAGAAATGAATCTTGAGTTATTTTGGCTGCATGGATGGGGTCATCCTGCTAAAATGTCTGTTTCTCCTGATTCGGTTTCTTGCCCAATGAGATGAGATCTCTCATTATGTCAAGCCGTGCATGTTTTATTCAATTATGAATGATGTCCCAGTGCCATTTGCAGAGAAGCAGGCTCATATCATGACGCCCCAACCTTCATCCTTCACTGTGACTGTGGTGCTCTATTTTCAATCATTCTGACCACAGTACACTGTTCCAGCACGGTTCTGATCTGTGGAAATGTTTATGTGCAAATTTTATTTTATACTTTGCGTTGGCCGTAGAAACTGGCATTTTTTTAGAATTCCCTCTAGCAGTTGATCCAGATACTTCCTGGTCTTTTTGAGTGACTGCTGGCTTCTCTGTTATCTTCCTCATCATCAGACTGGAAGCATATTGTGAGATCTTGTGTGGTGCTGCGCCTGTCCAGGGGTCATAAGTTGTGGTGCTATGAACTTCCAATTATAAGTTATTAAACCAGTTGTACTGAGAGGGATGTCAAGAGTTTCTGGTACAGCTCCGTTTTTCCGTTTGGGTATCATTTACTAATGGTGCCCCTAAAGACCTTAGAGAACTCTGTTTTTTTTTATAACTTAATGGTCACTAATGCTGGATCCTCAAATGCATTTCTTCCCCAGTATTTTATTGTTTACCTGCCAAAAAAGTCTGTAAAAAGAATAAAACATTAAAGACAGATTGGACAGTGCTGACAGGCTGAATAAAATGTTCTGCAGTTGAATTATTTTGTTTGGTGCAGATAATCGTGAGCATGCGTTCCCTCCAGCAGAGAACAGAACCCGGATTCACGTGGAACTGGAACAAGTTATGCAATTTTCAGTTTGTTGTTTGGTAAACTATTGTTTTTTTTCACTTCTCAGCTCATCTCTCAAGCTTGACAAGAAGCAGGATTCACTTTTTAACATTCTTTCAAGAATTATGACACAGCATTTTATTTATATACCTGTGGGTATTTTGAGACATGCCAGTCGTAGCTGATGTTACAGAGGTCAGTGTCCAGTCAGTGTCGCAGTAACAGCAGTGGGAAAAACTCCCAGCCCTGGAAGCGTTCTATATAGTGGGAGGGGGGGCGTCTGTAACTGTAAACCAGTTTCACTTATAGTGGCTGGTAATCGGCGCGTTGAGCTCTGGACTAATGTTCAAAGGCCTAAACTACCTTTGTGTGTGTGTGTGTGTGTGTGTGTGTGTGTGTGTGTGTGTGTGTGTGTGTGTGTGTGTGTGTGTGTGT
>JBBPCX010009436.1:0-17889 GCA_037974365.1 Hydrocynus forskahlii
GTGTGTGTGTGTGTGTGTTTGTGTGTGTGTGTGTGTGTGTGTCTGTGTGTGTGTGTGTGTGTGTGTGTGTGTGTCTGCCCGCCCTGTGATAGACTGGCAACCATCCATAGTGTCTCTCTGTTTTTTCGCCCTATGGCTGCAGTTATTGGCTACAGCACCCTCCATGACCCTGGTTAGGATAAACGGCTCAGATAATAGATGGATGATGTATTGTGTATCATAATGTAGTCAGAAAACATTATATTATATAATTATATATTATAAGTAGTATCTACTAGTGGATAAAAGCAATAACATACATCCTGTTCTGGCACATCATGAAATAACTAAACATGGTGATTATGTATAATGAAGGTACAGTACAATACAGTAGTAAATATACTGAAAACTAAGAAGAATGCAAATAACCCTATACAGTAAATAGTGATGTTATGTTCAGTAGATCAGTGTGTTCCTTGTGGAAAAGTCCAGTATTACTGTAGTTTCCATCAGAAACCTGGTTTGACTCAATCAGTCCGTCATTGAATTAAATCAGGAGCTGCTGATGGAGTTTCATAATCCAAACAACGGCTGAAGGAATCTGGAACCGAACCTGTGTTCTCCTCTCCAGCTCTCACTGTATCAACTACTTTTACAAACTAAACAAACCCTGATATTTGTACTGCTTTCTTGTTTGCATTTATTTTTATGTTAACTTTGACAGCCTGAGAAAAATGTCTTTATATATTCTGCACAGGTGCCAAAGACTTGTGCACAGTAATGTGTATTGCAGTATTTTGTTTTTGCCACATTGCCCACCTCTGTCCCACTTTAGAAGAGGAAAGCTCACCGAATCGACCTTTCCTCCACAGATTGCCTCCCGAGATCATCCTGAAGATTTTCTCTTATTTGGATGCTGATTCTCTTTTATGCGTCGGCTTCGTTAGCAGGCAGTTTCATAAACTGGCTAATGACAAGTAGGTGCTTTTCAGAGTCTAGACAGTTTATGATTTAATGATTGTCTTCAACTCTGGGTTTCCAATGTGGCTTAATGTATTGATTTTGGAAGGTTTACAGTTAATTGTAATAATGTTTGATAAAGCATGTTGTAATGTTTCTCTTTTCTGTATTCCACTAATTGCTATACTTTATTACATACACATGTTGAATGTATGTTTGACCATATTTTGGAATTATGCCAAAATTATTTAGATTTGCAGCTCCAGGTCAAACCTTTCACACCAACTTGCTCTTCCAGCGCTATGTGGTACGAGTTGTATGCTAATGAGATTGCACAGAAGAAATGGAAACCCAAGCTGGCCTTTCTCCAAGACAACACGTCTGGTGTGCAGGACTCTCCTCAGGGCTTCTGGAAGAGGCTGATCTTCAGAGAGATGGGATGCCCCAATGACACTTTTTGGAAGAAAGAGCTGCAGCACATTAACCCCTACACAGGCATGCCAGCACAGACCCAGCAGATCCTTGGGTCAGATGTCTTCTTTTATCCTCTACACTTCTAGAGATCATATAGAGATTAGAAATACAGTAAAACCACGAAATTCATGGGCGTTACGTTCCAAGAGCACCCGCAAATTGTGAAACATCGCAAATTTGTGATGTGGTAAACAAAATGCCTAAAAATGTCTATTTTTATAGTGTAAACCCCAAATATGCCCCCAAATATGCTCCCATAACACTTTAATTTCATTTTAAACTCAGCGTAATACATTATGCTTTAAAAAAATGTAACCGTTAACCCATATTTGTACTGTACAGTTTACACTGAACTCCTGCAGTGCTAGAATGTAAATACCGATGTCACCCCTGTATAGACTGCACTGTAATTCATGCACAGGTGTTTTCTTTGGTATGTGCTGTCAATTTCTTTGGTATAAGCAGGTAAATACAGTAATAAATTCATTTCATTTACAGTAATACAAATACAGGGCTTTAAGAAGAACAAAACAAAAAACATGAGAACACTCAAGACGCTCCATGTGGGAAACTGTTCTGATGTGGGAATTCTGGACTGCAGCTGCCAGAGATGTGTCACAGGGCAGCAGCCAGTATACGGTTGCTTTGTGTCCCTTGACAGGACAAAAAATGTATGCAGTTATATTTTATATGGAAATTTAGTTGAATTTACGTTAATATTTATTCTTGTGGATCCAGTCTGCAAAGAGCTGTCATGGATTTTTAAAGTTTAGCAGTATTTAATGAGTTACATCATGACCAATAATTTGCTGTCCCGGTTTTTCTTTTGTATGTGCATGTGTAGACCTGCTCTAATGATGCAGAGTGAACGATTGGATGTGGAAATGTCACGGCACAAACACATTAAAAACATTCATTACCTGTAATTTAATTACTCACCACTTAAGAGCTATATGATCAACAGTCATATGCAGTTTGAACACCCCTGGTTAAAATAACAGTAAGTCACATCTTTTTCTATTGGGAACAAACCTTGTGAAATTTAGTGCACAATTTCTGTTCCGTTTATACTGAGAACAAAACATAAATTGCACCATGGGCCCCACAGTGGTGCAGTGGGTAGTGCTGTTGCCTCACACCTCCAGGGTTGGGGGTTTGAATCCGGGTCCTGGTCTTGAATGTGTGTTGAGTTTGCATGTTCTCCTCATGGTGGTGTGAGTTTCTTCTGGGGTCTCCGGGTTTCTCCCACAGTCCAGAGACATGCACATCAGGTGAACTGGGGATTCTAAATTGACCGTGTGTGTGTGTGCGTCCCTGTCTTGAACCTGTTGACCCCAGGTTAGGCTGTGGGTACCTGTGACCCTAGTGTGGATTAAGTGATTACAAACCATAAATGAAGAATTGCAACTTTTTCACAGACTACGTTTATTCACGTTGAAATAACATCTCTTCTGTCGGGTAGGAGTCTGCGCATGAGCTGGGAGATCACACTGACCTATAAAGAAGGGCAGAAGGTTGTCTACAAGTCAAATCGCCCCTTCTTCTCTGACTCATCCGTCATCGTGTGCTGGGACAGCGGGGTGTGGCCTTCTGTCAGAGAAGTGTCCACCCTGGAGCTCCATGGAGTGGTTTATCCATTCATGTACACTGCATCAGACAAGTAAGGCTACATAGAGTGCTATAGTGTATCTGACCTTTGTAAATGAGGTCTGAGTTGGTATGAGGCCACACATCTGTTAGCACTGAATTGCTGGTAATGACTGCAAGAACTTTGTTTCTGACCTGAGATGTTTGCTATTCAACTCTTTCTGGTTTATCTTAGTATTTAACTTTCCATGTGCTTTTAATATTGTTGTTATTCACTGACTCTGCCCTAGCCCTGCCTGACCATGTGCCTTTGTTGTTGTTGTTGTTGTTTGTCTCCACCCTGACTTAGCCTGACCATGTGCTTCAGTGGTAGTTGTCTCTTGTACCCCCCATTTCTGCCCGACCATGTGCTTCTGTGAACATTTTCAGTATTAATGCTAGTATCCTTGTTTTGTTTACTATAATAAGATTGCCCTGCTCGCACCTACGTCTCGCTTGTCTCAACCAGTCTTCACTCCTAACACGACTATAACCATAATCAGCCTTCAGAAGAAAGAATCTTTAGAATGTAGAATTTAGGTCCCTATTTTCTCAGTTCATTGTTGCAATGACTTCAAAATATGAATGCATTTGGTTTGTTTCAGAGTACAGTAATGAGAGATAATAGGCATTTGCACACAATGATATGAACCGACAAGGGAGGGAGATCCGAGCTTATTTCAAAATTCAGCTAATAAGGACTGGGGTGTGACTGTATCCTAACTAACCTGGTTCTGTCTTGTGATGCAGTTATGTGTTTTGCTCTTGAGATGCTTTTTTTTCTCAATCAGGCCGCAGTGGCGCTCTCTGATCAGCAAAACAGAAGTGTCCAGGACTGAGAAATGGAAGTTCACTGGGGCAGACAAACTGGTGAAACTGATGTACTTCGATGGAGGCATCATTGTTGGGGTGTACCGGGTACGTCATATTCAGAGGCTGTGTGAGTGTAGTGACATTTTGAATTACAACACTCAAATGTCTTCATTTTTCCATACCCCTGGATTGTAACTCACACACAGTCACTCCTGTATCAGACTGAAGATTATCCTCAAGTAGCTTTTGGTGCATCATAAAAGTGGTGCTTTGCATCAGTGACACTATGTGTCCTTATAGCTCTTTATATTTGCCACTTTATAAATAAATGTTTTTCCGTTACAAATAAAGTGACCCGTACCCGAGCTGTACCCATTCCTAGACAACATTTATTGCCAGCTGGGAGCCTGTATTGATTTAAGTTGATAGCACGGAGTCTGTGAAGCATGAGCGATCCAATATGCCACTTGTTTAAATCCAGACTTGTGATTGGTTATACAGTTCCGTGCAAAAGTCTTAAGCCCCTATGCAAATTGTTTGAAGCCATTTTTCTCAGCGTGTGATAAAGTGTCTTTCTGTTAGCTAAGTTAACATTAGAATAAATACAAACAAACAAGAAAGCGGTAAAATGTATCAAGATTTGTTTTGTTTGTAAAAAAGTTGTTCAGCTGGTGAGGAGAACACCGGTTCGGTTCCAGATTCCTCCTCGGTTCCTCCAGCCATTGTTTGGATTGTGAAAATCCATCAGCAGCTCCTGATTTAATTTAACGAAGGACCGAGTCAAACCAGGTTTCTGATGGAAAATACAAGTAATACTGGAAACACACTGATACTGCGCATAACATCACTATTTACTGTAGAATGTTTAGTATATTTAGTAATTCTAATATGACTCACTGCTCATTTAAACAGTTTTTAAATATTAATTTTGCAGGTGCTTAAGAATTTTGCCCAGTACTTTATACCATAAGCATGTTTCAGTAACACAAAATTAAAATGTAATACCAAAATGAATTCATCATTAGTTCAAAGTGAATAAATGTGCCATATTATTTTCTTTTTGTAAAATAAAAATGTGCACACAGTATTACTGAAAAAGTAACCTGTCATTTATGTATCTAAGACTTTTAAACAATACCCAGTCCTACTCCTGAGCAAAAATGCATTCACTCAGTGGTTTTGTTCTTCATTAATGGTGTGTGTAGGGTACGTGGACAATCGCTTTTGTTGTGGCTACCCTGCACTTTCACAAACTGGTGGAACGAAGTCTTCTTGGATCACTCTCTTGGTAAGCTGTTGTTGGTTTCTGTTTGTGTTTTTCCTTTCATTGGAGTTTTGCTTGTGAATCTTATTGGATCCAACCCCATTTCTCTCCTGTATGTCCCCCCCATATGCCCCTGTCAGTCCCTACTGGCCGCAGGAGGTCAGTCCCTCATTCGATGATGGGGACCCAGACTGCACTGTGCTCTTTGTTCTTCACAATTCAGTCTGGCAAATTATGCATCAGCGCTATTCCTCAGTGCCCTGTAAGCGAGGTCAGTGGAGATACAAATTGATCAAACCATTTTACATCATCATGCTGTTGAGGCTGAAATTATTGTTTGACCAAAAATCAAATTTGCACAGTTTCCTTTCACAACAAATTTGCACAGTTTCCTTTCACAACGAATGAGGAACATGGCTTGTAACGCTGTACACTCATGGGCTGTTATTAGGGGCGTTCCCAGGGGTGTCATTAGTTCTGGTCTTCCAGGGCTACAGCCCTGAATGTGTCTAGATAGCTGGATTTAAAAAATGACAAAAAAAAAAAAAGCCTATAGCCCGAGGTCATATCATAATCTTCTGTCATTTCAAAATTTTATGGACAACGCACGGCCGAGGACAGCAAAGTCATCTACAAATTCAATCTAAAGCCCCATGTGTTTCAAGATTCTGATAACCTCTCTGTTTATTGCAAGGACTTTAAACCAGTTTGTGATGTGCAGAGAGTTCAAAAGCAGAAAAGCTAATTCCTTTTCAAAATCTTTGGTCTCAGAGCTTGATAGAATCCTTTTTTTGTGTGTATGTTGCCCCTGCAATCAGATGGTTGTGGGTTCGAATCCCTACTGCTAGTGTCATCACTGGGGTACCTTTGAGCAAGGCACCATCCCCACACACTATTCCCCAGGTGGTTGCTTTACTTGGTGAGTGGGTTAAATGCAAAGGAAGAATTACACTGCTCACGCTGTGTTCTTTGTAGTGGTGTGTTCATGCATGACTATAAGGGTTAATGAATTAAAGAAATTTAAAATTAAATTAAATTGAAAACCATTTAGACGTGTTCAGTTAGCTGCAATAGATTTCCTTATGTGGCTTCTGACACTGTATGACTCATTGTGATCTATTAACATGGACTAAAGTACATAAGAAATTTGGATAACTGAGATTAAACAACTGGAGTGTATGATGAATTATATGTGCAGTTTACATGGTACTGACAGGTTGTTCTAAGCTCATAGCTCCAGCGCAAAGCTAAAGAACCAAACTTCAGATACTAAACATGTCTTTAGAGAACACTGTATTTAGGGAAAGGGAAGAAACTGTTAATTTGATATTTGGCCAAACCATTCCTTTAAGGATCTCTGCCCACACTACCACCAGCATGTTTCATGTATAATTTTGAGTGAAACTAGAAAACAAAGCATATGAAATGTAAAGCAAAAGGCTGTTTATCTGGTGATTAATACTCTTATTTTTGTCCTGCGTAGAGGATGTCTGTGAAGGAGTGGTGCAGTTCAGGATGACATTCAAACACACTCCTGTCATGGGAAGAATCAGTTTTCCCTGGAGAGCTGAGGGGCTTCATGGGGAGATCAAGGTAGCACAAAAAGGTTTAGGTGCTCGCAAGGTTTAGAATCAGAAAGCCTGAAGTTATGCAAACAATACATGCAAACAGGAAGATTTGTGGCCAAATTACCATTTTTTTGTGACCAACTTAGCAAGTGTATTTTATCAGTTTTAAATACACTTTCTGGCCGTGTCTTACCAGGTAGAGCACAGTGTTAGTTTAGGGGACATGAACTTCTCCATTTACTTGTCTTTATTTCCTTAAAGATCATTTTAGCCAAAACAAGATAAACAGGATGTTTATGAAGTAAGTGTGAGGCATGTTTATGAAACAAAATGACTTTATAAATGTTTAATAATTGTTTAAAAACTTTGCACACGTGTGTGTTCACACACACTACAGGCCAGAAATTTGGGCCAACCCAAAAAAAAACCCTATATGCTACTCTTTAAAATTTTTATTACCAGAAAACATTAGAAATCCTTAACAAATGTAACTGGCTCGTTTTCAATATTTTATAGTCTGTAATGACACATTATTTAGCCACAAAGGCTCAAACTATTGGTTTTGAAGAGGCATATCAGCTCAGTCTTTTGTACTAATATTCACTTTGTGTTGATCATGAACAAAAAAAAGTATCACCCAGTTCTGCAAAATTACACAGTTCCTTCTGGTTTATGTATAATTGGACAATTTGATTCTTCAACAGGATAATGATCCCAAGCATTGTTCAAAATGGTGCCAAAATTATATGCAGGCCAAAGAAAAAAGTTTAGAGAATGATGACTTGGCCTCCAGATCTTTCTCCCAATGACCTGCAGGGACGAGCCGGACAAAATGAGCAAATCAGACAGGGTTTGGACAAAAAATAGCTGGAAAAGGTGCCATGAATCTGTGCTGCTGTGGTGAAGGTGAGGGGGGTTATTTTGAGAAAACTCATACATAAACTTTCTCATCCATTAAACTGCACTTACAGTGTATATTTTTACACTTCAAAACCAACCAATCACATTATTTCTAAGGTTTTCCTGTAATGAAAGTTTAAAAAAAAATCACTATTATATATTTTAAAAAGATTGGACCCAAACTTCTGGCCTGTAATGTACATTGCCCCACACAAAACCGGGGGGTCCCATTCAGTGGGCTGTTTCTGAAATGCTAAAGCAGCTTGGAGCATGGACTGCAGAAATCGATGGAAAGAGTTTGTCACCCAAGAAACTTTCATGTTCCAAAAAATCATTTTGGGTGTCTAAGGGCAGGTTTAATCTTTATCGTAATCACTATTTTTATAATGTTCAAGGTTACTTTATTGTCATCAGCAGCTTGTGTACACGTACGTAGTGCGATGAGACAATGTTTCTCCACGGACCACGGTGCAACTGTATCTATCACAGCTATATGTAATGTTTCTGTGTCTATAACAGCTATACTTTTCGTACCTGGCTACATAACTCCATGTCCGAACCTTATAATGATAAAAATAAAGTATTCCACTTTATTCAGTCACTCCAGTAATAAGATTTTCTCCATGCAGTGCTCACCATGTGCTGTACATGAAGCATTTTAGGACAAAACAAAACAGCAACCTTGTCTGAATGACCTGTAAGTAACATAATGAAAATGTTTGCAATATTAAGCTGGATGGTTTGTGGGATTCTTCCTCAGAACTGCTGTGTGATGACCCTGACGCTGCTGGACAAGGGTCAGAGGCCCTTTTGGTGCGTGAGTTCGGCCGTGGCTCTGCTGCTGTCCACCTGGAACAGCAAGGAGTTTCTGCTTAAATACGACGACGCAAAGGGCCTGGTCAGGATACGCTTCGTGTGGATGCAGGACATGCAGCAGTACCTCCTGACTGGCCTGCTCGTCCGCGTCTCGACCTCCGTGACTAAACAAACACCTCGTTTAGTTTGAATCTGCGGCTTAAAACAGAATTCAATTGGTTTATTTTTTTAACACTCTGGAGCAGACATATTTTGTTCACATTTTATTTTAGAAGAATTTGAGACTTTTATTTTCATATTTTTGTTCGTACTTTTTTGGGTTTCGATTCTCAGGTCCTGAACCTTAATGTTTTATTGTAAATACGTTTGTAGGCTGTAATGGACAGCCAGTTTGTGTGTGTGTGTGTGTGTGTGTGTGTGTGTGTGTGTGTGTGTGTGTGTGTGTGGTTTAGAATGGAGTGGCATGTGTATAGTTTAAAAAAAGTTTCCCTTTCCTTTTCAAAATCTTCCACCTCAGCTTGTTGGAATCATCGTTTTATGTTAAGAAGTGAATAAACAGAACTTTTGCAAACAGTCATATGCAAACCTTTTTACACCTCTGGTCATATGACATGTTGATTTGAAGTACTCACCCTATACAGAGAACACACTTCTGTTCACTTTAATAGATGTATCGTGTAACATGGAATGTTTTCTGGGCAAAAGTTATGGTCCGCTTTATACAGCTCCAGAAAAACTAGGACAACACAGCAAAAATGTTCAGGGTCGCAGGTTTTATCTTTTATAGGTGCAAGTATTAAACTAAACAGGTTTGCCTAACTTTTAAGAACTGCTGACAATATTTCTCCTAATTTCCAAATAAAAAAAATTCTTGTTTAAAGGATCATTTTAAAGGAAATGACAAAACATCAAAATAAGAGAAATGATGAAGCATTTCCAGAACTTGAATAATTAAAAAAAAAACAAATCGCTCATTCACTCTTAAACAAAATGGCAATAATGATATTTGACTTCTGGAAGTGTTTCACCATCCAGCTGGTCTCACTGTGAGAGGAGAGTGTCGATTACAGCAGTGTTTTTATACTTTTCCTCATTAAATAAGATGTGATTCAGGTGATCACTAATCAGTTCCTCATAAAGCAGAATGAGGAGCTTGTGTAGGAATTTAACAGACACTGGCATGGAATGGTTGTCAAACTCACAGAGATGCTGATTTAAAAATGCAGTGGTCTCTTATTTTTTTCTGAAGCTGTATTTTATGTTTTTTATTCCTGTTAAACTCAAATAAACAGACATTGTGCACTAAAATTTACAGAACATTATGCACTAAAATTCGTGTTCTCTGTACAGTGTGTGTACCTATCAACAAAACATGTACATATACTGTCATCAGACTGCATATGTAACAACAAAACACTTGGAACCATTAGGACAGAAGAAAATATAGAAATGTAGGGTGTATTAGTCTAAAGGTCTTTTTGATTTGGATATAAGTCAACAGCTTGACTGTTTTGTAGGAAATACAGTGTTTGCACAGTTGTTACAAAATGGTGCTGGTGGATTTATTGAACAGTTGAAAACGGAAGACTCAGTGGTGTTGAACATGTTTTCCACTTTACTGTACAATTTACACACAGTACTCATTTCAACAGATCATTCACTCCATCACGCCATCATTCAAGTCGTCACAATTAATGTGCACAAGGCCCTTTGTGGTGGTGGGAGTAACGCATGTGCACATGTACAGATATTTCTGTCTACGGTTTAAAGTCATTTGGCGTCTGTACAAGGGTTTTGTCTGTGAACTTTGCAGACTGTTTAGAGAGAGGTGCAATGTTATTGCAGGGCAGTGTGTGTGTGTGTGTCTAGGCCTTGTGTTTTGGGCAGTGTTTCAGAGCATCAGCCAAGGCCACCAGAGCCTTATCAGCATTATGTTTGCTGCAGTTGTAGCCCATCAATCCCACTCGCATAACCTAGGACAGAAATTGAGCAGTTATTCAAGTTCAGCAACTCTTAAAAACATTTTTTCCGTACTTTTGTTTATGATGCTGTTTAAGATGATTTCTGCGTGTAGTTTGCTCCATATGTGGGGTATTAACTAAAATAAATGTAATAATATATAAAATGTTATATAAAATTACTTACCTCATAGCTGGTGTAGAACTAAAGAAACAAACTGTAAACACCTTAATTGTCTTTGCTAATCCACTACATTTGGGAAAATGTGTACATTTAATGGAATACAGCGTAGTAGTACTGTGAGATGTTGTGGCCCTTGTTTTGGTGGCTTAGCCTGATTTCCTTACCATGCCTATTGAGGGCCCCAGCCCTCCCGTCATCTCCATCTGGTGGTTCTTCATCATGTAAGCTAGAAGTTCCCTCCACTGGTATCCATCAGGAATCGCAATGGTGGTGACTGAGGGCAGCCTTAAATCCTTTAGGGAAACAAATGCACGTTTCAGCCATGAAAGCAGGTAAAGTTAGTATAACATAGCGAACTGAATCTGTAAGGAATGTCTCACTTTGTCTTTGATGAAGAGCTTCAGGCCCAGGTCCTCTAAACCCTTCCATAGATACTCTGCTACCTCTTTATGTTCCCTCCAGGAGTTCTCCAGACCCTGATTTAAATATAAAATCATTAATCTCATATAAACACCTCTGCGCCGACACACAGCTCATATTTGGGGCAGTTGGCGGCCTGGTGGTTAGGGCGCTCACCCTGGGATCAGAAAGCCATGGGTTCGATTCTCAGGACTGCTAGTGGCACCACTGAGGTTCCCTTGAGTAAGGTACTGTCCCCACACACTGTTCCCCGGGTGCTGTGTTCCTGGCTGCTCGTTGCTTCACTTGGTGAATGGGCTGAATGTGTTAAATGCAGAGGAAGAATTGCGTGCTGTTCACACTGTGTGCTGTGGTGTTCACATATGACAGAATGGTCACTTTCACTTCATGTAGTTTGATTTATGGCCTGAATACTTAATTCTAGCAATGTTTGTTGACAGGTTATTATTATTGATTTGATCTAGTCACTCTGCTGTCTTACCAGAACTTATATAAGGACACATGTATGAGCATTAAAAAGCATTTAAAAAGCAAAACCTGAGGACTGATGAACAGCGCATGTCAGTATTTGCGAGATGACATGAAATGTTCTATAAGGTATGACATTCTATAGACACAAGGGCCCTTTAAATGAAGTGGGACTTTTTTCTGTTTAATTACACAGATTATAAAACTTAATTCCCAAATAAAAGGAACAGACTTGGTTCTATGATAGATGCCTTGATACGGGAAAATGTGCTTGAATATTATTGGTTTGGTCTGAGGTCCAAATCTTTAATAGAGCTGGTGTGGTGTTTTTGATTTCGCAAGTGCCACGTTATTATTTCTAGTATTTTGGCCAGTAACTCTACAGAAGTTACCATTTGTCATGTGTGAACAGTGTGAAATTCTTCCTCTGTATTTAACCCATTCACCAAGTGAAGCGGCGGGCAGCCAGGAGCGGTGTGTGGGGACAGTACCTTGTTCAAGGTGCCTCAGAGGTGCCACTAGCAGTCCTGGGATTCGAACCCACGACCCTCTGATTGCAGCGAATGTCCTGACCACCAGACCACCGGATGCCTAGACTTGCGGATGGCACCTATCCACTGTAGAACAGGGGTAAACTAAACTGCAGTAAATGTTTAAAGCTGACTTTGTTTATTCTGGCTCACAATGATGAAGGGACTTGCCTTCTCAGCCAGGATGGCCAGGCTCTCCCTGAGGGTGAAGAAACCAGAGACTGGTCCAGTGTGATGGTAACTGCAACACACAGGAACAGTCTACACATTTAGAACTCTTTGGTTTGGATATTATGTTGGCTCACACTCACAGCAGGACTGGATGAACTCTTACTCTCTTGCAGGTTTGCCGTCGTTGCCCCAGTAGTTGGAAAGGTGGGTCATATCGAGGAGGTAGGACACGGGTTTCGTTTTTCTATTGAACATCTTGTGGCTGCGCGAGAAAAAAAGGGAAGCAAATCAGATGACTATTTGTTTTCTAGAGTCTTTGAGTTATCTGAGTCATAATCATGACCTGAATTTCCTAAGATAGTCAAATAATGTACTGAGATTTAATGGAAATCAAATGTAGTTTTATATGTAAAGTGTTTTCCAGAGCCTATTATGCTTAAACATGGTTTCCCTGTCCACGATTTACCCATGTGAGGCCCATGTCACAGGTTTTTAACACTCATCCTTTTATTCTAGAAACTGCAGATTTTTATTCATGTTAAACATTGGAAAGTTGTTGAGTGAATAACTATAAATGAAAATATGTCAAATAAGATGAAAGAATCTGTAACAGTGCAGGTCTGACTCCTATTAACTGATTGTGTGGTGATGCAGAGTCAAATTCTAGACTGTCCTTTAACAAATGCCAGCTCCATGACAACAGGACAACAGGAATAAATTAAGTGGCTTTAAATACATGTTGAGAGTTCAGTCTTCTCAGCACTGGAAAACAACATCTAACATCTATTATGTCGTGATGAAAAATATATAAACGGGACGGGTCATCACTGGAGATGCTTTTGTATTATCTGAATATGTTGCGAGTTCTGTCACTAGAAAAATGTTTTATCATTTGCTTTTACCCCATACAATTATCATGTGCACTGTTTATGCATGTTTGTATTATTACTATCTTTGAGAACACATTGACTTGCGTAATAGTGTAGCCAAGTAATGCTACACCTATTACACCCAATCCTCAATATTCACCTCAGTAATCAAAAGACTTTTTGGCTCTTTTTGCCACACCCAAAAAACTAGACATTTATTTTTACTTTCAGTCTTAGAACACGCACACACACACAGTTCTCCCCATGCTCTGTCATAACTCCGTCTGTGTGTGTGTGTGGGTGTCCTAACCATGCTCTGTCAGAGCTGTGGGTGTGTGTATGTGTACCCTTTCAGTGCTCTGTCACTGTTTTGTGTGTGTGTGTGTGTGTGTGTGTGTGTGTGTGTGTGTGTGTGTGTGTCTGTCCTTACCAAGCTCTGTTGTAGCTGTGTGTGTTTGTGTGTGTGTGTATCGTTACCATGCTCTATTGTAGTTGTGTGTGTGTGTGTGTATATATGTGTGTGTGTGTGTGTCTGTGTCATCACCATGCTCTGTCGTTGAATGAAATGGGCGCCGTGCCTGGAGGAGCATTTAAAGCCTTCTGGGAGCCGGTGTACAGGATGTCAATTTCTATTGGATGAGAATAATGATGTTATTGTTGTGTTACCAATACGACACGTAGATCAGTATTAGATCACTCATATCAGGGCACTGAGGAGCTCTGGGTTCCTGGTTTCGCCCGTTTACGTACTTTGTTGGTCCATCAGTAGAGGTGCAGCTCCCAGTGATGCCACTGAATCCACTAAGAACAAGCAGTTGTGTCTGAAAAAAACATTTAAACAGGTTGTTTAGAGATTCTACATTTATTATCCAGTCTGTCAGATATAAGACTTTTCAGATTAAATCTACTATTTATACAGATAACATTCACTTTATCGTCCCCAATAGTGGAAGTGATGATATGCGTCTATGGTATTCCCTCCCAAAAAATATATTCTGTTTATATTTTAATATACTGACAACATATAATCGCCATACAAATCACCGTTTATTGTTAATGTCCAAAGAAAATTATGCATCTCTATTTCATTTTTAAACATATTTAGAACCCAGCAGCCACACTGTGTGAAACTTCCATTATGAATGGATCAATAGAAATGATCAAAAATAAATTTTTGTATATGAGTTATGAATTTAAGTGGTTTAGAGTTTATTTTGTTACAGGGCATAAACATAAAAATAAAAATAGATATCATATTAATGCTGGTAACTGTTCTATTCATTCCCCATTCCAAACAGAAGCAAAGATGCAAAAGCAGCATTCACTGTTTTTGTGATGTCATGGAAATTAATACATTTAAACAGAAGTCAATCAGAAGATGGCACATTTACATATATCACATTAAAGCTTGTTTTAATTCTAAGGGAATGAAACATGGACTGTGATCGTTTTTGTTGACTAAAACCACAGAAACTTTGTGAGTGCAGCTCAGAGAAAAATAAAATACAAGAAGCATGTAGGAAAGGGTTATTAACATATGCATTTTCAGGCAATACCTATTGTATAGAATCAAATTTTGTTACATATGTACATTAAATACATTAAAATAATCAGTAGTTCAGTAGTGCAGAGTACAGAATCATTCAGGTGGGAAAACCCAGGTGGTAAAGTGAGTGGGTGGAGTGAGTGCAGGGTGGGTGGGGGTCTCACTTGCGACACAAGTCTCCAATGCCGTCGACGGGGTGGGCCAGGCCGGCCGAGGACTCTCCGTGAGTGAGGAAAAACAGAACTGGCTTGTGTTTGGCAAGAGCCTGTGAGCAGCAAAAACATCACTGTGGTCTCATGAACACCCAAATGGGGGCACAGTGAAAGGAAAATAATACTATTGGGATGTATATAAGTAATAGTAGTACTACTTCTACTACTACTACTACTACTACTACTACTACTACTACTAATATTGATAATAATAAATATGGTGATGATGCTAGATTTAGTTTTAATATTAACCCTATATATTTTTATGATAATAATGGTGCAAAATACTATTTTACATTTTCAATTCTTTGCTCACTATAAGAAGTGATACAAATAATAATAATAGTACTACTAGTACAACTTATATGAATAATAATAATAATATGGTGATGAAGACCCTATGTATTAATATTATGATGTAAAAGTACAATTTTACCATTTCAATTTATACATTAGAACAGTGAAAAGATAATGCCACTACTAGTAGTGATGGTGATAATAAATAATATATAAAGTAAAGTGGCCCCTTAAATTCACTTGTGAGCACACCACAGCACAGCACAGTACACAGTGTGGAAAGTATAAAATTCTTTCTCTGTATTTAACCCATTCACTAAGTGAAGCAGGGGTCTGCCACCAACGAGGGGCGTTCGAGGAGCAGTATGTGGGGACGGTACCTTACTCAAGGGTACCTCATTGGTGCCACTAGCAGTGCTGGGATTCGAACCCACAGCCTTCTGATTGCAGGGCCAACTCCCTACCCACTAGGCCACCAGCTGCCCCAATCATATGGTAATATGGTGAGGAAGATGCTTGATTTAATTTCAGTAAAAACCCTGTATAATTATATTATAATGATAATATATATGATAATGATGCATAAGTAAAAATTTACCTTTTCAATTTCTTCATTAGTGAAATACCCACCAGGCGTTTTTACTAGGGTGTGAACTTTGGCCCCTGTTAAAAGTGAAGCAGAAGCAGGTGTGTGTGTGTGAGTACAGAGTGTGTGATGATGGAAATGAAGTGTGTGAGTGTGTGTCTTTCAGTGTGTTGGTCCTACCCATTCTTTCTGCAATCTCAGCGACCCGCTCGCCCCAGATACCATTGATGGCCACCAGCACGCTCTCGCCCGGCTCCACCATGTTAAACACCGCACACTCCATCGCCGCGTGGCCCGAGCCGCTCATGGCCAAGGTCATGTGGTTGTTCGTTTGGAAAGCGTACTGGATCCCCTTTTTAATGTCATTCATAATCTGCAAAAAAGCATTTGCAGCTTAACTCCAATTCTAGAGATGTAATAAGTAATAAGTTTACCACTGCAGTTTAACCCCTTAAACTCTAAGTGTCTCACTGTTTTAGAATAGTTACTGAATAATTCATAGTAGTTACTGAGTAATGCGTTTTAACCCTGTCACGCTGTCAGCAGATTTAGACTTTTTTTCTTATAATAACTCAATAATAATGTTATGGAGTCAGTTACAGAATAAAGGTCTTCAGTTATAACAGTAATAATAACAACACTGCAATAATAATAATAATAATGCTACTCATGAAGCGCTTAAATTGTTTTAAATATACCTATGGGTTTAATACGAAATAATAAGAGTTAGTAACAGAATAAAAGCCTCAGTTAATAATAATAATAATAATTATTATAATAATAATGGTAAAATTATATGTTTAGACACCTATATGTTTAATAAGAGTGAAGTTATGGAGTTCATCACAGAATATGACAGTTATAATGATAATATTGCAATTATAAAATGGAATAATAATGATAATAATAGTACCTATTAAGCACTCTTTAAAGTTTAAAAGACACCTGTTGGTTTGACAACTAAATAAGTCTGTAGTTATGGAGTTAATAACTGAACAATAAACCTGCAGTTTAAGAGGTTGAGGGTAGATTTATAATGTTACCAACTGTCCAGAATAGGTTTAATAGGGTATAAAAACTCCTTACCTCATACATTTCAGGGTGTAGATGTCCAATGATGGGCCTCCCACCAGCAGCCAGCACGCGGGGGGGCACGTTCGAGGGTCCGGGGCCGAACAGGTAGCGAAAGGGCACCTCCAGGGGCCGCAGCATGCAGGCCGGAGGCGGGATGGTGACGGAGGACACCGAGCGCTGGGCGGTCCAGCAGGGCAGGGGGAGATCCAGAGCCGCCAGGACGGCGCTCCTGGAGAGCAGAGCCTTGGGCAACATGATGAAGCAAACTGAACTCAGCGTGGATCTTCGGTGAACATTTAAAACAGACGGGTCTTTGACCTCTGGAGTGCAGGTTGTGCGTCACAGACTGTCAGCTAACCCCTATCCTCCCCCCACACACACACAGCCTCTATACCGTCTAACATGGGTTAAAGGGATAAGTGTTTATGACCAGGGGTCAGGGACATATTTCAATTTCAATTTTCACCACAGTTCTATTCACCGGTCATTTTGGTACCGAATTATCTTAAAAATGCTTTAAAAAGCTAAAACTGGCCTCACCATTTATTTTAATATGTACAAGATTATGTAGAAGGAGAAAACTTCAAAAACATAATTTAATTTGGAAAATTGAAGGTATATAGGATCAATCTGTGCATTGATGAGCATCAAGGACAACCAGAAGGAGTGCTTTTGTAATAATGACTGTCAGTAAAATCTGATCTGAGATCGGTTCTCTGACTGTTTTGTGAATACTAAAGAGAAAGACATTTGATCGTTTATCTTGAATTTGGCATAAATATTTTCAGGGAAGGAGATGAGTTTGGTTTTGTGTGTACAGTGCATGGCGTACTCGATCGATTACCCATGCTGTCAATCTCTGCTTGTTTACTGGCTTCAAAGAGGAGTCGACCCCTTTCTCAAGAGGGGATTGGCTGTAGTGGACATGTACACAAGGACATGGAGATTAACATACATGGGCTCTGGACAGCATAAGAATATTGTAACTCCAGAAAAAAATAAGAGAGCACTGCAATTTATTTTTAAATCAGCATCTCTGTGAGTGTGAAACCATTCCACACCAGTGTCTGTTAAATTCTTACACAAGCACCTCATTTTTTATGAGGTACTGATTAGTGATCACCTGAATCACATCTTATTTAATGAGAAAAAGTATAAAAACACTGCTGTAATC
>JBBPCX010009463.1:0-17888 GCA_037974365.1 Hydrocynus forskahlii
ATATATACACACATCATTTTTTAAATTCAGATTCTCTTTCTATAATGCTTACATTAAACATGCAAAAATGTTGCATAATGTAACTAATTCCCCAAACATAAACCAAATTACTGCAGCTTGCCACGGTGGAGTACAGCATCTTGGAAGGGCACACATCTGTGAGAAAGTAGTCCTTGAACCGGTTTCGGATGTCAGCAGCAACTCTTGTAGCTTGGTCAGCAGTGAGATGTCCTGGGTCGGTAAGGTTTGAGTCTCCTAGGACCACCTGTCTCCATTCCCCAGGGACATCCCCCTCATCTACCAAAGAGCGTGATATGCACCCTGGCCCTTCAAACTGGTCACTAACACAGAGAAAATTGTGAAGAGCAACACAGGCTTTAGTGATATCCTGAGCACTGCCACTGGAACACTCCATAGCCTTTCCAAACACCCTCCATTTTGCTGATTAAATGCCAAAGGCATTTTCAACTACACGCCTAGCTCTTGAATGGCGGTAATTGTACACTTGCTGGTCTGGAGTGAGGGTCCCCAAAACAAAGGAAAAAAAATGTTAATTTGTGTTAGCATTTTGGTTTGAACTAAACTCATTTATTGAAAAAACTACTTTTAATACTGTTTTATTTATTTGTCAAATAGAATTCAGTCATTGTCACATTGCATAAGATCACATAAAATGTTGATAGTGAAATAATGATGCACACTGACCTGGATAAGGGCGCATAAGGTTCACTTTCAGTGGGAAAGCTTCATCGCCGACAAAGACCTGGGGGCACAGTACTTCTCTCCCTGGCAATTTTGATGGTGGAGGCAGTGGCAGCTTGCCCTGAATCAGTTTGGATCCAAACTGACTTCGTGAAAAGACCCCAGCGGCACTGTCACGGCCGTAAGCTCCGATGTCCACAACAGAGAAACGGTACCTTGCGTCACACACTGCCATCAAAATAAAACTAAAATGCCCCTTGTAGTTGTAAAACTGGTAGCTGCTTTTTCGTGGTCCCTAAACAACTGGGATAATTCCATAGAGACAAAAAATCCCCCTTAATGCTTTGCCGTTTTGCTTGATCAGGGTATGCAACAAACTCGTTTTTTAACGATACCCATATTGCTTGGGACACTTCACTGACAATGCGCCCAACTGTGGCTGAGCCAAGCTTGCAACTGGCTGCAAGGGCTTCTTAGCTCATCCCAGTTGCGAGAAACCGAAGGGTGACTGCCAGTCACTGAGTGGTGCCTATTGGGTCACTGTGAGTCTGGTTGTGTTCAATATGAGGGCGAATTTGACGGAGCAATTCGTCAAACACTTTAGGAGACATTCTGAAATATTCCCGATGTTTTTCCTCAGGAGTGTCTCTCATTGGCAAAACCAGAGAAAAGAATTCCCCATTTTGCTGACGGGATCTATTAACTGGTCGAATGTACCATCTCCGCGATTTGCGTTTTCTTCTCTGGTGCTGTCTCAGTATAAAGAAGACTAATATGTCCTCAAGTGAAGACATGTTTGTTCAGAATAACAGATGACGATTTTAAGATCCGGATATTCATTCATTTGTTTGGTTGTGGCCTCGACACTGACCCCTGGTGGTAACGCGTTCACACTACAGATTACGATGCACAGTACGGACGCAAGTATATCAGCACAAATGTTAACAACGCAACTGTGTACGGATACGCATACGTAGCTCACAGCAAGTATATTTCTGCTTTTATACTAGTCTTGCTGAAGACTTTGCTAAAATTTCATTGGCCAATTACTGAGACATTAGCAAAAGGTTTAGAACAAACTTCAAGCCAGTTTTAATCTTGTCTGCGATAAAAAAGGTGAAATATTAAACATATAAAAAGCTTTCATAATATAATGCAAGAAAGAAGCCAGGATTGTATCAGATTAATTGCGATTAATAAATCAAAGCTGTGGAAAATGAGGCACTGATTTGTTTAACACTGTATCATACTTTACATGCACCCTTTTATTCTGATCTTTATCAGGTCTTTACTCAACCTGTATTTAATAATGAAAAGAATAAGACTTAAGACTTAAGACAATAAGACTTTAATAATACTTTTTTCATGAGAAAACCGCATTTCGTATAATATGTTTTCTCTCATTGTGACTTATTGAACATCAAAAATCATAATAAAGATTCATTAAAAATAAATTAATGAAAGGTATATTTACATCAAAGTACCATTCAGTTCCAGAGATTTTCTTTCCACTCCAATACAAACGATTCTCTATATTCGAATTTACATGGATGAGATTTTCTTGCCAGTACAGTGAAGGTCTAAGGATCTTCTAAAGAAACCTTTCTCTCAAGCTCTGTGGGAAGGAAAAAGAGGTTTGAATTCATATCTGCTTGTCACTAAATAAGCACCACACAGTTTTCCTTAGGAACATGTTGTGAACTGCTTTCTTTAAGTGTAATAGAGATAATGGTGGTCTTCTAGATGGTTCACACTAGGTGACAAATGAACAAAACTGAACTTGCAGGTGTTTTCAGTAGATGAGGGTAACTATCTATTGGCAAGCCTCATTCTCCACGCAGTATGAGAGAACAGACAATTGTGCCAGTTAAAATTCATCATTTTTTTATGGTCTTCGCCATGATGAAGACTGTTCACATCCCACATCTTGTAAAGATTTAATTGCGAAATCTGATTGGATAGTTGCAAATAGAATATGCAAATATAGGTAAATATCTGTGTGTTTGGATGAGTAAATTCTCAGCGTGCTACATTGTGGGATCCGGTCACAAAGACTGCATTGATGGAAACCAAGCTCAGTCATTCTTCAGACCATCTTCTGGTATGGACTTTTTGATCCTGAAGACCTAGGTAAGATCAAGAAGCCAGTGATAGTTTCCTGAAGTCATCACAGGGTTCATTATTGTAAGTTATCGCTGGGTTAACATTATTGTAGGTTATATAGATGTAGATCCTGTTGAAATGGTTATATATCAGTATATAAATGTAAGAAATATATTTTCTCACTGAAATCTGAAACACTGCTATTTTCAGCAGGTATAGGAGCTAAACACATTTGAAAAGTAATGTTCAATGTACTGACACTATTGTAGATAATAAGACTAAGGTAAGTAGCAGCACTCAAACAACTGATACCATCTATCACACTTCATTTGTGCCCAAAATGCAAGCCAAACCAATCAAAAGCAAGAATAGTGTGTATTACACATGGTCAATATAAACAGAGGTCACTCTTACTGCACTTTATGGCTTTGCTGGAGTGCCATGTGGGTCAGTTCTCTCCATTTGTTTCCTCCCCTTTAGGCCACTTTAAAGACTTTATTTTTATTTATTATTCATTGCAGAGAATAGTGACTGTTTCCACCCTACAGATAGCCACGTTGCTAAATTCTGTTGTCTGCCTGCCTAGTTTGTAAAGGTGCTACCACAGAGAATTTCTAATAATGGAGAATTACAGCTAAAGAGACTTGCAAAAACTATCATAAAAGTCCACAGTGCTGTAGGTCTGCTCTATCTCTGCCATTCATCTTGGCTGCAAGGAGCATACTGTAGATCTGGAGGTCCAGTGTTTAGCATAGTTTAGTAGTTCTCCTCCTCAAAAAACAAAACAACACTCACTAAACCTGGCAATCATCAGTTGATTTGAACAAGGTGTGTTTGAGCAGGGAAATCATTCACACAAAATTAATAAAATAATTTTTAGAAAAATGAATGTCTTACAAAGTGAGGAATACAATTCATGTGCAGATTTTCATGCTAATAGCAAATATCGAACTGTGCCTCTCATACACCTGCAGGCCTCACAGATCGTCACCATGTTCAAAGTCTGTGAGATCCGAGATTTAGACAGGGCAAATACACAATATAGACAAAAGTATTGGGAAATCTGTTCCTGTTGAAATACATCACACTCTCTCCTCTCCCTCACTTCTTCGCCTTATCTCTCTTTCTCCCCTCCTCTTTAATTTTCTTTCCGCTCTTTCTCTCCTTCTTCTCCTTCTCTTCCTCTCTATCTCTCCATCTCCAACATCTCTATCTCTAGTTCTCTCATCCTGTTTCTCTCTTTTTCACTTTTTCTTTTCCCCTTCTGTCTGCTCTCACCACCTGTCTCCTCGCCATACTCTCTCTCTAGCCTCTCTGTGTTCTCTCTGACTGCCCTTCTCTCTTGCTCTCTCTCTCTCTCTCTGTGACAGTGAGTGTGCGAGACATCAGGTTCAGTTGAGAGTGGCCTGATGCGTGTATGTGTGTTTGTGTGTACGTTTGTGTGTGTTTGTGTGTGTTTGTGTGTGTGGTGGGGATGGGTTTGTGTGTGTGTGTGTGTGTGGGGGGGGGGAGGTGTATGTGTTTGGTGTATGTGTATGTTTGTGTGTTTATGTATGTTTGTGTGTGTGTGTTTGTGTGTGTGTGTGTATGTTTGTGTGTGTGGGGGGGGGTGTATGTGTTTGTGTGTGTGTATATGTTTGTGTGTATGTTTGTGTGTGTGGGAGGGTGTATGTGTTTGTGTGTGTGTTTGTGTGTGTGTGTTTGTGTGTGTTTGTGTTTGTGTTTGTGTGTAATGTTTGGAGGCCATCGTCTCTGCGGGAACTGTTCTAACTCTGAGGAAAACAGAAAACAGAGAGAGAGAGCGAGAGAGATGGGAAATGTGGATAAGAGAAAGGTAAAACAGATAAGTGAGAGAGAAAACTGATAAAGAGGAGGCGAGAGCGAAGAAAGAAGGAGAGATGTTTTGCTTTTCTGCAGTGCTGAAGCTCTTTTCCACCTAATTTAAAAACTGGTTTATTGACAAAATCCTGGCGATAATATTCCTCTGAAATCTGAGGTACTGATAGGGGGAGTCTGCCCTGCTCTTGCTGCAGTAACAGACTCTGGTCTTTTGGTGAAGGATGGTTTGTGGTGGCCCGGTGATTATGGAGTTGCCCTTGTGATTGGAAGGTCGTGGGTTTGAACCCCAGGGCACCACTGAGGTACCCTTGAGCAAGATACTGTCCCCACACACTGCTCCCCGGGTGCCCCTTGTTTGTGACAGCCCCGTTTCACTTGGTGAATGGATTAAATGCAGAGAAAGAATTTCACGCTGCTTACAGTGTCGTGTGTTCGCGTTTGACTATAAGGGGCCACTTCTCTCCAGAGAACTCAGCCCAGTGCTTTATACCCCTTTAGCCCTTTAGGCTTGGTGATGGCTCAAAGTCAAATCTATTTATTCACTTCATTTTTACAGAGATTATACAAACTGTGTGTGATCCTGCGTGTCAGGAAAAGTAGCTTAGTACCTTAAAAAGTACCTTGAAGTAGCTAAACTCTTTTCATAAGATTGTAAATACACATTCATTTTATCATGGTCTGTTTCCACTTCTCACAGAGCGGTAAAACAACCCCAACTGCCTAACCTGCAGCTACAGACCCCAAACTAATCCAACTCCCTCGCTAAATTGAAGAAACTGTGTGGTATACACTATATGGACAAAAGTATTGGGACGCCTGACCATTACACCAACAAG
This sequence comes from Hydrocynus forskahlii, assembly GCA_037974365.1. Lineage (NCBI taxonomy): Eukaryota > Metazoa > Chordata > Actinopteri > Characiformes > Alestidae > Hydrocynus > Hydrocynus forskahlii. The sequence goes on from JBBPCX010009463.1 coordinate 5,481, forward strand.
GACTTCAATGACATTTCATTCAAACACATAGCCTTTAATATGTAGCTGGTCCCCCAGCTAGAACAATTTTTTCCATTGTTCTGGGGCGGCACAGCCTAAGACCCCCCCCCCCTTGTAAAGGCATAGCCCCCATTCATGAATCTGCAATGTCGCCCTACTGTTATCTATAAATATGTTCTAAAGTACACTATAGGGACAAAGGTATTGAGACACTTTTGATGACATCCCCCTTTGCAACCATAACAGCTCCCACTCTTCTTGGAAGGCTTTCCATGAGAGTTTCTGTGGGAATTTGTGCCCATTCATTCTGAGGTTAGACACTGATGTTGGACGAGAAGGCCTGGCTCACAATCTCTGTTCCAGTTCATCCCAAAGGTGCTGGATGGGGTTGAGGTCAGGACTCTGTGGAGGGTAGTCAAGTTCTTCTACACGGAACTCATCCAACCTTGTTTTTATGGGGCTTGCTTTGTCCACTGGGGCACAGTCATGCTGGAATAGAAATGGGCCTTTCCCAAACTGTGTGAAGCATTAATATTGCCAATTTCAATATTTCCCCGTTCCCATCTTACATCAATTAGCCAAGACGTTTGATGTCTTAGGTTTGCTTCTTTAGTTTTAGCCCTGGAGCTACAAGGCTAATGTAACTTAAAATGAGTATAATAAGCATTAGTTAGCTATTACCATGGTGCTAACGGCATACTATCGGCCATGGTGCTAAAGTCATGACACACTCACTGTTCAGTGAAAACTTGCTTAAGTGCTTTCTGAGACTGTATTATATAACACTGCTAGGCCTGGTTTAGGCCCCTAAACGTTCTTTAGCCTTTCAAAATTAAATATGCATGATCAGTTTAAATCTGTTTAAATCGTTAAAGCAGTTTCAGCTTTATCATGCTTTATCATGCTTCCAAATACAAAATAAACTAAAGAGTGGCCACTAGGACCTGGAGGAGATGTTGGCCTGCAGCTGAATGATCCTGCTGAATCAGCAGGAGTTTCTCTACCTTCTCGACCCTGCGGAGAGCGAGAAACTCCATCATAAACAATAAATAAAATATGCTACTGGATCATCTGCTATGCTTTATTTATCCAAAATAACTTATTAACTTGCTGGATAAGCATTGCTCTAGCAGAGGACACCTGAAACACTAATACTAATGAGGCAAATTAAACTTGGCTTGCCATTAAAGACTGCAAATTAATGCCAGCTTTAAGGTCAGTGGACGAAACGTGATAAACAGATGCAAACGTTACTTAGAAAACAAATTAAATGCAATGTGCAATGAACGATTCGTTCTTGCCTTTATGGCTGTTCGTTTTATAGGAGTCCGTGTCTAATGATTAATTTTTTTGGTCATAATGTAATTTTAAATGTTCCTCCTGTAGATTTGATATATGAACACATTTTGGTGGAAGCAGCAGCACCACCAAAGGTCAGTCAAATGAAGAGATTTACATAAACATTTGCATAAAAGATTTGAACATGTTAAATACATGTTTACTAAAAACTCTGTTAATACATCCAGGAAAGGAGAAGGAGAGAAAACAAACGCACTATGTCTAAAACCTTAGAATAAAATGAAAACTCATTGGAGTCCCATTAGGGTCTAGCCTAAGACCCCCCCTAATAAAGGCGTAGCCCCCCATTCATGAATCATCCTACTGTTATCGATAAATATGTTCTAAAGTACACAACAGGGACAAAGGTCACCTTTCATGACATCCCCCTTTGCAAGCATAACAGCTTCCACTCTTCTTGAAAGGTTTTTCACAAGATTTTGGAGTTTCTGTAAGAATTTGTGCTCATTCATTTTGTAGAGCATATCAGAGGTCAGACACTGATGTTGGACGAGAAGGTCTGGCTCATAATCTCCATTTCAGTTCAACCCAAAGGTGTTGGATGGGGTTGAGGTCAGGGCTCTGTGTGGGCCACACTGAACTCAGCTTGCTTTGAGCACTGGGGCACAGTCATGCTGGAATAGAAAAGGTTCTTCCCTAAACTGTGTCCACAAAGTTTGGTGTTGTCCAAAATGTCTTGGCACGCTAAAGCAAGGGGCCTAGTGGGTGGGATGCTTGCCTCTAGACCAAGAAGTCATGGGTTTGAATCCTACCTTTAGCGCACCACCACTGGGTTCCTGAGCAAGACCCTTAACTCCAAGTTGCTCCAGGGAGACTGTCCCCTGTAGTTAGGGAATGGAAGTCGCTTTGGACAAAAAGCATCTGGTAAATGCAGTAAATGTACATGCAAAGCCCAAACCCTGAAAAACAGGTGTGTCCCAATACTTTTGTTTGTATAATGTATGTTAGAAGTGCTTAAAGAGAGTAGCAGCAGTTCTTTACTTGTTAATCATAAACACCCTCACATTAGCAAACCATAGAGGTCAAAGAAATCTCTGTCAAAATTGTGTAAATTTGATATTTCAAAGAACTGTGACTTTCACCTTCATACAACAGCTTATTCTTTACTTTGCTGTCGCACAGCTGCTTGTGAGCCAGCCCTGTTTTTGAATTGCAAATCCAGATTATGTTAAACCACAGCACACAGAGTGAACAATGTGAAATTCTCTGTATTAAACCCATTCACTAAGTGAAGTAAGGGGCCTAGTTCACTAAGTGAAGCAGCACGCAGCCAGGAACACAGCGCCTGGGGAGCAGTGTGTGAGTAAGGTACCTTGCTCAACGGTATCTCAGTGGGGCCACAAGTAGTCCTGGGATTCGAACCCACAACTTTCTGATTGCAGGGGCAACTCCCTAACCGCTAGGCCACCAGATGCCACACAATATCAATATTAGCATTATAATAAATCTATAAATAATTCATGCCATCACCCAGTCCACTGTGTGTCTGCTAGCTAGCATTTATTAACCTTTTACAAGGTTTATTATCACTGCTAATCATTACACTTTCTACCTGACACTCATCTGAGAGCTACACCAGCAGCTCAGGCAGCGTGATACACACTATCTGTGCGGCTGTAATTAAAAGATAAACATAACAAGTGTTGCTCTGAACCTGACAGGGCTTAGCATCCCCTCAGCTCCATCTCCTGCTTCTGTGTGATTGACAAGAGATTAATTTCAGATTGCATAACTCCCCTGCGATCTCGAAGTCTCGGATTAAACGTATCAGAATTACGTTACACTTTCTGCTCTCTCAGCGGCGCAGCTATGCTAGCTTTAGCAGGGTAGATCCTAATACTTCTGTACACTCCCAGTAAGCCGATTTCCCCTCGAACGTTTTATGCTGTTTAGCTTTGCAGTATTATTCTGGTAGAAACCTAAACATGGAAAAATGCTTGTTAGCTCAGTGTAGGACCCAGAGGACTGACGAAACAATCTGAGAGCTACCAAACACTACAGGCTAGCTGCGCTTGGTATAATGTTGTATATGTCACAAAACCTCCTATCTGCTTTACAGGAGCAGAAAAATGTCTGCAATGTTCACACATTGTAAAGGGCAGCATCTTCAAATGATGTTAAAAATCAAACAAACAAAATCGGAGTCAGGACTCTGGAGTCAGGATAATGCATTATGTATAATACACTAATACACACCTACCTGGTGTTTCCACTCACTGGCCACTTTATTAGAAACACCAACATTATGCTTCCGCTCAATGGCCTCGTTATTTGAAACACCTACCATGTGTTACATATATCAGTGTCACCGCTTAGTTAAGTTTGGTCCACCATCCAAAAAATGTTGCTCTATGGTCAGGAACTGACCCCCCATGAAGGTCTAGAGCAGTGGTCCCCAACCATTTTTGCATTTGAAACAATATTTTCACGGACCGGTATAGATACAACTAAAAACAAAGTGTGTTACATTTTTAAAAGTGGGCTAAATTTTTGATGTACTGTACCAAGCTTACATGACCAAGATGAGCTTTTTTGTTTTTCAAAATAAAAGATCTGTCATACTCTCAATAAAATATTTTTTATTCTGTCTTTCTGTGCGGCCTGGTACCAAATGACTCACAGACCAATACCAGTATGTTTGGTCCGATGGTTGGGGACCTCTGATCTAGAGGATGTGCATCAATAGATGGGCTGCAACTGTACACCAACAAAGTGGAGCTACAAGAGAGGGCCTGTCGATGAAGCAAACAGGGAGTGCATAATCTTAGCAATTCTAATACAGTCACTGTCCATACAAATTCGAATGACATTTTTATGTTTTACACTGTTTTACACTATGTACAAACATTTCACAATAAATTGCCCAATGGTCCAAAGCTACTTTTCACTGTTTTATGACACACTAACAGATGTAAAGAAAATAATATAATGTTACTGTTTTTGAGGTTTTCTTGCATCAACAATAACTTGTTTTCCTCAATCTTTTGTTCATTCGTTCATTCATGCTCTGTTTTTTAGACAAGGTCCATATTTGACTGCAGAAAACAGCAACGGGCACCACTTTTTCTCAGTGATGCACCAGAGGCTCAAACTCGGTTAGGTTTCCATGGCAATATCGGATGCTGCGCTGTAATAACAATGCTGGCCGTGCTGGTATGCTGACCAATGGATCAGAAAATTTGCACTGTATCTAAGTAGGACTGATATTACAGCTTTTGTTCTCCTTCCTCTTCTTAAATTAGTTGTTGTTGTTGCCATTGCTGTGACCACTGCAGCTTGTTATCCAGCCCTATTTCTGAAATGCAAATTCAGATTGTATTCAAACATGTTCTTTCATTTTCTCTGGTGCCTCTAAATGCACATGGAAATAAAGATTTAATATTGTTTGTATGGAAGAATATTTCACTGCCTAATAGATGCAACCCTAAACCTCCTTTCTGATTTAATCACCATTGCCTTCACTTTGACAATATACACTATATGGACAAAAGTCTTGGGACGCCTGGCCATTACATCAACAGGAACTTTAATGACATTGCATTCAAATACATAGACTTTAATATAGAGTTGGTCCCCCCTTTGCAGGTATAACAGCTTCCACTCTTCTTGGAAGGCTTTCCACAAGATTTTGGAGTTTCTGTGGGAATTTATGATTTCTGGCACTGATGTTGGACGAGAAGGCCTGGCTCATAATCTCCGTTCCAGTTCATCCCAGAGGTGTTGGATGGAGTTGTGGTCAGGACTCTGTGTGGCCAGTCAAGTTCTTCCACACTGAACTCATCCAGCCATGTCTTTATGGAGCTCGCTTTGTGCACTGGGCCACAGTCATGCTGGAATAGAAAAGGTTCTTCCCCCAAACAGTGTCGCCAAAGTTGGAAGCATGGCATTGTCCAAAATGTCTTGGTCTGCTGAAGTATTAGATTGACCTTCACTGGAAGTAAGGGGCCTTACCCAAATCCTGGAAAATAGGTGTGTCCAAATATTTTTGTCCATATAGTGTATTTACCTGTGTTGCCTCTACTTAAAGGGGAATTACATCTATTTTTTACCCCCACAATGTTAGTGTTTGAGATTTTGATAATTTGATTATTTGTAGAGAAAATTACAGACTCTGATTTCTTTACAGTGGTGGCGAATGGAACCAGGGGTTTTTCGTGGACTGTTTTGTGTTACAGCACCCTAGATGTATCCCTCCACCATGAATGGATTCAGTTTTAGGCTGAAATCTTCTCAGAACTCAAAACAACATTTCAGACATCAGGCGTTCCATGTAATAATTTTCGGTTAGGGAGCTTTTAGAGGCAGACGCCTGGTTCCATTCACCACAACTGTGAACAGTGGTAACTCAGTCAGTTTCTCTAGAATGTGTTTCACACCAAACACTCTCAGAATGACTGTGTATGCACGCCCCTGCACTCTAACATGATGTCTACCTTTAAAGGAAAAGGCTTATGTGGTTTCTGGCACCATGTGAGACATTGTTATCTATAAGAGAGAGATTTTTCTATCACTTTAACTATCACTTCATCTGACTCTGCCTGCTGGGTAACAGCACTCTGCTACTGAAAATGACTGCCTTTTAAGCACAGTTTTTATTATTTTGTAGAAAATAATTACACATTTAAATGGGTTGAGCCCTCCGGTGAATTTATTTAGGGCCCAAATGTTGTTTTCTATTTTCGTCCCCGTTTGGGTAATGAGGCTTTGTTAATAGTAAACACGATTATCATTTGTTTTGTCATTTATTTGTTGTTCAGGGGCTCTGAGTGTGTATGTGTTTTGTTTTTTTTTTAAGAGAAGCAGAATGGGTAAAAGTTTGGGTAGATTTTTTTTCCCTCTCAGAGAAGTGAAGTAAAAAAGCCGAAATGAATGAGGAATCATGTCAAGGTAAGGTCGATATGATTGGTGATTTTACAGAAGGCGGGTGGCCTTATGGGCTTAAATGTGGAACATGAGGTTGGACGGCGTACCTAATTATCTCGCCTCCATTCAGCAACACACCGAGCCAAAATGACCTTGTGTCTTGCTAAAGTTATGAATAATTGCGTAGCAAAAAAGTCGGCACCACCTGAGTTCTAACACAGGATTAGCGCTTTAAATGTGACAAATTCAAAAAAGAGTCGAAGCTCTGACTTCTACAGTAATGATGCTAACAGCCCCCTATTCACTGGTCCTTCATCTGTAATTGCATTTGCAAAGAAAATGACCCGCTTCACCTGTTCTCCATCTAATGTCTTAAGCTTAGAATTAGAATAAATACATAAATCTGCCATCCTGACTCCATTCTCAATTAAATACGATTGGTATTAAAGCCATTACCCCATAAAAATCCAACTCTAATGGACTAATATCCATTCCAAAAGTACTAGGCCCATTCACATACTGCTCATTTCAGTATAAAAAAAAATTAAAAAATACAAAAACTATGGAAGACCAACAGAAGGTTCAAAATTGAAATTCAAGTTTTTAAAATCTAAAAATCCAAATGTTAAAAACTGTAGCATTTATTTAAAGGTTAAAAAACCCTAATCTAATATGTGTGTTTTTTCCTCTTGTGATTTTTTCCACTTGTGATTTTTAGGCCCTCATTTCTGCATCACCATTTTCAGCCTCTCTGTTTCTGTTTGAGTATTTACAGCATATATATGCAAATGAGCTCTGTTCTGACTAGCAGCTCTGTACTGCTAATATGTGTAGCAAAACTGGTGCAGGCTGAATAGGGAGATATATGATTTTTTTGACATCACAAAAGCAATGAACATCAGCTTTAGTCTATAACATTATAACTAACATAAGTCTATAACATCTTAACTAACATTAGACTATAACATTGCTCTATAACTTCATAACTGTACCATTAGTCTATAACATCTTAACTAACATTAGACTATAACATCATAACTATAGCTTTAGACAATAACATCATAGCTATAACATTAGTTTACATCATAATTGTAACATTAGACTATAACGTCACAACTGTAACATCAGTCTATAACATCACTGTAACCTCAGTCTATAACCTCATAGCTAACACTAGACTGTAACATCATAACTGTAACATTAAACTATAGCACCATAACTCTAACATTAGTCTATAACATCACCACTATAACATTAGATTATAACATCATGACTGTAACATTACACTATGATCCCATAACTGCAATATTAGTCAATAACATCATAACTATAACATTAGACTATGACATTATAGTTGTAACATTAGTCTATTACATCTGAACTGCACCATTAGGCAATAACATCATAACTAAAGCGGGTAGATCTTTGGTGATTTGCTGTAAATGAATTTGTTGGACAGATCTACCACAAATATGCTGTTTTTCTTTAACTCTCGGAAAACTGTACTAAACAGAGCTTTTGGGGTTCAAATAATATGACAGGGGTGGTATCCTCAAGGGTAATTCAACAGGAACAAAATAGTACCATATGCCACTGCAATTACTTTTTTAATTTTATACAAATTAAAAGTACATAATAAACAAACAACAACAATCAAAAGTAAAAAGTGTTCTGGTGTGAGGAATGGGTCAGGTACAACTTCAACACTCAATGCTCTGAAGCCGCTTCTGTCTATCTAGACCACATCAGTGTTCGTTCGTCAGAGGATAAGGAGATGTTATGATTGGAATTTTTGACATCAAAACAAACAGACAAATCTGTCGATACAGAATGTACATCCAATGTGAAAGTAGTTCATGAATTTCTGTTATATTTGTTTATATTTAAGATCTCAAATTAAACACAACATAACTGAAACAAACACATAACAAATAAACAACAAACCAGTTCACCAGATCACACTTAGGTGTGTGTATACAGTATAGTCCTGTGGTCTGTGTGTGTGTGTGTGTGTGTGCACATGTGCATTTGCTGAGACAGTCTTTTCTCGACTGTTGCTTCCTGCCACACATGAATTTTTCATTGTTGCCACATACTTGTTTATGAGAAAATATTGTTGCCATGGGGCGTGATACAATTTGGGCACACACAGTAATCGATCAGACAGACAGAGAGAGAGAGCGAGAGAGAGAGACAGAGAGAGAGAGACAGAGGGAGAAAGAGATGGGGATAGAGGAAGGATAAGACAGGGAAGAGAGAAAGACAGAAAGAAATAGAAGAGAAAAAGAGAAGAAGGATGGAGAGAAAGAAGGAGGGAGGGATAGAAGAAAAAAGAAGGAGAGAAAACAGAGAAAGTGAGAAGAGCAAGAAAGCTAGAGAGACAGAAGACAGGATGTAGAGAGAAACAGCAAGGAAGGGGAGAAAGAGACAGAGGGAAAGAAATAAAGAAAGAAAGACAAAAAGAAAGAAAACAGAGGGAGAGATGGGGATAGAGGACAGATGAAGAAAGCATTAGGGGAGACAGAAAGAAAGATAGAAAGAAAGAAGGAAGAAGGGAGAGATATAAGATAAGGAGAAAGAGGATGAGAAGAGAAAACAGAGAAAATAAGAGGACAGGGAAAGGCAGAGAGACAAAAGACAGAGAGTGAGAGGGAGAGAGAGAGAGACGGAGGGAGACAAAGGGAGAGAGTGAGAGGGAGAGAGGGAGAGAGAGATGGAGGGAGACAAAGGGAGAGAGTGAGAGGGAGAGAGGGAGAGAGAGAGAGAGGGAGGGAGAGAAAGGGAGAGAAAGGGAGAGAGTGAGAGGGAGAGAGAAAGAGAGCCTGTCTGTTGCTATGGTGTTGCTGGAAGATTTGTACTTTATTCTGGATGGACTGTATTATGATCAGGATTTTGGACCAGTCTGAACACAAAGACTGTTCCTTCTGAAACCAGGAGCACCAGTTAGAGGAATCTGGCCCCTCCTTGCTGCAGTCACTGCCCCTAATCTTCTGGGAAGGCTGGACGTTAGAACATTGCTATGAGGATTTGATTGCATTCAGTTACATGAGTATTAGTGAGGTCAGGTAATGATGCTGGACCATTAGTTCTGGATCAAGGACTCCAACTCAGTCCAAAGGCAACTGATGGTACACCCTCGCTCCAACTCATCCTAAAGAAGTTTGATGGAGCTCCATCATTACTAAAAAAGTTCAACAAAGCATCATCACTCTGAAAAACGTTTCCTCTACTAAACTAAAAGAGCTATAACTGAATCTTGGCATTGCGTATTGTCCCAATCTACTATGGAACATTACACAGCAGTGAGTGCACAAGGTCTTTGTCAGCAGAGGAGCTGAATTCGCTAATTAGAAGAGTTGTCTGCATGCATTTATACACTGTGCAAAGTGTACTTGGATCAACTGCAGTAAGTATATAAGTGTCTTAATAAGATAAACACATTCAGTAGGAATCAGTAGCCAGAAGCTCTGGAAGTAATCTTGGTCTTCACCGATGAGATGCACTTTGAATAAGAAAACTTTGTGAAAAAAAACCCCCAGAAAATAAAACGCCTTTTGCATTGTTGCAACTGTCATTTAGAGGGTCTTTCATCACCACAACTGATGATGAAACAAGAAACAAACACATCTACGCTATGTTTTGAAGAGTTTATTTTCCATGGGATCATTAGACAATTTGTAATAGAGAAGAAAACATAGACATATATGCGCAGTGGGTAGAGCGCCAGTTTCTGTTTGGAGACATGTTTGGGTGTCTCCAAACACTGGTTTTATAACAACCACGCAATCATACTTTACCTTTTCTCGCAGAAATGCATTTTCTGGTTATTATTCTTTTCATAGCTGAATTAGGGCCTCTTCTCCTCCTACAGCTTTTGAAAAACAGTAACCCCCGCTTATCACGTTCCAAGAGCACCTGTGTATAGTGAAAAACCGCGCTGTTGTGATGTGGTTAAAAAAAAAAAGCCTCAAAATGACTATTTTTGTAGTGTAAACCCTAAATATGCCCCCAAATATGCTCCAAAACACTTTAATTTCATTTTAAACTCATTAGCCTTAAAGAAAATGTAAAGGTAAACCCGTATTCATACTGTACAGTTTACACTGAACTCCTGCAGTGCTAAAATGTAAATACTGATGTTACCCCTGTATAGACTGTACTGTAGTTCATGCACAGGTGTTTTGTTTGGTATAAGCAGGTGAATAAAGCAATAAATGAATTTAATTTGCAGTGATAAAAATACAGGGCTTTAAGAAGAACAAAATGAAAAACACGAGAACACTCGAGATGCTCCACGGGAGAAATTCTGGACTGCAACGTCACAGGGCAGCAGCCAATCAGCAGCGAGGAGAAATAAACAATGTTCTTGGATTGGCTGCTTTCAAACCTCCCGCCTCTGAGTACAGCTGTCTGAGTACAGCTGACTGTGACGTGCACCACGCCCCCTCGTCCTTCGGTTAAGGTGTCTAATTGTCTTTGTAACCGCCATGTGGTGCACGAGGCCCGGACGTCACAGTCAGCTGTACTCAGAGGCGGGAGGTTTGAAAATCTGCGATGGACTGAAACCGCAACTGCTGATCCGCATGAAAGTGGGGGGTTACTGTGTAGGCATGGTTCCAATGTCAAAATGTCCATTAAAATCCCATTCAGTGCGCTTGTATTCAGATTTATGGTCGGTTGATCAGGGGCCAAGTATTGAACGGGGTCGAGTCTCCCCTATAATATATATATATAGAGAGGGGACAGTCGAGTCACTTTTAAAATATGTGTTGGAGAGAGTCTGTGATGTCATAGCTGTGGAAGCTGGAAGATACACAGAGATACAAAGGCGGAGCAAAAAACACGAAGATACAAAGGCGGACCAAAAGACACAGGAGACTAATAAATAGACTAATAAAGACTTCGTAACACTAAAGCTCAGGTAACTTGTGGTTTAATTAAAAATCATCAGCCTTTAAACACGGTAACATGGGCTTTCAGTCGTTCTTACCCGTAAATGGTATAATAAGAGCTGCACCTCCCAGTGCTGCAGCGCTAAAGCACTGTACTCTAAATTACAAGGTTGCGAGGTCAAACCCAAGGTATAAACAAAATTTTTTAGTACAACATTTTTTGCCCATAAAACTAGTTTGAGTGTCTCCTAACACTAGTTTTATCACAACTACGCAATCACACTTTTGCAGAAATGCATCCAGTTATTAATAGTATTTATTATAGTAGTAATAGTACTATTACTATAGCAATCAACAATCTAATATCCACGACCATGAAGCCTATGGAGAGTAAAGTGACCCCTTATAGTCCCGCATGAACACACAGTGTGAGCAATGTGAAATTCTTTCTCTGCATTTAACCCATTCACCAAGTCAAGCAGGGGGCTGCCAGCAATGAGGGGCGCCCAAGGAACAGCGCTGGGACGGTAACGAGCTGGAGGGTACATCTGTGATGACACTAGCAGTGCTGGGATTCAAACCCACAACCTTCTGATCGCAGGGGCAACTCCCTAACTACTAGGCCACCAGCTGCCCAAGAGGAGCACGTGCTGTCTCTGTTGGAAAGAAGAGGCGGTGATGTATCACATGTTTCTAAACGTGCACCAGTTTTTTGTCAGACTCGTGGAACTGTTGGTTTTCTCTGAGTTTCTGAGATTTGACTGCGTGACAGCCTGGTGCAGGTGCCTGACAGCTTGGTCAGGCTTGGCTGTCACTATAACGACCCCTGTTGTTGTGCTCAGTATGCAGCTTATCTTGAATTATAGATTTGAGTTTGAATACATTTTACAATGCAATAACACACAAAACCATGTTTTTGTACCATGAAGTGTTTGCATACGAAGCAAGTTTTTGGCCGACGCCTTCTATCATCCATGTCACCGGAAACATATATCAGGGGGAACGTGTGTCCCCACTTTTAAATATCAGTTGTTTGCATTTACGACATTTAGCAGACGCTTTTATCCAAAGAGACTTCCATTCCCTAACTACAGGGGGCAGTTTCTCTGGAGCAACTTGGGGTTAAGGGTCTTGCTCAGGAACCCAGTGGTGGTTGGCTGAATGCAGGATTTGAACCCATGACCTCTTGGTCCAGAGGCAAGTATCCTACTCACTAGGCCGCCACCACCCATTCGTTTTGCCCCCCCCCCCACTTATTCACCCAGTGATTTGTGTAAGAGAAACACATGATACG
>JBBPCX010009527.1:0-17882 GCA_037974365.1 Hydrocynus forskahlii
CACAGGCCTTATCAACTTATGTTCAAAATTTGAGCTCAAAAGAATAAAAAATGAATTTTCTATAAAGTTTTTAGTGCAAGCAGTACCATTTCATGCAAGCAGAGACGCCATTTTGTTTAAAGAAATCCTTATTTTTATCACAGAGTTATAAATCAATAAACCAATATAACACCGCTGCTCTCCCATTCATCCCATTCAAAAAGCTCCAGTTCAAACTCCCCGCCAGTCCGACTCCGCCCATCCGCCCAGTCAGACAGTGTTGCCAGATTAGGCGGTTTCCCGCCCAATTGGAGCGGTTTTGAATTCTACTTTGCGGGTAAAAGATGTCTTGGGCGGGTTAACAAAAATTGGACGGTTTTGACATTAGTTTTGTGGGTTTTTATATAACTTCGCACCTATGTTCTGTGAGAATGCATCCAAATCCAATTCATATTATTTATCTCTTTGACACCCTCCCACTGCATTCGCTGACGCTCCCTGCTGACTCACGTTTTTCCCTTCAACTCAGTTAGCAGTAAATGAATGGCTAGTCAAAATGCCAAAGTGGGTAAAATAAAAAAAAGGTACAGAAAGGAGTGGGAAAACGACCCAGATTTAAAGTTATGGATAACTTCGTCGAATTAAGCATGGATCTACAGTACTATAGCCTATATTGCATAATTACTTGTAAGTAAGCTTTAGCTCCATCTTTTGTTTACTTTACAAGGGTATAGGAAGTCATGGCAATTACTTTATCACTCCAAAAGGTAGATTTCACATTTTGGGCGGTTTTGGGTGCATTTTGGCGCGTTTTGGGCATATTTTGGGCTGGAACCACTCAGCAGAATCTGGCAACACTGCAGTCAGACCAGTTCGAATCAATGCACAGCTAAACGGAGCCAGAAAAACTCGACAGAACTCACTCAAAACACAATAAAACAACTCCAAAACAGTTTTACCACAACCCAGCCAGCAAAAAGACACTTTTAGCGAAGTGTCATAAAATCCAAGCACTTAATTTTTCGAAGATAAACACGAGTGATTCTCCGTGCATGTCTCTCCGGCCCGAGCACTTCTCTGGACTTTTCCTGGAAATTCTTATTTGCTGGACAAATATACCCATCAAATGTCTTCAAATGTCCTCAGATATCCTGAACTTGGTCTTATGTGTGCATTTCGCTTTGTTTCAGCATAAAACAATCCGTATTTGTCCGTCCGAGCACTCGGGTCACCTCTCTGTCTGGCTGGAGCGCTCCACTGATCTGGGACCAGCCATTTGGCTTTCATATCCCTGAGCGAGGGCGGAGCATCTCCTGCCATACATCCCTAAAACCTCTCGCTATTCGCTACAAGCCTGTATATGTAAATTAAAACTTCTCGCTAACTGGTGAGAGCAATAGTCCGTCAAAGCTCAACCAGTCCCGAGAAAGTGAACAGGTTTTAATCTGGCAAAAGTGTGTGTGTGGGGGGGCTGAAATCACGTTTCAGCAACGCCCCTGATTGTAACTTCAGATATACAGTCATAAAAACATAATTCAGTTTTTAAGTTCAAAAGGACTACTGCACCATGAAGATTGTGTGGTCTCAAAGTGTGTGTTCTTGTTTTGGGGATAGTTCATGAAGATTTGGTGATGAAAGAAAGGTATTAAAAGTTTTGTGATATGATAGAATTCAAAGTTTCGTAAACGCGCAGTTTTGTGTAAGTTGGGTTGTCTATGTATTTTCTAGTACATTTTAAAAAATGACAAAAAAAGTGACAGCACTTACAATCCCAAGATTCAAAGCCCCAACCCTGGAGGTGTGAGGCAATAGTGCAGCCCACTGCGCGACTGTGGGGCCCAAGATTAAATTATGAATTTGTATTATGAATTTGATCGCCCTGTGGTGGACTGGGGCCCCAGTGGGCAGAGTCTCTGCCTCGCCCTGGTCTTGTGTTGGACCCCGGTATAGGTTCTGGGTTCCCATGACCCTAGAAAGGATTAAGCGGTTACAGAAAATGAATGCATGAATGAACTTGGTGGAATTCATCTTTAGAAATGAAGGGCTTTACCTAAAGGTATCTGTTCTGTCACAGGGTTTTTGTTGGTACCATTTCAGAATTACTTACCTACTGATAGATAGGTGGGATCATAGTTTGTGTGCATGTACTGTCCTGCAGTTTCTCTATATTGTTTACAGCTTGCAGTTTCAAGCTGTGTTGTTACGTTTATACTTCCTCAGATTTTTTTTTATCCTGAGTTCTAGTTCCTAGCCTTTCCTGTGTCTTGTTTTGACCTTTTCCTGCCTACTGTTCCCTATCCTGAATATGAATATAAATTTGTCTGCTCATTCACTGACCCCTCCCATGGACTATGAATATGAGGAAATGCTGCAATAAAGATGTCTCTCTCTCTTACATCCGACTGCCTCAGGCGCTCATTCTGTCCACTGTCTGACTCTCCAATAGATTATCACACTAAAATCTGATGTTTCTACTTGCTCTGGACTGTTGTACTGGTATCAGATATTTCTCCCTCTTTCTGTGTATTGGAGCATCATACTTGTATCAGGTTCTCTCTTACAGTCTCTCGCCCTCTCTTTCTGTTACAGACATTTCCTCTTTCCCTGTCTCCAGAGCAATATTGCATTTCTATTAGATACTGTCTCCTGTCATCTTCCTGATTGCACTGAAATCAGACATTCTATATCCCAGTCTGTAGAGCCCTCTAATGATGGTAGTCCATTGCATTTATATGAAATGCCTTCTCATCTCTTTCTTTATGCAGTATTATGCTTTTATCAGGCAGTTCCATTTTCTCTGACTCAGTGTTGTACTCAGACATTCTCCCTAGGGTCGCGGTGCTTACTTGACAAAGTTATGTTGTCAACAACATCCATTACAGAAGAAAGCTGATGTGTTGTTTACTTAAAAACAATAGTGCACTATAATGTTCATATGATCCTAGACTGATTGTAATACACTATAGAGAGGGTACAGGGCGATACGGCTCTTGTTTTACTTATAAAACACTAAACTGTCAATGGGATGGTACCCCTCATGTCACTAGGGTCAAGGCAACTTTGAGGTTAAGTCTGTACTAGTTACTGCAACGACATTATTGTTAGAACACAATTGTGGCATTATTAGAAATGCCATTACATAATTTTTATTTCATTGATTCCATACAATGCCATGGGCTGCCACCCCACACTGGGTGAGTGACCCACGACCCTAGTAAAGATTGAGCGGTTAAAGAAAATGAATGAATGAAAAAGTATAGATATGAATGCAATGTACCAAAGTCATAGCTGGAACTGGAGATCCGGAACATGTATTGTTGTATACCTCCAAGGTTGCATTTCCATTGCTCTCAGTAAACATGAAAAAAAGGTGCATTACATGTTTATTTGACTGTGTATTAGGTTCACAGTTTATATTCTGACAGATTGCAATAAACTACAGGAAGTGTAGGGGGCAATATGGCTTCTTGTGGGACTAATAAAGCTTTATCTTAATGTTTCACTGCCCCATGAACAAAAGATTTCATCTATTGTGCAGATGGAATTGTTTTATTAGACAATTGATTAAATAGTAGTCAGAATAATTATAATAGTCAGTATTAAAAAATGATAGAAATAACAGCTGATGACAGTTCTGATTACTTCCCTCGCCCGCTCTGGTGCAGTGTTGTGTCAGTATCTGTTTCTCTGAGCTCCAGACAGGCTGAGTTTTCCACTTCGTGGCCGGAGGGGAAGTGGCCTGCTGGGCCTGGCTCTGCTGAAACTCGCTGCAATCTGCCAGCTCAGTAGGGGGTGTGACCATCACAGCCTGACGGAACTAGCTCTAGTAGTGGACACACTCTCTTTAGGGGCTGTGATTTCACAAGTTAGACTTTCGATAAAATGCTGCTCTGGGACAGCAATTGTTGTAAAAAGTGCAAAACAAATAAAACCAAACCAATTAAACTTTGTGGGCCTACTAAAGGTTTATCTTATCTCATCTTAACAGAAAAAGTAAGCAATACAAATTTGTCAACACAAAATGTAAATCAAAAGTATGAGTGTGAACCTAGCTAGGGCTGTCTCTATTAATCAGTTAAACCTGAGTCGTCCGATTGAGAAAAGCATCAGTTACAATTTACCTTCTTAAAAATAGCTATTGGACTGCTCCAGTACCAAACAAAAGGTAAAAAGTCACTCATTTCTGGAGACCCCACTGGATTTGTGTGTTTACTCCAGTCTAATCAGGTCACAGCCATTGTATAAACACCATCAAGGTTAACAATTAATACAGATGAAATGCATCCAAGCTTTAACCATCCTATAACCCCAAATTGACTTGACAACAGTTGATTAAGCCAATTAACAGAAACCACCAAAGCGCTAACTTGAACTAGAACTTTGCCAGACCATTCAGTGAGCTCAACGTTAATGTTTTATTTTTTTAAAGTAATACAGTAGTAATATTTATTGCAATTATAATGATGTAGGTTAAATGTCTACTTCGTAACAAATTGTTGTAGTTTTAAAAAAGCTCCTAGCAGGGTTGAAAAAAACTATTTTTTTATTTTACTATATATACTAGTAATCCTTGATAGAGTATTACTTTGGACATAGATATAAGGTAATACTTGGAGCAGGACTTTGTATTTTAAGAGACATTTAAACCTACATGTTTTGCCTTTTCCTGTAAAGTTATCATTCTGGAGACACATTGTTCAGTTTAGGACCACAACAATATTACCAAAGAGGATGACCAATTTCTAGAACACAGCAATCATTCCTCCTCTTTATAGACCAGCCATTACATTCAAATCACTGGCAGGTGAAGTGAAAGACATTAATTATGTCATAACAGTGACACCTGTCAGTGGGTGGGATATATTAGGCTGCAAGTGAACAGTCAGTTGTTGAAGTTGATGTGTTGGAAGGAGGAAAAAGGTATAAGTCTGAGTGACTTGTGATGGCGAGACAGCTGCTTCAGGGCACCGCCCAAAGCAGGTCTTTTTGGGTGTTCATGGTGTGCAGTGGTTGGTGCCATCCAAAAGTGGTCAGCAGGGTCATGGGCACCCTTGACCTATTCCTGCATGTTGGGAGTAAAGAATAGCCCATGTGGTCTGATCCCACAGACCTTACAGCAGTACAAACAGCTGAAAAAGTTCATGCTGGCGATGTGCACAGTGCATCACAGCTTGCAACATGTGGGACAGAATAACCACAGACTAGTCACATGGTCGGAGTGCCTGTGCTGACCTCTGGTCTCTGCCAAAGGTGCCTAAAATTTGGCAGCACGAGGGGACCTATCCAATATTAAAGTAAAGTGGCCCCTTATAGTCACACCTGAACACACAACAGCACAAACTGTCTTTCTCTGTATTTAACCATTCACCAAATGATGCAGGGGGCAGACACCAACGAGGGGCGCCCGGGGAGCAGTGTGTGGAGACTGTACCTTGCTCAAGGGAACCTCAGTGAGGACAGCAGCTGTGTTCAGATTCAAACCCACAACCTTCTGATTGCAAGGGCAACACCCTAACCACTAGGCCACCAGCTGCCTCACCCGGGGTGTCATAAAGTTATTGCTGATCAGTGTAAGTTCACATCGGTATGCTGAGGAACCCCCTCTTGATCTGGCCTCAGTGTGTTTGGGTGTAGTGTCCAGTTCCTCTATTGGTGTCCTTCTCTCTACAGATTAGAGTTTGATTGGTCACCAGCTCATTTCTGAGTGGATGGCTGTATTCTGAAGAGGAGCTAAAGCAAGAGTTTGGGGAAGCACTTAAGTGTGCACTATTTTACCTTCAAGACTTCCACTCAAGACCTTTGGTAGAAGACGTTTTTGTACAAAGCTAAGAAGTCTATGCCATGCCAATAAACATTGTACAAGCTCCCTGCCTAATTATTACACATTCACCTCAAACCGTGGTTTGAGTTACATTATCTCGTGTAGACGTGCCTATGTGGTTTAGTGTTTCAAAGAGAGAAAGAGAAACTCTACCAACATTCAACTTTATCTCATGTCATTTAGTGCTAGAAAGAGAGTGCGAGAGAGAGAGAGAGAGAGAGAGAGAGAGAGAGAGAGAGAGGGAGGGAGGGAATGTTAGAGAATGAGAGAGAAAGAGCAGAAAAGGGAGATAGAGAGGGAATTACAGAGGAAAGACTGATCATGTAAGAGAGAAAGAGAGCACAGAGGATAGACAGAGGACAGAGTAATGGAAGAGTTTGAGTGAGAGAGAGACACAGAGAGAGCGAGAAAGTTGTGAGGGTCTGGTCATTTTGGCTGCTGGCAGACCTCTAAGACTGGCCATATTGCTCTGTCTGAAATTTTTAACACATCGCTGCCCAGTGAGCACAACCCGCCCTCTAGCCTTCACACACACACAGTGGAGGACAGATGCAGTGTGTTTATCTGGACAGTGACTGGAGATGCTCCTCTGTGAAGCTACTGCCCGCTGGCTCTTGTGCAGTTACTGAGCTCATTCTGCGTCTCCATTTAATCGCTCTTCAGAACAGGCCGCTGATGTACTGTCAAACCTTCTCAGCGCCCTGGAAGAGAACAGTGTGCCTTTCACGGTCTGATTACACAACATACGGAAGCCCCTCAGAGCAAAACAAATGAGTCGACCAAAAAAATCATGACAGCAAATCTGAAAATGCAACAGCAAATCTAAAAATATGCTAATTATGCCATTCAACTAAATTAGGAAACAAAAAAAGGAAAGACCATTGGAAAGCGTAAGTTCATACTGAGCCTCCCATGCATACAGTGGTGCTCAATCTGAGTGGTTTGAAAGAAATTATCTCAGTTCCCCCTCTGCCTCCACTCCTGTTGAGGGAAAGTTGTGTGTGTGTTTGGCTGCCACTCCTCAAAGAATTTTTACCGTTTTGTTTACCATTTTGGAGGCTTTTACCTGCTGCTATTTCTGTGCAAGCCTCCTAGTACCGTTTGTTTTTCTCTTTGCAATTTCACTGAGTGAGTTTCCACTCTCTCATTAGCGTTTGCTCACTGTTTCTTGTCGGGTGGGTTCGCGTCTCCTCCTTACAGCTATCCGGCAGGTGCGGCTTCTGCCTAACACAGTGTGTGTTATGGAAACTGCCGCTAAGCACCCACTTAGGGGTACTAAACTGTTTACTTGTAAAGTAAAACAGCCCCTTATCGTCTCATGCCTTCACCAAGCGAAGCAGTGGCCAGGCACCAACGGGGCACAATGGGAGCAGTAACTTGCTCAAGGGTACTTCAGTGGTGGTACTAGCAGCCCTGGGATTCGAACCAACAATCTTGTGATCGCAGGGATAACTTCCTACCCACCAGGCCACTAGCTGCCCCTCACTGTAGCACTCCTATTTGTTCTCGATATTATGATGCTTAAGTACAAATTCCCACACTGAACTTGCATCCCGTTTTGATCCTCTGATTTACGAATATTGTAAATCTCTCTCAGTTCCTCGCTGGCTCATCTGCTGCTTCCAGTTTACACATCGTTCCTCATCCAATGTGATTCCACATGTGAAGAGTTACAGACTGGTGAAACAGCACTCTGGAAGATTACCTACCGCCTGCGGTGTAAAGTTTGCCTCTCTGATGTCTTTACCAAGGAATGAACTTTACCACAAGATGTGAAATTATTCGAGTTTTAACAACAATTCAGCACTGTCGTTCTCACAGGGAAGTCTACATTCCCATTATTCATAAAAATCTGGACACATTACTTTTGATGGAAACTTGGCAGATACTCAAAGACTTCATGCAGCTCCACCTGGATATGGATATGAGGCGAGGCAGGGAGGTGCATTAAGACTGTGCCTATTGAGCTCCATCTTATTGATTCCTTTGAATATCTGGCCATGGAGACTGCTTTTTTACCATCTACCTAAGGCTTAGACGAGGTTTTTTCTGATCTTAATGAGCTGCTCACCTTAGCTTGCTCTGTACATACTGATGAGGTGTTGCTAGGTGATTTTTACATACAAGTTGATGTAAATTTGTCAAACACAAATGAATTTCTGTCTACAGCACTTCAAATTAAAGCAACAACTTACCTTGCCCACACACTCTGCTGGACATACACTTGATCTGATATTCACTTTAAGGACTGTTGATGGTTCAGTGCAGGGGTTTCAAGCAAGTATTTCAGAGCACGTGACCCATTTCAGTGTTAGGCTTCCCCCTCGTGTGCCAGCCGACAAAGTCAGTGTTTTCATGTAGAAATCCAAAGTCTCTCCACCCAGTCTCTTTTTTGACTTCCCTTAATCCCACCTCTTTGTGCTTCGCTATCCAACTCTCCTGTCCTGGTCATATTCTCGCTCTTCACTATTCCTCTATTTCTGAACTTACTGGGGCAGCTGGTGGCCTAGTGGTTAAGGAGGTGCCCCTGTAGTCAGAAGGTTGTGGGTTTGAATCCCAGCACTGCTAGTGTTTTCCCTGAGGAACCCCCGAGCAAGGGTCCAGCTTCACACACTGCTCCTGGGCGCCCCTCATTGGTGGGTTAAATGCAGAGGAAGAGTTTCACAGGCAGTTGGTAGTGTAGTGGTTAGGGTTTCATGCTGTAAACACATGGTTGTGTGTTCACATATGACAGAATTTTCACTTTATTGACTCACTTGCTCCTATTAGGGTTAGATGTCCAGTCATTCCTCTCCTACTATTCATACCCAACTGTTTGCTGACCATCTGATTCAATATAGAAACGCCGTTAATTCTACTTCCCTCTCCTGCTTCTCCTACAATTTGCAAAATGCAGCTCTGAGACACTTTTCACTACAGTAAACAGACTTGTGCATCCTCTAGCTATAGTGTTCTCAGTGTCTATTGATCTGTGTAATTCCATTCACAAACATTTTATGACTGATTTGATTTACAATTCCTTCTCAACTTTGAACGTCTTCTCCCATGTTTTTCTTTCTATCACCCACCCAATCCTTTGTCTCAATTTGATCCAGTTTCTTCAGCTGAACTTACTGTTTGAACTTACTAAGAAATCTCTCAGTTTGATCCTGCTCCAACTTTCTTCCTTAAAAACTGCATGAAGTCTGTCATCCCCACTCTTACACATCTTATTAATTGTTCTCTTGTGGCTTGTTCTAAAAATATCATCTGTTTTGCCAGTTCTCAAAAAACCCACCAAGTGACCTGAATAATTACAGGGCAATCTACAATTTACCTTCAGTTGCAAAAACTTTTGAGAGAGGTTGTCACATCCCAGCTGCAGTCATATCTGAAATTAACTCTCTAGTGCACACATTTTGATGGAACATGATAAGAATGATTCTGCATCATTTCCTGGTTCATTAAGGGATATCTTATTATATTTTATTTGGGGGGGGGGGGGTTACCCCCACTACCCAAAAATCTTTTTTTATTCCCTGAGACCAACATTGTGTGAACATGGCAAGGAATCACAGAGAAAATGATGAATGCAGAGATCGTGAAATAATGTTAACAATATAAGGGTGATAGTAGTCTACCACTGTGTCCTTGAGCAAGACACTTAACACTCAGTTGATTCGGGAGGACTGTCCCTGTACAATGATTGTAAGTCGCGCTGGATAAGAGCGTCAGCCAAATGTCTCCCTTTATAAGAGAAAGATGTAAAAGCACGATTTAAAAAAAATGTCACCAAATCATTATGGAAAACATTTAAGAGATTTGGAACATACTTACATATTAGATTTTGATACGGGTGCATGTTCGTATCATGTAATGTGCTGTGTCATGTCATGTATGGATTTTACGCTGTGTGAAACAAAGGAGCATGTTGCACGTTTTGCACATAGATTTGGGTGTCTAAAATATACAAAAGTACGTTTCCGATGCCAACAAAACACAAAACTGCAGCTTGATGTTTAACCCCCGTTGTGAATGCCTCCCGCTTTGTGAATTGGAAATATTTTTCCACTTAATCTCAGACTTTCTACTTCATTCCATTCCTCCTCACTGCCATTGCTTTCTATCTCACTGTCCTCACTGTCAAGATAGTATTTGCCTAACATGCTGATCCTGCTCTTTTCTTCCATAAAACGATCTTAAGTCCATTTGCTACCAAAGGTGAAAATACATTTAAAATATTTACAACTCACGGGATGTAGCAAAAAATGTAGGATAAGACCCAAGTACATGGTCAGTTAAAGCATCCTTGAAAAGTATCTCTTATCGCACAATGTTGCCCTGAGGCAACAAAAAGAAAAACTGAATTTCTGAGCATACAAATAAAAATAAAAAAATCCATAAAATCTGACAAAAGGCCTTTATAGACCATTACATACACATACATATGTTTTATTTACAGATGATGTCGTTTTAAACGAGAAAACTAAAACACACCACGTGCTGCAGTGACTGTGTGTTAGAAAAGGAAGTCCCACCTCGAAATCATGCTTTATAGTGCCTCCCACACCCAAACTGGACAGTCTGATTGGTTGCAATCATTTAAAATACATTTACTGGACAAAGGGCTTCAGAAAGCTTTCCGTTCTCTGAGGGCAACATTGTGCAGTACAGGGTTAAATAATATTCATGAATCATTTTAGTCTGGTTTTAGACAGTCACATAGTACTGCAACAGCATTTTTTAACAGTTTTTAATGATCTTGCCCGAACGGCTGACGCAGGCTTACTCAGTATTTTGCTTCGCCTTGATCTTAGCTCTGCATTTGACACAGTATCTCATGATATACTACGAGCTCGCCTTACAGCTATTGGCATCACTGGCACAGCTCTGACCTGGTTCAATTCATATCGTAAAGACAGGAAGCAGTTTACTTTAATTCTACAACATCTTGGGTTTGGTTAACCAAGGTGTTCCTCAAGGTTCTGGTCTTCGACCTATGCTGTTCAGCATATACATAATGAAACTTGGTCAAGTAATTACCAATGCTGGGCAATGATAAAAAAAAAAAGTATCGCAATTAACTGCATGATTTTCTGTCATGCAATGAATTGCGCAAAATTCAGTAATGAATTCAAAAGAGACATAGAGTGCTGTGCACGTTTAGTACTTATTTACATCAATAATGTTCATATGAAGGTACATCGTGCATGTTGTCAAGATGTTATTTGCAGTGCTCTGCGGCCCAGGACTGTTGTTTGTGTATTGAGCAATATGTCTTCCATAAAAAGTTTCTAAAAATGTGTTTGCTGTGTGTGCAAACTTATTTTTGATGAGTGTATGATCTGCTGCATTTACATGTTGCAGATGAAAAAAACATTGTTCTGTGACTCAGCTGTATGTGACTGTGGACTGATAGACTACTTTTACAGTGTGTATCATTTCAGCACAGTGTTTTGCCCATTCGTCCAAATTTGGCTTTCAGATTGATCCCCATACCTCCCTTCCCTAAAGGAAACTCAGTTTGACAATTGACTGAAATAATCTGAGCCAAATTTGAATTCAAATTTTAATGTGAATGTGTCGCTTAATTGCATAATATGCCCTGCGTGCTTTCTCTCTCAGTTCACTGCCTGCTGGACTGAAGTTTCCAGCTGAACTAATCTTCAGTCCTAAATAATTATATTCTTCACAGGATTGCAGTTCGTGTGCTCTTAATGTGAAGCAGAATGTGTTTCTCTGAGATCTGGTCTCTTTTGAAAAAGGGTGGTTTTGGTCTTTTTCAGGTTAACTGCCAGGTCAGTACTCCAGTCTCTGCTGTGGACCCTGCTCTGCGGGGGACAGCAGGAACAGGTCATCTGCATAGAGCAGGAGTATGACATCAGAGTCTGAGACCAGGTTTCTACAGAATGCTTGATAGTAGTAGCCAGTTCATTAATATAGATGTTGAATAATGTTGGGCTTAAGCAGCAGCCCTGCCTCACCCCACGCTCACGCCATGCTCCCGTTTACTGCTAGCCTTTATTCCATACTGATTGTTCGTGTAAATAGATTTAATAATGTTTCACCCCTACACCACTTTCAAGAATTGACCACCTAGTCAAATACTGTTAAACTAAACATTAAAATATGCTCTGATTAACACGTAGGTCAATTAAGGTGTGCAGGTCGTAAATATATTTACATTTACGGTATTTAGCAGATGCTTTTTCGACTAGCAACTTCCATTCCCTAACTACAGGGGACAGTCTCCCTGGTTAAGGGTCTTGCTCAGGAACCCAGTGGTGGTCTGCTGAAGGTAGGATTCGAACCCATAATCTCTTGGTCCCAAGGCAAGTATCCTACCCATTAGGCCAGCACTATCTATGATCTGCGATCTGATGTGGGTCTATGATCTGATGTGGGACTGATAAGGTAGTATATTAGTAATTGATTATGTATATAATCGCATGAATGATGTTGCAGAGCACCCTCCATAGTATTAGGGTCAAATTGTGCATTATAAGACCTTTACTCCAGATGTTAAGGAAATAACCTACACTGAGAAACATGCTGAATAGTTTGAGAACAGCCAATTGGAATTTTTTATTTGGGTGCCTAATCATTTCATGTAAGATCTATTTTATGGTTTTGTTTTTGTGTTCTAGCTCAGTAATGGGGGAGTCCAGAGGATTCTGGAAGTCTTTTTTGTCTGTTCTAATGCAGTCAGTTTGTTTTCAGTTATATTCCTTTGTGCTGTATTGGTGGATAATTTATTATGTAATGATTTAAAGTGTGTAATCCATATGGCCCTGTTTTGGATGGCCAGGTCTTCGGGTATAGATTTATTAAGAGAGTTCAAGTGATCCCAGAAACTGTTTGAACTGTTGGACTTCTCAGTTAGTGTCAGCCAGAGTGGACAGCTGTGGCTCAGAATGGGTGGGGCATGGTTCAGAGTGGGTGTGCTGTGGCTCAGAATGGGTGGGGCATGGTTCAGAGTGGGTGTGCTGTGGCTCAGAATGGGTGGGGCATGACTCGGAGTGGGCGGACTGTAGCTCGAGGTGAGCGGGTAGTAGTTCGGTGTGTACAGACCGTAGCTCTTGTATCAGATCGCAGGAGATGGTTTGTGAATTGTGGTTGGTGGTCAGTGGCTCAGAGTGGGTGTTTCTGAGGTCAGATTTGACAGGTTGTGTAGCTTGTCTCTGCGGTGTGGCGAGCTCTCTCCTTCTCGACTCACTGTCCTGCTGGATTTCCTGAACCTCCCTCCTCAGTTCTAGCACCGGCAGTTGGTCTTTTAGCTGCTGGGAGGAGTCAGTGGGTGGTTATTTGGAAAGTAGGAGCTACTTTAGTTCTACCAGCTCTGCCTCCTACAGAGAAGGTTCTTTGACAGCTGGGACACTGGGCTCTCCAGTTGTCTGTATTGGGCTGGGCTGACCTGAGTTTGGGCTGGGATGCCTCGGGCTGGGCTTTAATGGTCTGATGTGTGTGTCTGGTCTCCTCTATCCTCTGCCGCTCGCCGGGGCTCACTGCTCTCTCTCTTCCTCCACAACTCTCTCAGTCTCCGTCACTGCTGGTGCTTTAATAAAGTTAAAGTCCCCCTGCACCAAGGCTGGCCTCACTGCCCTGGAACACCATGGTTCCATTGAAGGACACATTCACGGTCAGGAAGGTGCTGCTATCTCCCTCACTCTCAAAGACGATCTGTGTCCCGTTACGCAAGCCCCTCTTTTAGTGGAGTAGGTTGTGGGAGCTCTGTGCCCAACGTCAGTGCGCTCTGTGTGCAGCAGGAGGTTTGTTATAGTGGTTTTGTTCCCAGTTTCGGTGGAATCTGCTCTGAGAGATTTCTGGGTTTACTTTTAACACTCTCTACTTGTGAGCTTTCTTTGCCTGTGTGTTTTTCAGCTCTGTGGGGTAGGTTTTCGCCAGGGATTGAGTTTTCTTACAACTGCTTCAGCCATGGCTCACACACTGTGGTTAGCTGGACTGGGACAAGAGTTCCTTGTTTTGGAGCTTGTGTGAAGATTATCTTCTGGAGTTTGAAGTCTTTTATTCCTTTTTCTCGGTTTGGTTTTATTTTTGTCATTTCTGCTCTGCTTCTGTTAGCCGATCTTTAGGCATGTTCGGATTTTTCTCTCGCTTTCTCTCGTTCTCTCTCTCTGTCTCTCTCTCTTTCTCTCTCTCTCTCTCTTTCTGTTTCACATCAAAGTCTCCACTTCGTATTGTACAGTATGTAAAAATGGATAGAAACAATAGTGCATGGCCTTCTCCAGTCCAGGCTCCGTAAATGAAGCTTTGGTCGGAGGTTGCTGATCTTCCATTAGAGCAGAAGGATGAAAGCGCCCTCGTCCACATTAACAGCGGTCATTAATGATTTAGCGTGTAGCCTGGCAACCTCGCGGCATGAGGCTAATTCGCCCCAATTAGAAATTTGTTTTCTTATTAGGAGTGAGATGAAAGATCATAAATAGCCGAAGGTCTTCTGTTCCTTTGCTGCTCTGGGGTTTAGAGGTTAATTCACTTTACTTTCTCTCTTTCTCTGTTTCCTTTTTCTCACCCTCTCTCTCTCCCTCTCTCTCTCTCTGTCCCACTCTTTTTTCTTTCTTTCTCTTCACTTTCCTTTTCATTCTGCTTCTCTGTCCTCTTATTCTTTCTTCTACTCTTTCTTCTTTCTCCCTTTCTCCTCTTCATTAAAAAAAAAAAATCTCCTCTCTCACACTCTCCCATACCCTTTTCTTTCTTCTTTCTTCCTCTCTACATTGCTGGTCTTATACTCCTTTCTCTCTCTCTCTCTCTCTCTCTCTCTCTCTCTCTCATTCTCTCTCTACCTTCTGATTTCTGCCCATCTACTGTCTCCTTCCATTCTTCTCTCTCTTTCCATCCCTCCTTATCTTTTTCCTTGGTGTCTTATTCATTCACTCCACACTTTCCCTCTGTGCCCAGTGCACTCCCCTGTGTTTGAGATGTGATGTAAAAGGATGTTGAACTATATAGCACTGAATCTCTTCGGGGAGAGCTAGGCCAGGACACTCTCTCTCTTTCTCTCTCTGTCTCTCTCTCTCTGTCTCTCTCTCTCTCTCTCTCTCTTTCTCTCTTTCTCTCTCTACTTGACATTCTTAGCACTGTGCCCTTTGGAGCTCTAGCCAGGGTAAACTCCAGACCTGCTAACGTTTTCAGAAAAAAATCTCCAGAGCAAAAGATTCATCCACATTTTCTCCTGCACCATGGACCGTGTGCACTAATTGATTTTTTTTTTTGGCTTGAAGTGGAAGGTCAGTGCTGTGTATACATCCTTTCCCTATCAGCGCACGCTGCACATTTTTCTGTCTAATCTCTGTCTGCCATATCTGTATCGGATCACCGGCTGCCAAGGACAATAATTTCAACATGAGTCCGTGCTTGAAAAAGGACAGAAAACGCACCGACTCGAAGCTTATCGTCCCGCTCTAATTTATAATCCATAGTCAAACCTGCTGCCGTGGCACACAGCAGTACAGGATGAGGCATAATTCTTATGAATTACGTTCTTCTAAAACTGAACTCAGCCTCAAAATATTGGTGCGACATCGTAAAAAAAAAAAGGTTGTCTGTTTCTTTACTTAGCAACACACTCTAGCCACACTGTTACTATTTAAGGTCTAAGCCTATATATGGGTGTGTGTGTTATTTTCAACTGCAGAGAACTGAAACAACGCACTACCTGCAAGGGTTTTAGCACAAATTCAGCTTATCAGTGATACCAAATATTGAATACCAACGTTATTAAAGGTGAAAATAGTATGCAATGTAAAAACTGAACTGTTATATGTATTTACAGATCTGTAACTATTTTTCTCAGTCATTTTAAACCGCATTTTAGTTGATGATGTGAATTGCTATAGCTGTACAGAGCCACATTACACGCCTGACATTTCTGAGCTGTCTCCAGGTCCATCCTTGCTGCCCTCAAAAACTATTTTCACCCCACAACTTGAAGAAAATCTTTTTTTTTTTTTTTATTCAGTCTGCCAGTTTTTGCCAGTCAATCGAAAAATGGAAAAAAAAAATCATAATAATCATAATTATAAATGATGAATGAACTTCGTTCTGTGTACACTGATTTAAAAAAAAACAGTACAGCAAATGTAGGGTCAGTTTTAGGTACAAATTAGGTACAAATTTGCAAAACCAGTACATGAACCTAAACACACAGTTCCTGGGCTGTGTGCATGATATAAACATGGATGAATATCTTCCATGTGTGGCTAATTCTATATTCACTTCAACTTACTAAGGTTTAAGCAGCTTGCAGCAGCTCATTTTGTCATTTTTACTCCACTTTGAAAACCATAAGGATCTGAATGTGGCCTGTTGCATAAATTTCTATCTATCTATCACAGAACTTAATTTTTTTTGCCTTGTGTCAAGTTTGTTGGTGACTCTAATTTCACTGGCTTTTTAAAACCCTGGGTTTCATGAGTGGGCAGTTAGTGGATGGGGCTAAATGCTACTTGTGTGGTAAAAAGCAGACTTAGGCCTCGTCCGCACAGACGTTAGAGCCTTGGATAAATGAACATGCTCTGAACGCCATACACGTTTTTGTTGTGTTTTGTAGCTGCGCTTGGTTGAGAGCAGTGAGGCGTTACATTGTTCGTTTGACGCTGTTTAACATCCGCCTGCAGCCCAATGTGTAGTTTTGTGTATCTACCTGTGAGGCGAGTAATTATTCTGTCCAAAGTGGGTTTTCTGTGTGAATAGTTCTGCATTGAAAACTTGGATCCCTATTCATTGTTAAAACTAAGCACCAAGATTCTTGTTTTAAAAAAATCTTCCTGATACAGTGTCGTAGATAGGAAAAGAACAAACATCGCCGCTGATCCAAATTCAGTCCTCCAGAATGTCAGCCGAACGCCATGTAAATGCAATAGCGACGTTTTCTTTGTGTTCTACAGGATTTCGGCAAAAATTGACGCCAAGAAAGCGGTGTGTGCAGCATTTTTTTGACGCCATTGGAACGCGCAGCCGACCGAACGCCTGTGTGGATGTTTTGATTTGCTCAAATGATCAGAAAAACGGTCGACGTTCAATCTGTGCTCACCTGACGCCACGAAGGCCAGAAAAACGCTTGATTTGGGTGTACTGTAAAGATATACTGCAGTCACATCGAGGCACGCTTTGGGCTGCGTCCGTGTTCGTATGTACAGCTGGCCATCAGTTCACAACTATGTCATTTGGACAGAAAGCTCCATTCTAGTTTAAGGTGAAGTCTGTTGATCTCTCAAAAGGTTATAAGGTTAGGGCTAACACACTGTGTCTGGACATGAAACTGTCGTCCTTAAAGGGTCAAGCTGATATTGAATTACAATTAATTCTTCACGCCAACAATTACTCCAACCTAGACTGAATATGAACATGTTCTATAAAAACACGTATTTCAAAAGTGTGTTTGGCTTCTGGTTTACAGTTCTTTATAGAAAAATAGTAACTGTAGTAACAGTGTGCTAAGTGAATTATTCATTCACCACTAAACACTTTTCAGTATCTACTCTGCAAATTCTGTGGTTATAAGAGTGTGGAAATGACGTGTGGACCCAAGTAAAGTCACCTAATGTCTAAGGACTTAAATTAACATTTTAGTGGAGTTGTCAGAACCTCAGGCTCATCTCCAACTCAAATAAATTTACTTTATTAGCCATATAGCACAGAGGTACAGTTTTATGCTGTGGTATCTAGGGGCGGATGTATTAGAATTCTGGTTTAAGCTAATGGGCCAATGGTTATAGGTGTTATGGTTGTAGGTGTTATGGTTGTAGGTGTGTGTTTCATTTATGAAAGCAAAGTGTTCAGGAAAGAAGAATATACAACTTCTCATTACAACTAACAAAACTATTTTTCTCTGCATTGAAAATACTCTCTTCATAACAGCTCCGTTTTCATCTGAGCCGAAAGAAAGAGTGAGAGATCTTTCTGCTTTTGTGATTTATGTGACGTTTATTTTTGGACAAGAGCGTTTATCTCAGAGAAGCTTAAGAACAGAAGGCGGGCAGCATCTCCGCAGCAAGAATAGAGTGTTTGTGTGTGTGCGTGTGTGTGTGTGTGTGTGTGTGTGTGTGTGTGTGTGTGTGTGTGTGTGTGTGTGTGTGTGTGT
>JBBPCX010009558.1:0-17881 GCA_037974365.1 Hydrocynus forskahlii
CACACTTTAGACACTGTCTGCCTTTTACGCACACCGGGATCTTCATTTTCCGCCATTTCCATAGAGAGCAAAATAAAGGCGCCGTCTTAAATTTTTGAAATACGCGTCAGTTACAACAGTCTGTGTGAAACAATGATACTGGAAGTGATACGATAGCAGTGACATTTTTAATAGACAGACTTTGGAGACATAAATTAATTACAAAAAATATTTTTTGTAATTGAATTATTCGAGTTACTTGAATAATCGTTTCAGCCCTAAAATCGTCTGCCCTGTTAGATCCACCCCACCCTACTGTAAGTATTGTCAAAATCAGCAACATTCTAGGCACAAAACCGTAGACCACCCAAAATCACAGAGCGGGACCGCTGAGTACTGAAGACTGTGGTGTGTATCCTCTGGTGCATCACTCCCTACAGAGCTTCAAACCACATCTGGGTGAAACACAAGCATTATTATGCATGAAGAGCTTATTGAAAGTGGTTTTCATGGGACACAAGCCACTAAATTTAACGCCAAGCATTGGCTGAAGAGTAATGTTAAAGCTACAGCAAGTAAATAAGTTCTACACAATTGTGTGGCATCAGATCAGGGAAGGCCTATTCCAGTTCCACACTCACTGTGCCCCTGTGCACAAAGCCATAAAGACATGGTTTGATATGTTTGGTATGGAGGAACTCCAGTGGCCTGCACAGAGCCCTGTCCTCAACCCAACTGAACAATTTTTGGATGAACTGGAACACTGATTGTGAGTCAGGCCTTCTTGTCCAACATGAGTGACTGACCTTACAAATGTTCTTTTGAATGACCAAAGATCTTATACACACTCCAAGGCTATTATAGTTGCAAAAGAGGTGTGTGTCTGTGTGTGTTTGTATGTGAGTGTGTTTGGGAGGAGGGCTATGAAATGGTATATTCAATACGGTCATACAGGTGTGATGGATAGGTGTCCACATACTTTTGTCCATCGTGTTCAATGTAAGTACATCTGCTAATTCTACAGCACGCATCATTAGCGTGTCAGCAACGTTCCAGGAAGAATCAGCAGATATAATTACAGGGCTGATGATGATGATGATGATGGTGATGATGATGATTTGTCTGAATCTAAAAGAGAGAGAGAGTCTAAGAGCGACAGAGACAGACAGAGGGAGAAAGACAGAGAAGGA
The DNA here is from genome assembly GCA_037974365.1 of Hydrocynus forskahlii. Classification (NCBI taxonomy): domain Eukaryota; kingdom Metazoa; phylum Chordata; class Actinopteri; order Characiformes; family Alestidae; genus Hydrocynus; species Hydrocynus forskahlii. Next base: position 1,170 of record JBBPCX010009558.1, read on the forward strand.
GAATAACAGAGAAGAGGAGCGACAGAGAAAGAGAGAGAGAGAGAGACAGAGAGAGAGCGAGAGAGAAAGTGAGAGAGAGAGACTGTTCATTGGCCCCATGGGAACTGACCCATTTCTCTAATGAAAGAGAATGAACACAGCACTGCACACAGATGCTGCACAGCACCATAGAGACTAACAATAATCTGCACCTATTTTACTAAACACACACAAACACACAAACAAAAAACACACAAAGACACACCACACTGACACTTAAGGCAGTGAATGAATTCCACTATTCACAATAAGTGCTGCAGGTCACAAAGTGAAACCTCTCAAACCTACATTCTGGTTGTGTATGAGCACACTGGTGGTCAGTGTGGGTGACACAGATAAGTCTATGTGCAGATAACACCACAGAAACGCAAGAGAAAGCAACAGTTAGCCAGAAAAACTCAGCGGAACAATCAAACCCTCTGTCAAATATGGTACCATGTAGCAAGTGAACCGGCAAGAAAAGAGAATTTGCATTTGCCCTATTAAAAAAAGCAAAAAGCTGATCATAGACAGTAAACAGCAGGGAAGGATCATGCCTAAAAAACTGATTTTTAACTATTTAAATTTTAATAATAATGCAAACTAGGTTGTCTGTGTGTAATTATTTAACAGGGCAGAGGGGCTCGTAACTGGAAACAGCAGTTTAATGTGCACTGAGGTACTCTGGGCTGATTAATGGATTAATTACTGCGCCATTATGTAATGCTATCCAGTAGATGCTCCACTGGAGTCTCCAGCTTGGTCGTTATGAGTAACTTTCCCTAAACACATGAATTAACAGCACTGTATGTAGCTATCTTGACTAGAACAGCCCTTCTCTTAGTTATAAAATCTCACTTTGGTCCCGCTGGGTTAGCTTAACCCTCACTGAGGCACTATCAGAAGAAACAGCTTCAATCAGAAGAAGTGCATTTTTGGTCATTTCACCAGACGTCATTCAAGAAGAACATGTTATTTCAGTATTATGTCTTTGTTTTCAACATGCGTTTAACCTCATCCGCCAGCGATGATGGTTTTGTAGGTTTCGTATATTCTGTTAAATGCGAGCAGACTACAAAATAACCAAACTGCCAAAGTCTTTTTGCATCTGGTTAGTGATTCCTCCTCCTTTATAATTTCTCTGGTTATGTTGACCACAAATGTTAGGATTTTGCCATTTTTATTTACTATCTGAAAATCTGCAGACATGTATTTCTGTGCATGAGTTTGCATCGCTCCCACATGACACAAAATCTTGTTTTTAAGCTAAATTTGAGTCAGTCTTAGTAAACTGTTGTCTGAACTGCTCATTACAAGAAAATATATTTATGAGAACCTTTTAAAAAAGGTATGTGAAGTTCATCTTGTCACTGAAAGCAACTCAAGAGATTTGCTGCAAGCAAGTACTACTTAAGTAAGTAAGACATCATTGCATTTATACAATATCTCCATTTTCAAGATTCCTTCTCTATACATCATGCCAGAACAGTGGGCTGTGAATGATCGTTTTGTGTGAAAGTCAGATTTCCTTGTCCTCCTATAGTAGGCAGTTGGCCACTTTAAATGGCTAAACACACCAGACTCTCTGACAAAGAGTCTGGCATGTGAGACTATGAAACACTTAACATTCACTCAACATCCCCCCTGCCAGAGTGTGTTAAAATGACTGTGTTTTTTTTTTACACTTCTAAATACATTTCTAATGAAGACAACTGAGGCAGTGATACCTTGTAATCTTATTTTAGTAAAGCTTAGGGCAACTCTTTGTTTTTAAGGTCAAAACTAACCTGAGAAATAAACTGAAAGGAGATCAAACATTAGTAGCCTCCAAACATTTTTCCTACAAACGGGCACTGAAGTGGTTCTTTAAAAAAACGAATGAAAATCTGACATACAGATAAATATTCCAACATTTGTACGATGTTATCAGTACTTGTATGTAACTGGCACAAGGAAATTCCAATGAACTGTATTCGTAATGGCAGACCTATTTATCTTCACTAGTGCAATCATTGTAAATAAATGTGTTCAGCTATATACATTTTTAAACATACATTAAATATATGTCTAATATAATATTCAATATGTCTTAAAGCTGGTGACCCACAGGGTACGGCTCAGCTCCATATTTAAGTCCATGGGAATTATATCTGCCAGTTACTACAGGACTGCACAATTAAAATCTGATTAAAAAATGATATCACTTCACAATATCAGAATTATTATTCCCTTAAAATCGTACAGGAAATGTGTTTATGCACAGATGCACCTCAATGTATGCAAAAATGTCTTATAAAAAATAAATAATGAACAAATAATTGCAAATAGGGTCTCAACATCCACCCTAAACACAGGCTGACTCGAACAATACAACAAACCCAAACACAATGACAGTCTCGCAGTGTTGTACAGTAAACATTCCAGCATTGGCCTGAGGTGACAATTAGCTTGTGCTATTGAACAAAAGAAGACAATAACTAAGCAATCAGGCAGAGAGTCTAATGGCCGGGAGGAGATTAGAGCAGAGGAAGTGGTTTGCATGCGAGGATGCCTGAGTGTGTGTGTGTGTGTGTGTGTGTGTGTGATTAGAGGGAAGCATTACCGCACTCTAATTACACTCCCACCGTTCTGCTTCAGCCAGCATCTTCCACAGGCCTGAGCGCACATCTGCGATAAGGAAACAAATCAGCCTTTCTCCCTAAAAGCGGATGAGCTGCACTAAGTCTGTTCTTACAGGCCATTTAAAAGTGCACTGATATTGAAGTCTAGAGCAATTATTATTACTGTGATTAATAAACTGTAATTGCAAAATTAACCTTCTGACCCTAGATTTATTATTCTGATATAAATCTTATTATTTAGTAAGTAGTATAAATGTCACTTCATTACTTACAAAATCTTATGTGCTATAGTCTTCATGTGCAATATTACTACTTAGGTCAATATTACTTTTTCATTACTTAATATTACCACTGGATTCTCTACTAGTGCAATAACTTACTCCAAACTACCATTTGTGTCAGTAGTTTTTCACTCAATTGTGTTACTTATATATAGCATTTAAACCAAGCATTTCTGTATACAGCATAGGGTATTCATACTGAGCTATTTTTTTCTTTAATTTAAAGCTAATTTAGACTTTATATAATATTGTTCTTGTCTCTGTGTGTCCATGCAGTCATTACATAAGAAATTTCGTCCAGGATCAACAAAGTTTTCTGATTCTGATTCTGTTTTGGTAACCAGTATAAAATAAACATTTGAATAAAGTGAGGAACCGAGGTGTAGACCTATGTTTTTTTTGTTCTAATGCGATGCATAAAGTAGTATTTTAAATAATAATATGTATCAGTTGCATTCATAATCAATGCACATTCTTTATTGACCGGTTTAAGTCTTCAGTTCTGATATTTTGTCATTTGTTTCAAGAAGTGACAAAACTGCAGCAAAAGTGTAAAGGGTTGTTATTGTTCTGGAAAGCAACACTACTAGATGGTGAGAATAACATAATGGATGGTGTTATTGTACCCACTGTCACAATTTGAACGCTAGCTTGTGGTCAGTTTAGAATGTTCTATGTAATTAAGGCTTTTCAGTGCACCTGGTATCACAAGAGGACAAGCCCAGGAGGAGAGAAAGCAAATTAGAGGGAGGGAATAGAATAAGAGAGCGAGAGAAAGAATGAGAGTGAATTAGAGAGAGGGGGGAGAAAGAGAATAAGAGAATAAGAGAAAAAAAGAGATAGAGGGAATGAGAGAATAAGAGAGAGAGTGTAAGAAAGAAAAAAAATGAGAGAGAAAGAGAGAGAGAGAGAGAGAGAGAGAATGAGAGACAGAATAAGAGTGAGAGGGAAGGTGAGAGAGAGAAAGCAATAGAGAGAGAAATAGAGTGAGAAAAAGTGAAAGAGAGAAAATCTGTCAGCACTCAGGAGCTGCTGTCAGATTGACGGGGCTGTGTTATCCTCACCATCCAGTAATGATGAACTTGATAGGCAGAGAGCAAATGCTAAATGTGTTATGAGCAGAATGAAGCAATGTGCCACAAGAGGCTGTTGCTCATGATTCTGACACATTTAAGGGGCAGCATTACTCACGAAGGCGAAGTAATATTTGTGTAAGGATGACACAAATCTGTTTAATCTGTTTTTCTCCTTCAGTAACAAGATTTCTCCATGCTGGTGTTTTATTTATTTCAAAATCTAACAAAGCTGAAAAGTTTTTTGTTTTGAGGTTCCATGTGTGATGTGTGTGTGTGTGTATGTGGGTGTGTGTGAGGGAGAGAGAGAGAGGGAGGGAGAGAGAGAGAGGGAGGGAGAGAGAGAGAAAGAAAGAGAGAGACAGAGAGAGGACTGAAAGGTAGTGATGTAACAATAAATATAAGATTGTATCTCAGTGTTTCAGACACAAGGCATCAGACAGTCTGCTTCTCAATCAGCTTTCCCACGCTAGGGGAGCTTGATCCTTTGATAACATTTATAGATTCCAGACGGAGAATAAAGAACAGCCCAGAGCAGACCCCTCTCAAACACACAGACACACACTCTGACATCAAACCTGTACGCTGCCCTGGAGACCTTTGCCTCATGACAGGAACAGACGGATGTGTCTCTTGGACCGCGATACTTGACAGGTGACAAGGTGATGAGTTTCCAGTGTGCATACATAAGTTCAGACGAGCCAGGCAAAGCAATGGACTGTGGGTAAACAGCCATGCTATTCTTTGAAGAGCACAGATTGACACAGAGGATGCGCTCTCAGTGATAACATACTGTCCACCATAGGTGTGTAAACTATGCTGAGACTCCATATTCTCATATCCAACACACTACATACACAGAATTACAGTACTGACAGAAGTCCATATTTTGCTACACAGCTACGCCCAGTGGAAAGGGACCACCATAGGACCCTTTCCATTTCCATTATGTGGATCATTCTCAGCAGAAGCAGTGACACTGACGCAGAAGAGGCGTGATACAGTGATACTGCTGGGTACTGGAATCACTCAGTGGATACTTTTATTAGAAACACTTACCTTGTTGGTACACCTCGCTGGTGAGCAATCAAAGATGGTTGCTTTTACATATAATTTGTCATCTATCTCTTTCTGACACAGAACCACTGCTATATTTTCAGAGAACAGACTGTTTTGTAACCTGAAATTAACACTGGACTAAAAAAAAGTCCAGCAACACTGCCTTGCTTGATGCACCATACCACGATATCATGCAGGGCTTAACATGGAAATAATGAGGTCCTGGGATACTAACTATGTACACACATTTCAGATTCAATTAATCAAAATATTCCATTCAGATGTGCTGTAACTTCATTTCAGAATATGAGGTAAATCTCGGAACATGAAGTAGATCTGACAGGATTTTTGCACACCTACATGGCAACCATGAGACAAAAGTAACGCTGCACATCATTAGAACTGGAAAGTCAGATTCTAACTAGAACACCCCCTGAAGTCAGACTCTGACTCGGAAAGTCAGAGAAACCACAACAACCCCAACCTTAATTCCGAACTCCAAGTAGTGAAATGCTTGTTTAATGCTGTTTATTAGCACTTCTGTCTTATTTGTCAGTCAGTATTTAATCAGCCGTACACATAGTGCTGTAGAGGGGCCGGTTTTACAAAGATAGACTGTAACTAACTTAGATATAGGGTATAGTCAGACTTGACATAGGCATCTAAATAATACTGTTGTACAGAGCAGTTAAGACCTCGACTACCTTAAGTAGTACTATGCTGCACAGAATTGTGGTTATGTTAAGACTCTTTTCAAAGAAAAACAAAAAGGCGTACCGAGCAGACACATCTAACCGTTCAGCACCTTTCACCCATTCAGAAAATCTATGTATTTTGGAGGAGTTCAACACCTATAAAGACATTTTATTAGTGAATAATGCAACAACAAAAAGAAAAACGCCGTTTGGAAAAAAGTATTTAAAGTATAAAGTATTTAGTTCCTTGCGGGTTAGTACGATCCCTCAAAACTCTTTCCCGTCTTACAGCTCTCTCTCTATAAATTCATCAGCAAACCACAAATCATGAGCATCTTTTCCTCTGTTTTGTTGCTCCTTTTCTGCTGTTACCATGGTGACATAGCACTTTAATAATAAACACTTTAGACCTACGTTAGCCTGGGGGTGAGGTGGCCAACTTTTTAAGTCTAAAATGGGTTAGTCTTAACTTTTGTGAAACTGTCTTACTTGCATTAGACTGGTCTATAAACAAACCTAAGACCTATCTTACCCCATATACCAGTCTAAACTACTTTAGTGAAACCGGCCCCAGGGCTGTCCAAATGTGGACATGTTGCTGCGGTGTACCACAGAATCCACTGTCAACTGATCTCGCTAACTGTTGATAACAATAGCTAACCTGGCCAGAACCTGGCGGTCTACTGTGTTGTCAACATGGGTGTGACTTCATTCACAGTTCTAATGCTCCACTTCCGAAGTAAGTGGAATGCAGCATAAGTTCAAGATGTGAATCCTTGAAAGTATCTGTATAGCACTGCTTTTTAATATTACATTTAACTATTTTACTGAATAGCTCATGTTCCATTGCTGACTTTGACATCAAAATTTGGTTCGTCTCATGCAAAATAACTTCAATAAGCCAACACAAATTTCCCCCTTAGGACTAGTGAATCATTTCAATGTTTTACACTAAGCTATAGATTTATGGGCGTTCATATTGTGTAGGAACTAGCTGAACAGATTTGTCTCCATCTCTAAGCTCCACCAGGCAAAACGACTGACTTATGACGTGCTCAGCTTCCTCATCTAAATGTCATTCAATAGTTAGAACTACAGTCTGAACAATGGAGTACGTATCTGACTATTTATCTAAATGGTTTTGCCATTTTAATACCTTTTACTCATGTACATTGCTTCAGTCTTTTAAAGAAAGGGGGTGAGCCAGAAAAGGTAGAGGGAATGGTTCAGCCTTTAGCTGAAAAGTTCATGACTTTTAATAGTTTAATACTGCATCTACTGTTAAGTCATTTTGCACTGGTTTTCTGAATAAGTGCTTTGTCAAAAAGAGTGACAAATAAACCTTGATGAAAGGAATAATCACAGCATTTGGTGGATTCTAAAATTCCTAAATAAGGAAACAAAAATCAATGAGCAATCACTTGAGTATTCCAGTTATTCGGACCAGGTCTATAAATTAATGTCAGTGTTTTCCCTAGTTTTTCTTTTGGGTCAGGTGGTAGACATTTCAAAACTAATTGCATTGTTGTGTGTGTGGGGGGGTTCATCAAATTGCTATTAGGCTGTTATGCCGCAAACCATGCATTTCTAGACAGATTGTCTAGACCATGTCTGTTGTAAAAAGCAATGAAATTGAATTGGACCGAACTGAATTATCACATAAGTAACACGAGAGTGCTCTTCTTGTGCGATTGGCTGGCACTCCTCGCACTGGGTGAGGACTTGAGAGTGCGTGACTGATCGAGTCTGTCTTTTCTGCCCTCTATGACAAGCCCTCTCACCTTCCACGGTGACAGCTGAGGCAGAGTAACACACACACACACACACACACACACACACACACGCACACACACAATAATTCTTCCTTTCTCTTCAGTACAAACGCCTTTGCCTGCGCCACCAGGGGTTGCCTAGCAACGGCACACGTCCCAAGATTGTTTACAGCTTTTGAAAAGTAGTTCAGCGCATAAGGTGGAGCAGCAAAATGAAGAGAAGGTTATGAAAATGAAGCAGCCGATCAGACGCAGATCTGTCGTCCGCATCGGGGGAAAACGGGCATGGGCATGTGACTGAAAATAGATCTCCTGTTTCTCTGGAGTTAACAAAAGCCTGGGTTCTGTCAGAGCTCGGTCCTCAGGGCGTGTGGTGCGTTTGAGTGTGTGAGAGAGCGGCATGGTGCCTACATGACCGTGTTGATGCCAGAGAGCTGCTGGAACATCTGGAGTCCACAGCCCACGATCAGAGCTCGTCGTGCTGGAGGGTAGGTCAGCATACGCCACAGCACCGGGCCGTCTGCAAAGACAAACATACACACGCACACACACACACATGAAAAAATGAATGGAGGGGCCCAATAGTTCAAACACACTAAGAGCAGTAGCAGAAGAAATCCAATTAACAGTATTTGTGTGCTGACACTTTTTTGTTGCAACATACAGTACTGGGCAAAAGTCACCCCCCATTTCTTGTAGGTGCAAATACACTATTTTATGCCTGTTGAAATCTTTCATTTTTGGCATATTAAGAGAAATATTAAAGAAATGGGAACTAATGTTTTACTGCAGATAAAGGAGTTCCAACCACTCAGGATTCAGCACCATCAGTATACTGATCACCGCCTGATCATTTGGAATCATCTGTTTCTTCACTGGTTCAGGACTTATGTTAGATGGTTAGAAATGTTCATATGTAGGTCGCCGTGTGGCTTAACAAACATGTCAGGTCTGGGGACCATGATGGTGGGTGGCTGCTAGAAGCCGCCCTTGTTTAAGTTTTGTGTTTGAACTTTTATTTTGAAATTCTGAGCGCTGTCGGCAGTGAGTTTGTGTATTATGAGTTTCAGCTGCCGGGGTGCTCAAAGAAGTGAGATTTGTGTTTGTACTGGCTGAGAGTTTGTGAGCTTTTCTATTTAAGTTCATCTGAGGTGGACCTTAGTTGTCAGTCCACCGTCATCCTACGTGTTTCTCCTTTGGTTGCATTCTGAGCTTTATTCTGGCCCTCGTGCCTTTTGTTTTGGATTTTTGAATAAAGTCTGAGCATGGAAGTCTGCGTATGTGCCTGCCGTCACTGGGGAGAAAGGGAAAGATGTGACAGATGGACCGACCACAAATACAGGCATAGACGAGCCCCTAGAACTGTACGGGGTGCTCGAAGATGAGGAGGAGTGTGCCTGGAGTGAGGCAGGCTGGACCCATCTTGGGGATAAGCCGGCGAGCACGGGCCGGTTTACAACTGCAGAGCTGTTGTATGGTGGTGAGTCGGAGGAGGGCGAAACAGACCTGGGTTTCTGGTGGGAGGGGTGTATTGACGAATCCCCTATTATTGAGCCAGAGCGCATTGTGGACCCCTTCGTCCTAGACTCGGCTGCGGAGGAGCTCCCGCTTTGGCACGCCTGTAGGCGAGGCGGGAAATCCGCGGTCTGGAGACAAAGGAAACGTGGGGGTCCACGTCGCTCGAGTCTCCCACCTGTTCGCCAGCGGCCCGGGAAGTCTGAGACTTCCTCCGGCACTCCTCCACTCCAGCCTGTGCCCGGCTCGCCTCAGAAGGCGAGCTCTCGGCTGGGGTAGCAAGCCCTGAGCAAGCCTGATCAGCCCGTAACGGAGGACTACAGGCAGCAGCTCGTTCTAGGGGCAGGGGTACTGTCAGGTCTGGGAACAATGACCACCCTTGTTTAAGTTTTGTGTTTGAACTTTTATTTTGAAATTCTGAGCACCGCCGGCAGTGAGTTTGTGTATTATGAGTTTCAGCTGCCGAGGTGCTCAAAGAAATGAGATTTGTGTTTGTATTGGTTGAGAGTTTGTTAGTTTTTGTATTTACGTTCATCTGAGGTGGACCTTAGTTGTCGGTGCACCGTCATCCTACGTGTTTCTCCTTTGGTTGCTTTCCAAGCTTTAGTATGGCTCTCGTGCCTTTCGGATTTTTGAATAAAGTCTGAGCATTTGGTTTTTTGAAAAAAGTCTGAGCATTGGGGAGAAAGGGGAAGACGTGACAAAACAAAAGACGCTTCTCTGAAACTGGTCAGGTTCAGCCACTGGACTGAAAATAACAGACTTTGAAAGCCCGGAGCAATGTTCCTCAACACTACAATAAAACTATAAGAAAGTTTGGCTCTTTGGAAGCAAAATATGAAGAACTTACAGTGTGAGAAACCACATCAATTTGTGATAATTTAACATGGTCTGAGACAAATATAACTCTTTATGCATGCTAATCCATTACAGAGCCTCATACCTCCAGTGTAAAACTAAAGCAGCAGACTTTGGACACCAAACACAGCTTGATTTACTCTTTATGCTAATGTGAGTTGTTAATTAGGTTTAATTCGATGCCAACCTTCACCCAGCTGTGTTATTTACTTATGGCCTTTTCTTTATTGGCACATTACCAGGTAAAGAGATCATTTATTATCCCAGTGCTGAAGAGTGGTTTAAAATGTCTGTACACATCATTAATTGAGTGGGGTTCATTAAGGCACAGCTCAACTCATCTCAGAGCAGCTGGAGGACTGGAGAAGGCTCCAGCTGCACACTGCACTGCTGTCTATCTAATTGCTGAGAATGAATATAGTTTGGCAGAAAATAAAAAGAATAGAAGAGAAAAGACATGAAAGGATTTACTTCTTGAGATTCTCAGTGCTGCGGTGGAGCCAAACCATTTTAATTAAGGGAGAAAGGCACTTGAATGAAGGCTTTCTGAATGAATTGTTCTCTGACTGAACCTTTTCAAACCATGAAATTCTGCAAACTTCAGGGCCTTCCTTCATAATAAGACTGCTCAGAACTTTCTTTTGACAAAGAACATGCTGTAAGGCTTCAAAAAGATTTCAGGTGAATGGTGACATATTATATATGAGGAATTATTGCTGAAATTTTAGTTTGCTCAGTTTTGTTTCAATGAATCAACAACCACTCTGAAATATTTATCAACTGTTTGGGTTTAGTTTGGACTGGTATTGTTAGAAATCTCAGTCTTATTACAACATGGAATTCCTAATATTACATTGGCATAGTATGGAGCATCTAAATTGTATTTTAAGGCTCAACTAGAGATAAATCAATTTTGCATAGCATGATAGTATAATTTATTATTGACAAGATCAGTGACTTTAATCTAGTATGAACCACCACTGTGTGGTTCTAGCAGTCTGACCACAATATTTGTGTTGTCTGTAATTGTGAACTAACTTGTCTGTTTGTCTTATGGTTTGTCTTATTCACTTACTCACACTCATTTAACAGGCTAAAATTCTCCACAAGGGGGGCGCCATTGACTTTAGATGCTTCATAAGAGCAGTGTTTCTCATGCGTGACACTGTGTGTCCTTGCTACAATATGACAGTAATAATTGTTGAGTGGTTTTAACCCAGTATGAATCTGCAGTGTGTGTGGTTTCTACAGGCAGACAGTAAAAAACTGGGCATGAATGGTCTTCTATTATCAACTGAACCTGGAGCAAAACCTCCAAATAGACAGGTCATATAGCATGTTGATATTGTTACTGAGTGTCCTGTGGTGTCATGATGATAAAAACATTCAGGCTATGAAATTTTAAAATGGGTAAATTCAGGGGACGTTTAACAAATACTCTAATCCCACAAATCCCGTTCCAGCTCCAGTAGTGCTTTTGTCTTAAGATATAACAGTGTTGCCTCAACGGGTTGCTTGAATACTAAGATTAGATGAAATGATAAATAAAAGGTCTCAGACAAGACCACAGGCAACTCTTCCAAGAGCTGGTGATCAGTGTCCGAAAACAAATCAGGTCAGAGCTGTCTGGTGGAAGAGACTGCCTAAAAGGCACTGTGGTTCAGTGGGTGCCCTGCACTGTGAGTAACAGCTGTGAGTGGGCGTCCCGTGGACGGGTCTGAGAACATCTTTAGCTTTCAGACCAGTCCTGTGAAATAGGGCTACAGAACTACAGAGCACATTAGAGATGTTTATTTATGAAAAGCTGGTCAAGACTGCAGAGAGAAATACGTACAAAAGAGGATAAATGAAAAAAGGTTCCTTATGTAAAATTGAACTTGCATTCCTTGGCTTGCCAATGGCCAGTGACCTCCTCCCCTCCATATTATATTATTTTGAAACTGAAAATAAAATGTCTTTAGTTTTACATTATGGTGGGAGTTTACTGATCCACTTGTGTTAGATTTAAACGACAGGCCTCTAACCACACAAGGTATGAATACATGGAAAAACTTTGAATTTAATGTTCAATGAAACCCACAAACATTCTCAAACAGTGTGAATCAGAATCAGAAAACTTTACTGATCCCAGAGGAAACTGCTTATGGTATAACTACACAGACACACAAAGACAAGAACAATATCAAATATAAAGTCTAAATCCAGTAAAACTCTAAATATGACTAAATATGAAATACACTGCGTTATATACACAAAGGCTGGGTATGAATATTATTCATAAGTAACTTACTTACAATTAAGTATATTACTAATAACACAAATGGGGATCAGTAGAATATAAGTAGTAGATAAAATAAGTGAGAAAAGTCGTGATACTGCACATGGTAAGACTACTGCCCATAATAAAAAGATACTGCACAAAATGAAATGATTCAGCACCCAAAAAGAAAACTGCACATGGTAAGACTATTGCACATAAAATATCATTTTTTTAGACAAGATTATTCTAGAATTTATGGGTCAAAGGGACAGACCATTGTAGAACAGTGTGAACAAATTTGTAGCAATTTGTAGGCTGTGTAATATGGAAAGTGCGTGTTTAATAATGATTAACATCTTCCTTTATTTCACTTCGTCAGACCTTCCATCATTACTATCATCTACTGAGATATGAGTAGGAAGGACTTCACTACAGTGCAGCCAGGTCTAAGCCTCTGTGACTAACAGGGAAAAGGCTGTCTGCTCAGAGCGACGTTGTCACAGGCAGCCGATCGTAGCTCATGGTGAATGATGATTGGCCAGTCCCTGGAGACAGGTGTGGCAGACCCTTATTTGATTACTGCCCCACAGCCCAGATTCATGAACTGCTGTGAACTCGACTGCCAGCAGAATGGCTCTCATAATGAAGCGCTAACTTCATTCCCGTAGACACACAATCTCTACTTCCTAACAGCTGCTTGAACATGTGCATGTCCCTTATCTTAATCTGATCAGAGCGGTCCTGAAGAGCACGCTCAGAAGGAGGAGATGAGGTGTCACCACCAAACTGCACATGCAGAGAGGAAAATGCATCATGCTTTACACTAAAGTTAGCTTTCAGATAAAAGTGGCTTGTCTGAGATCTTTGCAAAAGGGTTACCAGGGCAGCTCAATGCAAGTTTGTTTAATTATAGGTGATAAACCTTATTTCACCATAAAAGCAATTCTAAAATGAAAATATTCATCAGCATTTTCCAGTAATTACCCCACATTCAATTACAGCTGCCATAATTACGCCATTTCAACTATACATTAAAGTCATGTAATTAAAATAAAATAACTGATTAAAATGGACCATGATGGCAGTGCATATTTTCACCCAATTTCAGCCATGAAATATAATTTCACACTGTTCATAAGGTCCTTCAGTTAAGCTGTGAACTTTTATTGTTCATTCATTCATTTTCTGTAACCGCTTATTTCTTACTAGAGCCGCTTAAGAAATAAGCGGTTACAGAAAATGAATGAATGAACAATAGAAGTACTAGAAGCGCTTATTTCTTACTAGAGTCGCAAGGCTGGGACTCACCTTGGGCAGGGCGCAAGCCCAATGCAGGGAGCACATACACACACACACCTTTCACTCACACACAATTCACGTGATGCGCAAACCTGGAGGTGTAAGGCAACAGTGCTACTGACTTTGGCACCGTGGGGCCCAACTTTTAATTGTTAAAAATAAAAAAGTAAATTATAATAATAGCTAGTAATAGTAAAAAAAGTTAATAACATCATTATTAATTATCAAAACTACTACTACTGTTACTATTCTTATTACTTCTACCACTACTAATAATGATAATAATTGATAGTATGATAAATGATAATAATTCAAAGTATTTGGATTTCACAATTTCACTGTTTAATAATGATAAATTTGTTTGAGCAGTCCATTTTTATTGATTGTCTTTAAAGCTAATCACATAATGATTGCATATTTTGCAATCACTAATATAAACAAGAGTGACAATACCAATATTAATTGAAATGAAATTATATCTACATAATCAAATACAATCTACATTATTCTACACTCTCATTGTTTTTGGTTTATTATAGGATTTTTTGGTAAAATGCATGCCTAAATTTTTCTTGGTGGAGAAAAACGTTCACAGCAGTCCCATCATCCAGCTTCCTTTTCTGTTAATCCTCTACATGGGCAGGGGTACGAAACACACATTGTTCACTGTTGTTTATAAAAGATCTGATCTTGTCAATCGCCATGGCAACACCTTCTAACTATTTTAACAAGGTGTGAGCTTTTTGATCCTGTCTGCTCGAATGTCAGAGGCAGAGTGTGTTTTGACTTACTGGAAGCTCTACAGCAGCCTGAGGTTGAAGCAACAGCCTAATCCCTAATGTGAGTGTTAGAAACCGCTACTACCAATAATAAAGTGCTTCTCTTCTTTAGGGCCTCACAGTCACAGAATCCCCAGTTACTCAATTTCACAGCAGTACTAGGTGAAATAACACCCCCTTTTGGAAATAACACCCGACAAGCCAGAAAGACTTCACAGTCCCTTATTAGTGTTACTAGAAACGATGCAATGCCACTTTTTCTTTTCACTAAAAAAAAAAGGTGTGAAAATGTAAAAAATTAATATAAAGGCCAACTAAAATTGAGTTCATTAACCCTAAATAATACCCTCACCCTTACCGTATTCTATACTTATTTGCACTGTTCGACTCTATATACTAGCATATTTCCGAGATGACAATATAGTTCACTTCGACTTATGGCCCTTTACAAAAATACACATTATTTCATATTTGAAGGAGGGTGTAACAACCTCACAACATCTCATCTTGCTCTCCTCTATCACTCCATGAATGCACCTGCCAAACTGATACTGTCTTTATTGCTAGGCATTTTAAATGCAACTGCAAACAAGCCATACTGAATGAAATGCACTGCCGTTCTCTTTTATTACTTAGAAAACTACTTTCCTTCCTTACACTAACATTAGGTTATATGTGCTCCATGTTTTTAACCATGTGACCTACTTCACACTACATTGTGATATCAAATACAGAATTTGATAAGGCTGATGCAGATATGCGTGTGTGTGTGTGTGTGTTTCTAAATAGCCTTATTCTCTCAGTCATATCAGTCACATTAAGGTCCCTATTTTTATTATGTCCTTGCCAAAGCAGGTCGGTGGAGAGAAAGAATGCCTGTAGCTTTTCAGCACAAATCTAGATCAACATGTTTTTTCCAAATGAGTACAAAGTACCAATCAGTCATACTGTCATCATACCTGGCATTCTTTTGGCCATATAATCCCTGGAATCAATACCTGAGTCTATACAAAGATAAGAGACTGACTGCTGCTCAATCTTCTGGCAATAAAGGGGCACCAAGGGCAAGTCAATTACATCCATCAGGCTTTGTCACACTCAGCCAATACTTCATGGTTCATATTTACAGCAAAAGCAATCAGGAGCAGCTGAATAGGGGACAGGCAAGGGAACATGCTGTTTTTGCATGAACATCTATCAAAAGGTAATGATTAATTGCCCAACTCTAGCACTTTCAATATTTTCATAATAGGCTAGCACTACACTGATGTTACTTTCTGATTTGATAGGAAAATTACATTATGCTAAGACTGCAAATTTACCTGAGAGGCACAGAGACACATCAGTCAGCTTACAAAGCAAAAATGTTGCAAAATGTACTTGGAATAACAGTTTAAAATTAAACTGTTGTAGGTGTGTGTGTAAAATTATTGTAATATGCTAGACCTGTTCAGTTTCAAAAATAGAACAGAAAAGAAAGAAGTTTTAACAGACAGCTTAACAAAAATGTTTGTAAATAGGTATTTTCTTTATCAATTAAAAATGTCAATTGTGTAAAGAAACATCTCATTTTACCTTTTATTATTGTTATCCATTATTATATTAAAGGTTTATGGGCATTATTGCATATAAAACAACACATTCTGAAAGGTGGCATACATTAAAAGCTAAGAAAGGTTTTATGAGGTTTTATTAGACCAACATGTGATCAGGGCCCCTGTCAACACATAATGATGGGTGGGGGGAGTTCTAACAAGGTGATAATTTGAGTGAAACATACTCTGCATCTATCCATGTGACCTGAGTGAAGTCACACAATTCAAGAAGTGCTAGAGCATTCGCACTGTGGCACTTACAAAAAGTATATGATAGTAAAACACAATAAATAAATAAAACACAATAAACTCACTACCCCAGCATTACTGATGCGGTAATCTCTAAGGACCTACCAAGAAACACTGTTTGCTAGCCAGATTTAGAAAGCTAAATTAGCTACATACCAGTTACAGGTTAACAGGGTTAATAGGGGATGCAATCTGCCACACTGTCTAATTAAGATCAAACACCTTTTCTCTTGTCTCTGGTTTAGGAAATGTGTGAAATTTGGTAATTTGAGTATGCAATGCATACATTTTCTATGCACAGCGCTGTGGCATATTGTTCTAAACTAAATCTTGTGCACAGAGAAATCAAGTGGTAAAGCAATGGTACCTGACTGCTAACAGAGTGGAACCACAAACATCTTTGGGAGCTCAAATTTCTTCACTTACACCACGTTCCAAATTATTATGCAAATTGTATTTAAGTGTCATAAAGATTAAATGTTTTGTTTTTCAATGAAACTCATAGATGGTACTGTGTCTCAGGGCTCTTTGGATCACTGAAATCAATCTCGGATAATTAGTTTGCCAGGTGAGCCCAATTAAAGGAAAAACTACTGAAGGACGTTCCACATTATTAAGCAGACCACCATTTTCAAGCA
>JBBPCX010009615.1:0-17875 GCA_037974365.1 Hydrocynus forskahlii
TCACTGTGTGTCTTAACCAACAGAAACATTCCTCTGAAACTGGTCAGGTTCAGGGACTGGACTGGAGATGAGAGTCTTTGAAAGTCCTTCAGGAAGCCTGGAGAACTGTTCCTCAAGAACACATTAACATACAAGAAAGTCGGGATCTTTGGAGTCAAAATATGAAGAAATGAGGGATGACAAGACTTTTGCACATTACTGGGTATCATATAACCTTCATATAAGGTATTACATCCTAGGGGTTATTATTCAGTGTGTGAGTCATTATTATTCTTCTAAAGCCTGGACTTGGTGGTGGCTTCTGACCATTTACAAGCTTAATAAATTGTTCTTATAAAACATGAGATGAAATGAGCATCTAAAAGACCTCTTTCCTCTTGGTGTGCGGAAAATGGATCCAAATGTTCAACCACAGAGTGAAATGTAAAGATACCTTTAGACTGAAGTCTAATGAGACGGTGGCGAAGTGTTTCTTGTCTGAGGTGACGTCACATCCTGTGATTCTGTTGGTGTGGGCGTTCAGGTGGGTCGTCCTTCAAGACACAGGACAGACACTGTTTAATTTTACACTGTACAGGTCGCAGATCTCTGAATCTAATGATCTTGAATCTAGGCAGTCAGTGGAACTGCACCACAAAACTGGGTTCAGAATCTGGACATCTTGCGTTTATAAAAATATAAAGTCATTCGGAGTAGGGACTGTTCACAGCGGTGATGAATGGAACTAGATTAGTCAGCCTTTAAAATCTCCCTCACTGAAAGTTATTACATGAATGCGCTGCCTGATGTCTGAGACGTTTTACCAGAGTTTTGAGAAGATTTTGGCCTAAAACTAAACCCATTCATGGTGGAGGGAAATATGCCGGGTGTCATGAGGAAAAAATAACCCTCAAAGAAAACTGATTTCATTCAGACCAGCCACTATTTTCCCATCATATAAACATTTCAGACACATGTAGGTTCACTGGTAACCCACGGTTCCCATCTTCACAGTGTGAACCTAAGCTGGTAAGTCTCTAGAACAGAATTTAACATCAAACCACTCTGGATGACTCCTCAAAGTTTTGAAAAACAACTGGAATTTCCCTTTAAAATGAAGAAAAACCAGCTATGATTAGTCTATGTTATACACTCACCTGCAGCCGCTGTTGATATCCCACACCTCCACCTGACCGTCGTAGGACGTGGTGCTTAGGACGTCTTCACTCAGGAACACGCAGCCCGAGATGCCGTCACAGTTACTAACCAGGGATTTCACCTCCTGTTCTCAGAGAAAGATGCAAAAAAAGATGTGAAACCTCTGTAACACAACTGCTGTGAGTTTTGCATTAATATGGAGTCTGTTTATACGGGAAAGAAGCTTGAATTTTCACTACATGCCGGGCTTTGCTGGGTTTACTGGTGAGTTGCTAAACAATGTGAAAGTGCATGTTGTGTATATTAAAAGAAACATGAACCAAAGACATTTTTCTACAGTTATACAGAAACTGTGCTGTACTGTGATGGTACTGAACTTGCAGCAGGTTTAACCCTAATAAGGGCAACTGGCCAGTGTATCTCAGTCCGGTAATCTCAGTTTCTGACTCAAATCTCTCCGCAGATTATGGCCGGTCGTCCCAAAACCATGTCCATGGAGTCGAACCGGCGGAAAGATCTTCTGTCAGAGCCGCTTTTGTTATTGTGGTCTTTTATTATTTATAGTCTTGTTTGAGTTTTTATTTTTCTCTGCATTCTTTATGATGAAAACCGAACCCAGATAACTTGTTAGTGACGTCCTGGATCACCTTCATGTTTCTCTCAGAATTATAGATAAATTTGCTCGTAGTCGTAGAAAACTCCCACTGAAATGTATTTTCAGCCCAAACACAGTCGTGCTCTAACTTCATCCACTTCCGCCATTGTTAGTTTGTGTCTCCACTGTTGCTTTTGTTTTTTGCACAGATAAAAAAAAGCAAAAAAAAACAATGGAGTCTTTTCAAGTCTGTCTGTTGTCCTGGCAACATTTTGACCAATCAGAAAGCAGTGATGCAGTCAGTTCAGCTGCGGCCCAGTTTCAGCCCTGTCGTTGAGCAGCTCAGGTTCGGACTGGGTCCAGATCCCTTTCTTCATAATAGAAAAACATTTGATCGCAGTGTGGTGCGGTTCCATGTGCCAGAGGATAAGTGCCTGTAGTCTCCAGTTTTTATCAGTGTATTCTGCCAAAGGTACTAAAAGTGCTGCTTTAAAGTTGTTTACAATCAAATGGACAGACAGCAGCTGGGCTTCATCCTGCACTACCATGAATGGTTTGAAAGATCAGACTAGGAAAGAGTTTAAAGTCCTAGTCTGAACAGAGGTTTGTACCTGGTTAGTGTGTGTGTGGAAGAAGTGCAGAGTTCCTTGCTCTGTGCCCACCGCCACACACCCCCCACCAGGGCTCAGAGCCACACAGGACGGGTCCCGCTGGAAGGTGGACACCAGCTCACTGCAAAAATCAACAGTGATGATGAAACACTGATCTACAGTCATACTGAGGGCAACAGATGAAGTGAAAGACTGTTTTATTGTTCAAATATTGTGAAAATGTTTTAAAAGCACTGGTACACAGTGCCATTTCACCAGAGCTATATGAGTTTTAATAAACCTTGCATTATTTATTAACGCTGAACTTATTTCTATGTACTCAGAGGCGGGAGGTTTGAAAGTAGCCAATTTCTCCTTGCTGCTGATTGGCTGCTGCCCTTTGATCCAGAATTTCCCCCGTGAAGCGTCTCGAGTGTTCTCGTGTTTTATGTTTTGTTCTTCTTAAAGCCCTGTATTTATATTACTGTTAATTAAAGTAATTTATTACTGTTTTTACCTGCTCATACTATAGAAAACTACAGCGCATACCAAAGAAAACGTACGTGCATGAATTACAGTACAGTCTATACAGGGGTAACATTGATATTTACATTCTAGCACTGGAGTTCAGTGTAAACTGTACAGTATGAATACGGGTTTACCTTTACATTTCAGGGTAATGTATTAAACTGAGTTTAAAATTAATTTAAAGTACCTTGGGAGCATATTTGGTGGCATATTTAGGGTTTACTCTATAAAAAAGGCATTTTTAGACATTTTTTTTTACCACGACAACATCGTGTTTTTTCACTATACGCAGGTGCTCTTGGATAAGCAGCCGTTTACTGTAAATGTTTTTTCCCCATAAGGTCCACTTATGAGATTTGTGTGGGGTTTTCCACCAAAAACAGCCATAAATTATTTAAAAATGCCCATTTTCCTCTTTGTACTCTTCACAATAAAGCAGGTTGTCTGTGTTACTGTGCCTTCAGAGTAATGAGTGAGGAGAGTAAAGTATTAATCCTTGCTACAACACAAAAACTGAAATCAGAACAGGCTATTTTTGCAGTTCAATTTACATTTATGGACTTTAAGCAATTTCTTCTGGGATCAACAAGGTTTTCTGATTCTGATTCTAATTCTGTATGGACTGAGGAGTGATTGGTACATTTTAAAACTTTAACAATATTTACTTTATTTCTGAAAGGGATACTTTCTGTGCAAATGGGCCCTTTAAAAGATGGCATTCATATATGATTGTTAGTAGCATTACTAAAATGTACAACATTTTGATTCTTCATTGGGTTTTATATCACTGAAATCTGCATCCACCTGTTGCTCAGGCAACAACATGTAAAAAGATCATTAATGGACGATTCTAACAGCAGCGAGTTAGAGAGCCGAGTCGGGCCGAGTCAGCCTCACCCAGTGTCTGGCTGATTCTCAGTGTTGTTGAGTTTTCTGACTATCTTCACGTCTCCCTCCTCCAGCAGGCTCTGAGCCCAGGCATGGGCCGAGGACTCGACCGCTTCATTCAGAGCCTGCTGCACAAACATCCCCGGCCAATAGGAGATCAGGGGGGCGTGGCGCTTCAGGAAAGAGTGACAGGCCTGGAGCTCACTTAAGTCACCTGTGAAATATTTACACATTATATTACACTTACAAAATACATTCTATTTTTCATATTCTCGCAACAAATGAAGGAATTGACAATAATAACTGAAACAATCACAATATATAACAACACGTGAAGTGAAGTCATACGTGAACAGTGTGAAATTCTTTCTCTGTATTTAACACATTCACCAAGTGAAGCAGGGGGCTGCCAGCCAGGAACACAGCGTCTGGGGAGCAGTGTGTGGAGACGGTACCTTACTCAAGGGAACCTCTGAGGTGCCATTAGCAGTCCTGGGATTCAAACCCACAACCTTCTGATCACAGGGGCAACTCCCTAACCACTAGACCACCAGCTGCCCCAATAACCACACAGTAATAAAACCAATTAATGTTGAATGATCATAATATGGAGAATAATTTAATTTGTATAAAATATTGCTTCATGACCTCTCATACATTGCACCAGAATTATTTATTTTCGTGTGATTTAGAATGAATAATTCAGAAAAAAAGAAACAAAACACAGAATACACACTGGAGGAACTGTTAGGAATACTGACATATAAAAATGCATTTTTATTATTTTCAAATCTGAAAAGAGCCAGGACAGTTTTATAGTTCTCCCCCTGGTTCGGCCTTCAGGAGCTGGACTGAAGTCCTACCTTGTCACATCAACCACTGACATAATGGTTTACAGTGGGTTGGACCAAGGTAGTACGTCACGCTAGGCCTCCTATTAGTTCTAGATATGTCACTGACTGTGAATCTGATCAGTCTAACCAGTGGGTTTGTGTCAGATGATGAACAGCAGCAGCTCTCTTTACTGAAGTCAGGGCTCTTTACTGAAGGAGTCACTGTAGAAATGCTGCATACAAACTCACATATATGCTTATATGCCTGTTACAACCTTCACAAACAATATGGAACATCTTTTAAAAGCTTCAGATGTCTGTGTCTAATCTAGAAGAGGCAGAAAATGTTCAGGTGCAATGCTTTTATACTATTAGAATAACACTTGGGCCAAAATCAGCATTGCTGATGCATCTTTACACACCTGAAATACAAACACAAAACTTATGATAAATTACTTTGAAACATAAGATGAAAAGGACTTGCTCACCTGATGTTTCAGTCCAGATCTGCTTGTTAGCTTCAATTTTCTTTCCTACCAAAAAAAAAAGAATTGCTAATATATGTAAACTGACTGAGGAGAGAAATCTGCTGCTTTAGAGGAACACTTTAAAATCCATAGAAAAAAAACAAATCTAAACACATATAGAAGGATAATTCACCTGGTATATGCTGATTATTCTCGATTAGCCTTCTTTCATTTTAAAGGGGACATATTATGCAAAACTCACTTTAGTTATAAAAGGTCCAACTCTATTCTTGACAGTTTCAGTCCATTAAGGGCTCTGTCACCTTTATGCAAAGAGGCTGTTGCTAGCCACGCCCCAACCATCCCATGCTAACGCTGCGTGTTTAACCCACGTGAAACAGAGGCTAATCTAGTGGGTGGAGGCTCGACAGGTGAGGGGTGGTTCTATGCAAATTTCCTTACTCTGACGGCTCGTAGAAGCATATGACTCCTGACACCAAAATCTTTTAGTTGACTCACAGAAAACGGTTTTTCTTGTGCTTAGAGTGTTTATAGGAACAGTAGAGAGACAAATGGAAATACAAAAGGATGCAAAAAGTGAGTTTTGCATAACATGTCCCCTTTAAGATACAGCAAGTCAATCTTTTCACTAAAGTGTTTTTTTAGGTAGAAGTTAAATCCAGCTAAACACATTTTCCTACCAAACTGGATGTAAGTTTCAAGAAGTTGGTGCAGGCGTCCATGGCGCACGTTAGCAAAAAGGAAATAGTAACTGGAAAGTAGAAAACGCAACGACTGCCACTGACCACAGTGTATCTGTAAAATAAAAAGTAGAGTGAGACTCATTATTCTGAAGAAAGAGCCAAAGTCGAGGTGTCAAAGTACAGAGATTCAGAAACAGAAAACTTTTTTGCTCCCAGGGGAAACAGTTGATGCCACGAGTGCAGAGTCGCCCAGAGGCATAAAGACTAAAACAGTATAAAATATAGTGTTATAAAGTACAGTATTATATAAAATATAGTCCAAGGCAAAATAAAATTCTCTAGAAATACTCTAAAAAATGATTAATACTAAATACATTATGCCATTTACACCACTGACCAGGTGGGCAGGCAGGTGAGCCAGGGCGTCGGCATCACAGTGAAGGAAAGTGTCTTTACCATGAGGATCCGACCGCACCCAGAGGTGAACTGTACAAAACACGGGACGGTTAGTTCACTTATGTGGAATATTTTCTCTCCATTCCTGTAATTTAAAGACATTTTTAACCTGATCTCTGTCTGACAACTCTGTAGCCTAGGGTGCCGGAACCATTATAGCAGGGACATGTCCCCGCCCCTTTTCAAAATTGTTTATGTGTCGTCCCCCCATTTGTTTCCCAGCCACCCCACACCCCCCCAACAGCCACCCCACGTCCCCCCCAACACCCACTCCACACCCTACGTATTGAGTCAATACGTCCTTAGGAAACGTATTGACTCAAAATGTATCATTGAAACTATTGACTTTCATGACTGAACACTCACTGTGACCTTATTTCATTTAATGGGGAACATGGAATTAATATCCAGTGGCAAACAGAGATCAGGTTAAAAAGCCCTGGTTTATTCCTTTAAGTCTGTATTACCTGCCAGGATCAGATGTGCTCTGGCTCGGTCCTCCTCTGTGGAGAGGTAGAGCTGCTCAAAAGCCGACCTCACCTCCGGAATGGTCAGGGTCAGGGACTCGTCCGGTCCATAAGAGAGAGACGGCCGGATCAAGCTGGAGTATAAAGGGACAAACCACACATACGCACACACAGAGAACACACACATTCATTTATATTCTGTGAGGAAAAGTTAAAGGTAGCTGTTGTATAAGATTCAAGGTAAACATGAGTAAATCTCACTATAACTGGTGTTTAAAGCTCTGGAGTCTGCTTTTCTAATCAACCAGTCTTTTATTATCGTTTATCTTCAGTCTATATTTAGACCAATACCTTCTGTTGGTGCCATTTAAAGTCTCATTGTTTGCCAATGTTAGAAATATGTTTAGTAATGGTACTGATGTGTATTTAGAGCCCCCTATGGTATGAAAGGGGGAATAACAGTTTTGTGAAAGAGGGCGTGGTTTAGTTAATATGTTTTGTGTGTTGTAGTAGAGGAAAGGAAAAAGGGAAAAGGAGTTTGGCAGGAAGGAGCAAAAGAGTTTTTGACAGTGCCTATTGACATTTTAGAAATGTTCTTCTTACTGTCTATTCTGGATTTAGTTTTTATTTTTACATGAAACATTTTGAATGGACATTTATGCATGCGTTCATTACTAAATGCTCCGAGGACTAAACCTTCTAACGAGCCGATGACAGGCAGAATGCAGGCCAATAATCCATATTGTGAACAATGATCTATATTTACCAAGACTGAATCAGAATATGGCTCTCTATTAACTGTGGTACACTGTTTAGATCACGAAAAAGTGGTTTCTGCATTCAGTTAGTGTATTATACAGTACTGTGTCAAAGTTGAAGCGAGTGTGCATTTTGCTCTATGCAAATTGGTGTTCTATAAGCTTGCATTACTTGCTAGTAACAACACATGTGTTCATGTCACAAAGTGTCTAGAGATACAAGGAGCCTAGATAAAGGAGTTCAAACCACTCAGCATTCAGCACCACCAGTATACTGATCACCGCCTGATCATCTGGAATCATCTGCTCCTGGTTCTTCACTGGTTCAGGACTTCAGTTAGAAACCATAGACTGCATGCAGACATTGTGGGTTATATTTTGCACAGTGTTACACATGTGGTCCTAAGAGTTTAAACAGTTACTGTGATGGTAAACATTTTTTCAGTTAATGCTTTGGGCTCCTTCTGGGTGTTGTGTCTGGTGCTTTTGTTAAAGGACATTTCGCAACGACACATCTTTTGTCACCCTAAATCCAACTCACACATTCTTTCCATATGAAAAACAGCCACTACAAGCTGCTCAAACTTTGATACATTGAATGGAATGCGTTATAAGATATTCATCAGACATCCCTTATTTTTCGTTGTCAAACCATCATGGTCATAAATTAAGCCAGAATACACATGTAAAAGGCTCAGTAAATCAGTACAGCTCATAAGGAAACCAGTTTCTCAGCTAAGTTGCAGCACTCACCCCTGTAAGCTCTGCGACAGCTGAGAAAAGGAGGCCATGGGCACTCGGCTCTTAGGGCTCCTCATGACTTTTAGCGCTTTCTGCCAGGTTAATGGGCCCCGAGTGGAGTTCAGGTCACTGCACAGGTTCAGCAACGAGTACAGATCTCTTTCTCTGAGGCCTGCAGAGAGAAAAGAGACACAGAGAACATGACTCTGAGGTAACCTAGATTCATACAGATTGTAGCAGACAATGACAGTATAGCTGAGTATTAGAGTATTCAGCCTTTTCTGGATGTAAGGTTAAAGCAATAGCCACAGAACAACACAATTCTAAACTGGCGGTTTTAAACAGTTAAATGTAAAGTAAAGTGGCCCCTTATAGTCATGACTGAACACACCACAGCACACAGTGTGAACAGTGTGAAATTCGTTTAACACATTCGTTTAACACAAGTGAAGAAGTGGGCTGCCACCAGTGTGTGGGACGGTACCTTGCTCATGGGTACCTCAGTGGTGCCACTAGCAGTTTTGGGATTCAAACCCACAATCTTCTGACTGCAGGGGCAACGCCCTAACCGCTAGGCCACCAGCTGATGGATTTGAATTTACTGACACACAAAGTTTTAGTGGAGTATAAACACTGTATAAATGTGATTTTATTCAGTGTTTATAGAAAGAGAGGAGTTATGTGCTGCTAAAAAAAATAAGAGCAGGTAAATGATGATGGTTAAAGAGTCTCGTACCAGTGGCGCTGACGGTCAGCGCTGCCAGAGTCCAGTCCAGCCCTGCTGCCTCGTACTGAGCCCGCAGCCTGAGTAGACTGTGCTGGACCAGATCACACAGAGATTGAGGAAGAGTCTGCAGATTCTTCTTCATCTGGAAAACAGGCATAATCACCATCATCCTCATCCTCGTCATCATCACCATCATCAGCTTCACCGCCATCATTAGTATCATTACCACCATCACAGACATCCCATCATTATCACCATCACCATCACCATTATCATCATTACATTCACCACCACCATCACCAACATTACTACCACCATCCTTACCACCACCAGGTCCACCACCCCCACAGATACCACCATCACCAGATACCACTATCAATATCACCACCATCACCATCATTACAACCACCACCCTCTCCACCATTACTACCACCATCCTTACCACCACCAGGTCCACCACCCCCACAGATACCACCATCACCAGATACCACTATCAATATCACCACCATCACCATCATTACAACCACCACCATGTCCACCATTACCATCATTACAACCACCACCATCACTACATTTACGGCATTTAGCAGACGCTTTTATGCAAAGCGACTTCCACTCCCTAAATACAGGGGGCAGTCTCCCTGGAGGCAAGTATCCTACCCACTAGACCACCACCATTACCATCATCACCACCTCCACATTTATCATCAATACCACCCCAACCACTATCACCACCATTATCATTATTACCACTATAACTACCACCATTATCATCATCACCATCATCACCACTACCACCACCACCATCACCACCACACATCTACAAATCCCACCGTTTCAAAGGAGGCGTAGTTCCTCAGCTCGTCGCAGGCTAACTGGAGGAAGAATGGACTTGCAGCTCCTTTCTTCATCAGCAGCGTCTGAAGCTACAGGCACAAACGCAGACAGCTGTAGTTCTCCAGACTGACAAATCTCCAGGGTTTTTAAGTTTTATGGGCTGTACCTGGTTATTGAAGGCAGAATCACTCAGTTTCTTTCCATACACACTCAGCTTCTTCTGTACAATCTCCTTCCTGTCCGGCAGGGGTAATAGCCCCAGTGGGAACACCACAGAGCCCTTCTTTCTGCTCATGGTGGTCCGAAGGGCTGAATCACTGTTGACACTCAGGACCAGACACACACCCTGAGAGAAAGAACATAATGGAGAACGTCTAGGAACATTTAATATAAAGAGCAGAGCCTTGTGCACTTGGGACTTTTACTGCACTTGTTTGCTGGTTTAAATACTTACATAGTTTTAAATTCTTGGGTACTTAATTAATTTTAAAAAATCATCAATAACCTTCTCAGTGAATTGACAATCATTAATTTGCATGATGAAATATATACATACATTAATGCATATATATACACATGTACACTCATCTGTAGATATGTACAAGGAACTACATTATACATATTCTGTTATAATCTATATAGCTTTATATACAATTCTATGGAATATGTATATTCATATATATGTATACTTTTTAACTGAACATCTTCCTCAATATTTCATTACCATTGTTCAAATATGAGGCATTCTAAATAACAATTTTATTATTAATTTTATTATATAACTTATTACTGTAGAATATCTGACCTTGGGACGGCGTTCTGGTATCCATTCAGAAACTTCTTGACCTCTAGCATCATGAACAAGATCTGCCCCGTCGACCAGCACGGCTAACGCCCGGCCGCTCCTGACCTCCGATAACTGAGAGAGCAGTTTCGACAGCAGGTCTCTGGAAGAGCGTTTACAGTCATACAATCAGATTTATAAAGATTACACACACTGTTAAGCTTTTAAAAACTCTCTCTTCACCTGTAAGGTGTGCTGGCAGGCAGCTCCTCCTCCTGCTCCTTCTTCCTCCTCAGCCATTGGACGAGGCAGCGGAGGAGGTTCTCTACAGCGGAAGCTGATTGGCTAGCGGCAGTGGAGTAGGATATGACATCACAGATTGCCACTTTTCGGTGCTTGTCTGGAGTGCTGAGCGCATGAGCCAGCCCGGCCTGAAAGAATCAACAAGACAGGAAAATAATCAGTGAAAGCTTTACAGTGTCCAATAATATTTATTCATCATTAAACGTAACAGGAACATTTCTCCTGCTTTGGATTCCATTGATTTAGATGACACACACATATCTATATCTATATATATATATATTTTATATATATATATGCATATGTACGTGCACACACACTGTACACGTACAAGGAATATCCAATGGAGATCTAATGGAAATATCCATGTATAGATACATCTACACATATGTGTGTAATTAATATTTATAAGTCATTAATATTATTAAGTCATTAAAAATAACATTTAATTTTCCTGAAAACTTATAATTAAATTACATTTTAATTATAATTTTATACAGGTGCTTTATAACAATGGGCTTATTGATATTTTTATTATTATTATTATTATTATTATTATTATTATTATTATTATTATTATTACAGGGGGTCCTCAAGTTATGACAGTTTTGACATACAGTGTTTTGAGTTTATGATGTTCACGCCCATAAAAAAAATTTCAAAATTGAGACGCGAGTGTTTCGGTTTACGGTGTTAGCATCGTACTTACGGACTACATGGTTGAACTAGTTTGGATGCGTGCGGCGGAATAATATGCAGTAACGCGGCGTATGAGTGAGGGAGCTGGTGTCCCCCAGTACGCTTACCTTTTCTGTGGCTTAGTTGTACTTTCATGTTCTAGATTAGGATTTTACAACTGTGTTAGGATCCTTAAGTATCTCAGGCTAGGGTGTGTTTCGACTCACACCAAAATTTGTGTTATGTCACAACATTAATGAAAAATGAATGATAATGTTTTACCATGAAAGCGGTCTTGCCCTCTCCGTGTCCTCCTTCCACCAGCAGAATTCCTCCTTTTTGCTGGCACTCCTGAACTTTCTCGATTGCCCTGGAAACCAGCTTCCCTCTGCCATGGAAGTGGCGCTGCTGAGCATCCTGATGCACTTCCTGTTCCTTAATCTCCGACATCAGATCTGCCTGTTCTTCCTCCTAAACGCCAACAAACGATCAAAGGAGGAAACCAGAACAGTGAGTCTTTACATGACAGCGGTCTGATCAGTGTGTACTTAAATGGGTCAGTGAAATAACATGCTTTATTGTGTCCATGAATTGTTTAAATAATTTATAATTATATTAAATGCATGAAAGACACCACGTTATTTTAGAATACCCTCTTTATGGGAAAACATTCTCATCAAAAAAGTCATTTTAGGCCTTTACGTCTCTTGAAGTCTAAAAACAACAATACAACAATATATTCATATTAATTAAACTTACTTCTGTATTACATTCCTAAATTACAATTTAATGATATTAAATTCTAAATAAAACAGTTTGTTTTTTTATATTTGACTGTATTTCAACTCACTGTCTTTCTTGCTCCAAAACGGACAACAAATGACTTTTATTCTGACATGCTTTTACTGAAGTATGGCCATTATCATCATAAAGAAGCATCTCTAACATGACCCCAAGTGCCCTCTACCATCCAGTGCCAAGCTCAGAAGTCCTTTCATGAACACAGTGAAAACTGTCGCCGTCATCATGGTTACGCTGGTTCAGCAATTTACCAACCAGTTTAAAGTCAACCAAAGTCGTCAATCATTTTATCATAAATCGTTTTTACATAGAAAATATTTTATTTAAGTGTGGTTGGACCACCTGTGTTGCAAAACTGATTATCCAGTTTAAAAATGAATTCATATAATGTGAAAAAGTTAATGCGCCCCCTGGTGAAATGACGGTCGGTTGATTTTCTAAGTACTGCTTATTTACTGAATTTATAAAACAAAAAACTGGGTCTCTACAAAAGTTACAGCATTGTGTGTGTGTGTGTGTGTGTGTGTGTGTGTGTGTGTGTGTGTGTGCGTGTGTGCATGTATGTGTGTGTGTGTGTACATTTTGCATATACTTTTTTCTCCCCAGCATGTTCAACACAACAAATAGTGCACAAAAAATAAAATGATCATTTCTTGGATTGTGTACTACTACACTTAAGTGTGTTCTCTGTAGTGGAAGTGTCCTTATTTTTACTTTGAAAATCAACAAAACATCATTTGACCTGGATTTTGAACCTCCTCATCTAAAAAACACTGAAGAAAAAATTAAATTCTGCCTGTATTTTGCTTTTAATCCTTTACACTCTGAAGGGTCCTAAACCTCAAGTCACATAGATCTAAAACACAGGTGGGGACAATGTTTCTCTAGCACTTTTCATTTGAAACCCTGACCTCCACGAAAAGCTTCTGCAACGCGGCCCACAGGTCCTTCACTGCAGCTTGTGCGAAATCCTCCAGACCTTTTACATACGGCTTTCCATCCACAACGCCGCCCCATTCGCACTGGTAACTACAGAACACACACACCGAAAGAAAGGAGAATAACAACAAATAAAAGGCAAACAACCATAAAACACATACAAACCACATCCAAACAATAATGAGAATGGACACCAAACAGAATTTTTTGGGAGAAATGGACTATGGGTGGGTATATGTACAGTATGTACTCAAATATATCATACTTGTACAATATATATAAACAGCTATTCTATTATTAACATTTCCAAGGTTAATAATATTTTCTCCAAACATTTTTTAGTTTGGAATTTTTTAGTTTGTGTGTGACACATTTTACACAGAGACACTCTCACACAAAAGCAAAAACCAGAAATGTATTCATTTTTTCCATGGCTGTATATATTTATCCACGTGTGCATATGTAGATAGATAGATAGATAGACAGACAGATATAAATAGATAGATAGATAGATAGATAGATAGATAGATAATACAGTATCTTAATATAAACATATCAGATGATTGCCTTACTCTTCTGTGATGCTGAACTGATTGTTCCGGATCCATCTTTTCAACTCATTCATCTTAGCCGCTGCTTCGCTGGACTCGGATGAGAAATCTCCTCTCCAGTCCTCAGGTACGGAGCTGAAAACAGAACACAGCAGCATCACACAGAGGAACCAGCCCATCACAGTCAAACACACATGCTTCAGGCTGCACAATAAGTCGTGTTTTTATCATTAACACCATGTGAGTGTCTGTGATAAACACATCATTAAGGCCTGCAATGACACATGCGGTGCTAGAGTGGTTACACTGTAATTACACTGTAATTATACAGTACAAAGTAATTCCATTGGCAATAGTAACCCAACAAGTGCTTCCCTGTGCTGGGCTTTGCACCCTCCCCTACACCGAGAGTGACAACCATTCAGCTGAACGGCCCATTTAAAAACACAAGTACCCACTCAGAAATGACCCTGTCCTGAACTTCTAACCAGTAATAGTGCTACTAACATGACGATTATTCTCACTTTTTAAGCTGTGTGTAAACTGTGCGACTGTCATAACAAACCTGCACCACCAAATCATTCCAAAAAATATTGTTGCACTTTTGGATATAATGATACTGACATATAACAGAAAACACATTCTTATTTCTCTCATAAAAGCAGAGTTGACATAGCAATCTAATACAGATATTCCTTTGGATATTTCCTGAATGGGTAAAAGTGACTCCCAACAATCTCTCGAAATTCTTGAAAGTGGCCTATAATGTATTTTATATACATTTATTAGTTTTTTGTGAAGGTCTATATAAAAATGTATGATTATTTAAGGCCAATACATAAATAACATTGACTCTATAGACATTTGTGGAAATGAAAAATATTTATTTGCTTTAACAGCCACTTAATAGGTTTATTTGGTTGTTTACTTAAAGGACAAATGAGTTAAAAGCAAGGTCATTACTGTTACAGAAGAGTACCTCAGTGAGGTACAGATATCAGAGCAGGTGAGCTGGAGGCAGTGTGGACGAACCTGACCAGGTGAGGGGATCTGAAGTAGAAGAACATTCGGCTCTGAGAGTCTGGAAACAGAGCCTGGAACTGACGGATTTCCATCTCTGTGACTGACAGTCCAGCAGGGGCGGAGTTCAGCTGATAGAAATGAAAAAAATAAACATTTAAAGGACTAAAGGGAGTAAAATGATTATAGCTCCTTTTTGTTTGTCAGTTGCTTGTTGCATTTTGTCTAGTTTTGGCTCAGCCGTTTATATAACTGAGGTTTTCTCACAGATCATCACTCCAAAAATCACAAAGTAAAGCTGATACTGATCTTAATGACACTCAGGGCTATATGTACTGTATTTCAGCAGCTTCACTCCTGATTCAGTTTCTGATGGATGAAACAGAGTCACACATGCACACACTCTGCTCTCAACATCATTGTTTTAATTGTTGCAGTTGTAAAATAACGAGAGTGTTGTATAGTTTAACATTTTTAAGTTATAATACATTATTTATATGTAATATTTTTACATTTGTTTTGCTTTAGCTTTTAAGAACTGCTGACAATATTTCGCCTATTTTCCAAATTAAAATATTGTTCTTTAAAGCATCATTTTTAATGAAATTACAAAACATCAAACTAAGAGAAATGATGCAGTGTTGAAGAACTTGAATAAATCAAAGAAATCAAGTCTCTTGTTCATTCTTAAACAAAATGGAAATAATTACCTTTGATGAACTTCTAGTAGTGTTTTACTATAAGTCTCATTGTGAGAGGAGAGTGTTGATTACAGCAGTGTTTTTATACTTTTCTTCATTAAATAAGATGTGATTCAGGTGATCACTAATCAGTCCCTCATAAAGCAGAATGAGGTGCTTGTGTAGGAATTTAACAGACACTGGCATGGAATGATGTCACTTAAAAATAAACTGCAGTGCTCTTATTTCAGAGCTGAATGCATATTTGAAAGATCCTGCTGGTGTGGGTTTCCTCCCTTTCAATGATGCACAAATCAGCTACTTCAGCACTAACAGCTCCCCCGTGTGGAGAAAGTTCATACTGCTATGGTTGTGCAGGGGTGTTTCAGACCAGGTCCATGAGGGACTTTGCTTCTGATAAAGAGGAATAAACAGCGAATTGTGTTCTGTCCTCACCCAGCTGTACTGAGGAAGGTCAGGCAGTGTCAGTTGAGGCGGTACGAGACCGTATCTCTCTCCCAGAATGCCGAGCAGCAGCTGACTGCGGCACACCTCGGACAGACAGAGATGAACGGTCTGGCTGGACTCCTCCTCAGTGACGCCCCAGCGCAGCTCCACCTCCTGCAGGTACAGGCAGTGTGGAGCCGCCCGGCGCCGCAGCTCCGGAAACACACTCCGCACCAGAACGTCCCTCTCAGCGTGCATATCCCGAAACGTGGAGGAGATAAACACACGCACTCCACGCCACCTGACAACCAATCAGAGGCAAAGCCACAGAGCTAAAGCTTCTCTTAACTGAGTTTACAAATAAAAATAGTTTTATACTAAAAAAATTTTGTTGAGCAAAAACATATTGAAATTGGGACGTAAATGATTATATAAAGTAACAAAAACCTGTCAAAGAGCTAAGCAACATTTACTGGGATTAAATAAATTAAGCAATGTGCACTACCAGTCAAAAGATTCAGAGAGATTTTCTACATTTTTATCTTACTTAATATTCACTAAAACTACACTCTATTCTTTACTAACAAACACATTTACAGTATCTTCACCATTTGAGTTCCTTTATTAACCAGAAAATGTAATTTGTATTCATCAATGACCTACAAAAAGCTCCCTAATGTAATTATAATTATAATGTGAATCACCAGACAAGAATCATCCACAACCAGTTGATAGGAGTCACACCTGCACTGTTACACAATCTTTCATCTTAGAAAGGAAACATATGAAATATTTTCATTTACAGTTGTTCACTCAACAACTTTCCAGAGTTTAACAAGAATAAAACCTGCAGTTTAATGGATAAGTTGTAAAAATGCAAAGTTCATTGTAAAAATCCTAGCAAATGAAACGATCACAACTTAAGAGAATAAATCATATGTTTTACCTGACCTTGATATATCTCTTGATAATAAGATTTATTTATCAGATAAAACACACACGCATATCTCTGTCACGTCTGTTCCGGCTCAGACACACTCCCAGCGGGCCCCGTCGCCAGAGTATTAGGTATTCTCAAGTTCTGTCGCGTCCCTGTGATGTGGTGGTTTGTTGTGGGTGTGGTTCTGCGGTGCCTAGGCCACCCAGGTGTGAGCGCTGAGCTTGTTTGCGGGGCTGCTCGCCACCTGATGACGTGTCCTGTGTCGACGTTTAAGGGTTACTCGTTTTGAGTTGTATCGTGTGATTGGTTGTCTGTGTCGAGCCCCTTAGTAGAAATGCCAGCCGGTCCGGAGGGAAGGCGTGCGGTCACCAAGCTCAACCACCAAGCTACTGCTCGGGTTCGTCCATCTTTGGTACTCTGTCTCAAAACTCTATCTAACGCCAGTGCAGTAAGAGAAGGAGAAACAAACTTGTGTCGAGTGCTTCCTGCACTGTATCCACCCTCCTGCTCCAGGTGGCCGCTGGAGAGCGGACTCGTACAGGAGAACCAGAGCAGGCTCCCCTGAGGCGCACACAAGTGTCAGTGACTGTCTTCCTTCTCTCTGTGTCTCCCCCTTGTCTCTGCAGGCATGAATCGAGCGAAGGTGCTCCAGGAACGGTTCCTGCTTTAGTCTTGTGTGAAACTTGTTTCGTTTTGGAGCTCTGCGAGCTCAATTCTAGCACCCGTGTTCATTAAAATGCATTCTGTTTAAAAGCTACTTCCGCAGCT
The DNA here is from genome assembly GCA_037974365.1 of Hydrocynus forskahlii. Taxonomy (NCBI): domain Eukaryota; kingdom Metazoa; phylum Chordata; class Actinopteri; order Characiformes; family Alestidae; genus Hydrocynus; species Hydrocynus forskahlii. The sequence goes on from JBBPCX010009615.1 coordinate 17,640, forward strand.
GTGTCCACCGTGCATGCCCAACGTGACAATCTCAAGATATATCTGATCTTGAGATATATGTCAGTTATATCTTGAGATATATGTGTGTTTTATCTTATATACATACATGTATACATACATATTTACAATGAGACAATGATACAAAAAATCAATACAAAAAATTCAAGCGGTTCAGTGTCTCATTGTTCATTCTGCAGAAAGTTCTTCCCAACTATGTTGCAGAAGTTCCCATAAGT
>JBBPCX010009625.1:0-17875 GCA_037974365.1 Hydrocynus forskahlii
ACTCAAATGATGTGTTTAATCACCTTGTAATTTACCACTAGCATTGATAAGAAATGTTCATTTTCAGGCCTCCTTTGTACACTCTTTTAACAGAGAGCCATGTCCTCCAGAAGCCACACTCTTGCAAATGACCATTTTGTGGTGCTGCTCTAGGTCATGTAATGTTGCATGAAGGAGCGATGAAGAATTATCAACATTGCAACAATTGGAATTGGAATTCTCAGAGTTGAATTTCAGTTCAAAACAAGTGCTGATGGCATGTCACGTTGAGTTATTTTATGCCAAACTGGTCTTTTAAGCATGAAGATGAACAACACCACCAAAAAAACATAACAGAGTTTTATAATGCATTTCAAGTTCATCCCAAATCTCTTCCAGGAGACTTGATAACGTCTTGGAGTTGTCACATGCCATGGGATATTGTTGAGCTGATTATTGTCACTGTAGATTTTCTAACGTGTTATAGCGCCTTTGTGTAAAAACTACTGAGCTTTAAATGGCATCTACAGACACACAAAGTTATTGGCAACCTGACATGATATTTTAAAAGGAACTCTCAGCCTCAAATCTCGAGGGAGTCCAAGGCGAGGTTAAGGTGTTGGGCTCGAAATCCAATGGGGTTTCCCTGCGCAGGTTCGAATCCTGTTCGCAGTGAAGTTTTAATGCATTACGGAAAACGCAGTCACACGTGTTTGTCTCTACAGAGTGGATGAATGCTCCTGGAGACAGTTACTACATGACTTGAATGCATTGCTAGAGGACAACCCCACGAGTCTTCCAGGACACTTTGTGGCAATTCTTGGTAGCTATAATGTGCTGTAGCGTTTCTAAGAGAATGTACTCTTGCTGTGCTTTGTTATGCCTTATCGAACCTTTATCAAATCACCAGAATTGAAGCACTTTTTGCTCTACCGTTTTTAAAGAACTCGTTGTCAGCGCATCCAGCGCATTCAGGGGGATCAGAGAATAAAGTGGAGGAGGGTAGATGTAGAGTAGATTTAGTAGGCAAAAGACGTTATTAAACTTACAGCCACCAATTCTGCTTCGTCTCAAAGCTGCTCTGTTGTCAGGCTGTGATGGCTGAGAGGTTAAGGCGTTGGACTCGAAATCCAATGGGGTTTCCCCTCGCAGGTTCGAATCCTGCTCGCAGCGATATAATAATGTGTTGTATTAGGGAGAACGCAGTCACGCGTGTTTGTTGTTACAGAGACTGCAGTGAAGGATATCAGTCAAGTTCTTGGAGACAGTTATTACGTGACTTGAATGCATCGCTACAAGTCTTCCATTACAGTTTGTTGCAATTCTTTGTAGTTATAAAGTCTTGTAGCATTTTTATGAGAATGTACTCTTCCTGTGCTTTGTTATGCCTCATCGAACCTTTACTCAAATCACCAGAATGTTAGCACTTTTTGCTCTACTGTTTTTACAGAACTTCTTGTCAACGCATCCATGATGGACTCCTTTTGATGAGTTGAAACAGAAACGTTCAGGAGGATCAGAGAAGACAGTGGAGGAGGATAGATGTAGAGTAGGTTTAGCAGGCAAAAGACGTTATTACACTTACAGCCACCATACCTGCTCCTTCTTCTATGAGCTGCTCTGTTGTCAGGCTGTGATGGCTGAGTGGTTAAGGCGTTGGACTCGAAATCCAGTGGGGTGAATTAGATCATAAAAGCCCCAGAAGTAGATCAGATCATGTAAACCTATTAAGTCATAACCTTCTCAGCATTTTAAAGAAACTAATTATTGCACTGTTACACAGTTTACAGTTGAACAGAACATGCTCCACAGTCTGGTCACAGAACGCACATGTCCCAGTGTGGTGTTTGCCTATTCTATGGACTGAATAGTTGAGCCCTCAGTGCCCTATCATTAGATGGGAGGTAATGTGTGACCAAGGGCGACAAGGAACTGGGTGAGGCTGGAGATCCCCCAGACTTGGCTGGTTGGTGAACTTAGCCCTGGCACTCACCGCGCACACCTGTATGAACTCCTTGACATCTGAAGCCATCTTGGGCCACCAAACGGCGTATTGGATCAGAGAGAGTGTGTGATGGAAGCCAGGGTGACCCACGATGGCTGACGAATGGGCCCACTGGAGTGTATCAAAGCGCAGTCCAGTGGGGACAAAGAGTCACCTGCCGAAGGGGTCTCCAAGTTCTGCCCTGGCAAACTCAATCTTCCAACTCCCACCGGAGAGGCGGAAGAACAGGCATGGGGTCCATACGGGGGCTCTCCATTTGATGTTGATTGGAGAGGGCGTCAGCCTTGGTGTTTTTCAACCCCGGACGGTAAGATAGAATAAAATTGAATTGTTCAAAAAACAATGCCCACCACACCTGCCGAGTGTTCAGTTGTTTCGCCTGCTGAATGGTTATGAGATTTGCATGTTCGGTCCAGATGGTGAACGGGTCACTGCTGCCCTGGAGCCAGTGACGCCACTCCTCCAGTGCCCACTAGATGGCCAACAGATCACGGTCCCCTACCTCGTATCACTGCTGAGTGGGATTCAATTTTCTGGAGAAGATACGGCATGGGTGCAGTTTCTGGTCTGGAACTCATTGGGAGAGTCCCGCTCCTACACGCACATTGGAGGCGTCCACCTCCACAACGAATGGCTTGGCAGAGAATCTGGGTGAAAAAGAATGGCTGCTGAGGTGAAAATATTGCAGAGGTGGTGAAAGGCATCTGTGGCTTCAGGAGTGAAGTGGAATGAGGTCCGAGTGAATCTTGTAAGGGCAGTAAGAGGTGCTGCGACTGAACTGAAGCCCCGGATGAATCGTCTGTAGAAATGTGCAAACCCCAGAAAACGCTGAAGCTGCTTAAGTGAATTGGGTAGGGGCCAATTAGACACAGCATCCAACTTCTGGGGGTCCATGGCTACACCCTGATGGGAGATGGCACACCCAAGAAATGTGGTGGAGCGCTGGTAGAAAGTGCATTTTTCCAACTTGCAGAACAGTCGATGGGCCAGCAACCTATTTAAAACTGTCTGGACATGCTGGGTATGTTCTTCTTTGGTCTACGAGTAGATTAAGATGTCACCTAAGTAGGCAAAAACCCAGCAACCCAGCATGTCGCTGAGGATATCATTAATAAACTGTTTAAAGGCTGCCGGACTGTTGCACAAGCCGAATGGCATAACCAAGGTTTCATAAGGACCGCCCTCCCTGATGCTAACGCGATTGTAGGTGCTTCTTAAGTCCAACTTGGTGAAGAAGGAAGCACCAGAGCGGGCATCCAGGGCAGTGCTGGTGAGCGGGAGAAGATGACGGTTCTTTATAGTGCTTTTGTTAAGTCCCCAATAGTCAACGCATGGTCAGAGTCCTCCATCCTTCTTCCTCACAAAGAAGAACCCTGCGGCCGCTGGTGATGACGAGGGACAAATGTTACCCTGGCGGAGACCTTCAGCCACATTCTCTTCCATGGCCCTCGGTTCGTCCTTGGAGAGAGAATAAAGGTGGCCGCGGGGGGGTGCCGTACCGAGGTCATAGGGCCTATGAGCAGGCAGATTAATGACCCTGCTCTTGCTGAAGACATCCTTCAGGTCATTGTACGGCACCAGGATGGTGTCTGCATTGACGTCAGAGACTTCGGACTCCCCAGAGCACGTCCCAGCTGACGCTGGGAGACAGAGCTCCTGAAGAATCTTTTGGCGTGTCTAAGAGATGAGGGGATCATGAGTCAGCAGCCAGGGGTGTCCAAGTGAAGTGCAAAGGAGGTGTCTGGTGAGTGATGGGGCTGGATTTTGTAGGAGTTGACCATCCACGGCAGTGATATTAATCGGCTGGGATAATGCCTCAGCCCCCACATCCAGCTGCACAGCATAAGAGTGGTTGATAAAATTGCCAGCCGCCTCTGAATCAACAAAAGCAGTGACAGCGACCCATTTGTGGCTTAACTGGATGTGGGCCTGAATGGTGAATCAAGAAACGGTCGGGGTCACGGAGGTGGAAATAACCGAACCAGGTGAGTTCCTCCTCCTATTCACCTGGTCTGACCATTTCCCAGACGGAGAGGGCAGATAGCACGGTGGTGATGCACACAATAGGGCCTCTCATAGAGGTGGAGTTCCAGTGAGCTGGTGATCTTGGCCCAGGGACTCACTGGCAGCAGGGTACAAGCAGGGCTAGCCTCGGACGATGTGCATACAAATGTGGATCGTCCCCTCTAACGTGTCTGGGAGCTCTCGCCAGGTGTGCTCATCCTTCAGGCATGGAGCCAACCCCTCATAGAAGGCCATTCAGAGTGTATAGTCACCCCAGACTGTCTGCATGGCCAGGGTACAAAACTCTGCGGTATATCGACTGACCGAATGGTCCCCCTGCCACAGGTGGTTTAGGCAAGAGTCGACCTCCACCTCGCTGTCAGGATGCTGGAAAGCGGACATGAGCTGCTGGCGTTGATGTCAGATCGCAGGACTGCTGTAGCCCACTCAGCTGACTGCCCGGTGAGAAGGGAGATGAGAAGTGTGATGTGGCTTCTGTCTGAGGGGTAACACTCCGGCCGGAACTCAAACAGAAGAGATAGATTAGTGAGAAACACATTCTACACCATTCCACTTTTCAGGGAGTGACATTCTTTGGTAAAGGACATGAAGATGAAGATGGTGATCTCCATCTCGGCGCTGCTACTGGGGATAGCCTCGGCGCTGCTACCTGGCTTGGGGCCTTGGCTGTTTGGCTCCGGACCACGGCTGCTTGGCACACCGGTCAGCTGAAACACTGTATGTAAACAAATATGAGACGGGTGTGCTCAGCCATCATAATAAAAGTCCCCAAAACAAAACAAAGAACTGAAAAGGACGGCCTCTAGGGGCCTCCAACCATTACAGTCATATTCCTATTGACCTCTCCTTTGAAGTCTTCATATTTTTCACTGTTTCTTCTTCATGCTCCAACACAACTCCTTTGGAGTCTTAATTTCATCCTTATGTTCTCCATTAGAGGGGAGGCAACTACATTTCTGAACATTTAAACTGTAGAAAAAACATAAAGAATTGTACAGAGTTGCATATCAATATGAATTTCATATCAAAACAACACTTTTTGTTCATCATATCAGTTCCATTTGTGTTATTTAATAGCCCTGCTCTCACTTCACTCTTATTCTAACATGTTTAAAACAGCACAGTTCAAGGAAACCATAACTTTTGCCTGATAATATATGTGTTGGGCACATGACTTTAATGAGGTTCAGTAAAGACCAATCGTGCCGTGAATAGATAACAACCGACACATCAAAAGTGTTCACAGATACATTATGTCCAGTTATTGACACTAAAACTGCTATGATAAGCAAACGGTCAGCAATAAATCTGAGCTAGACAGTAATTTCACGGTGGAAATTATAGTGGTAATTACTTTGAACTTACAGTGATATCATTGTCTCAGGTAACTTTCTGTTGAGTTGACGGAGTTCTCTGCTTACCAAAGGTTACGATTTGTATGCAAATTATATATGACCACTTAATTAACTTCTCCATGTTCCGTCAACTATGGCTGGACAAGCTTTGCATCCCAAATCCAGTTTTTGTTTTTAGTTTCAAATTACCTTTGTTTTGAAGGTATTCTGTGACATTTACATTTATGGCATTTAGCAGACACTTTAGGTGACATTTTGAGGACAGATCAGGTTTATGTATTTTATTATATATTTAACACAGTAGTGGTCTGACGTGAATTTGGAAGGAGCATGAACCCCATTAACTGAATGGAGGTTTTACAGCTGTTTTAAGCTCATCCAACATAAAAACAGTATACATTCTCAGAAAAAAAACACTGTGGTGGTAGACTCAAGGATACATCGGGAACGTGAATAAGGTACTTTTAATTAAGTGCTTTTAAAACTAATTACAAGCACCCTAAAACACTGTAGGACATTAGATGGGACCTCTATAATGTTTGTACCTTGGGGGTACTAATACAGGGCTGGACAAGTCTTGTGTTTTCAGACAGATATATTTGGACGGAGCATGGAGAGATCAATTTAGTTCATTATAATAGACAAATAGTGCCTTGCAGACACTATATGGCCAAAAGTTTGTGGAAACCTGCTTATCAGTGTTTCTTCGGAAATCAAAAATACTAACTGGGTTAAGGGTTGTCCCCTCTTTCCTTGAGAAACATCCTATACTAGATTTTGAAACACTCCTGTGAAGATTTGATTGCAGACATCAAAGACATTACTGAAGACAAATACTGCTCATTGAAGATTAATTCTGGAACACAAATGCCAGTCCAACTCATCCCAAATGTATGGTGCTCTGTCCCAGTGCTGGCCACCATTCTGTATTTGGAATGGTGACATTAGCCTAATGTGCAGCTGCATCCCATTTTATTGGTCAATGCTTTTCTTGGGCGGTTATACAAGATGTGCTCTTAACACCTGGGACAAGAATGGAACATTAATGAATTCACTCTTTATTAGTCCAGTCTGGGCACTTTTGGACGCATAGTCCATATGCAATACCACAGAAGTAAAGTATCTGTCCCTCTCCATAAACAGGGATAATCCCAAGCCACAGACATGCTGGAGATCAGGGTGAAAGTAATTAGGATTTGTTCAGTGTGATAGAAGCAGTTCAAACTGTTTATCTGCTGCCACACAATGAGGCCGTTGTGCGAGGAGGGCCATAAAGAGGCCACATACTGCAGGGCTCATTAAAGGACCATAAAGCTAAAAAGTCTCTGTCGGCACTGTGAAAAGTGCTTTTGTTACCTGCGTGGAAAAAACAAACAGGTGAGTGCTCCCAGGTTAATGTAGGGGAAGGGGAGGGGCTTATTGGAGATTTCAGGATTTGGGAGACAGCTTCATTTGAAGTCAGCAGATCTGCACTGCAGATTGCCTTCTGAAAATGTATACTGTGTTGGTTGGTTGGTTGCCATAGTAATACTGACAAATGTAAAAGGCCTAAATGCAATGGCTAGAGGACAATAAAGCATTGTGTGTTGTATTTTTTCAGGCCACACTGTGTTTGTGCGCTTGCAATACTTAGAGGTTAGTATTATATATTATTATATATTGCGCTCGCACACACATACACACATGCACACAAATGTACATCCATTTTAAATGGAAATGAATGAGAGAACTGTGGAGCCAAAGTATACACACACACACACACACATATCACAACCCATAGTGCAGCATTAACCATTAGTTAATGAGTGACTGGCATTAGGAGTGTGAGAAACTTGATTGAATTACTTTTATCATCTTAACGAGGTAGCATTAATTAGGGTACCAAGGTTCTACTGGACGAATAGGTGATTTATCATTGTTTTGTCAGAGTGTGGGGATTGGTCTAACGAGCAGAGGGGCTGAGCAGTGATTATTTTACTTAGTAAAAAGACATTTATGAAGGTATCATATTTGAAAAGAGAGAGTCAAATCAGTTCTGTTTGATTTGGTTTGGTTTTTATTTGATTCCGTTCAAGTCAATTCAGGTTAGTTCAGTTTGATTCAGCTTAGTTAAGTACAGACTGGGTCCACTTGTTTTGTTCAGTTTGACTGAATTTAGTTCAGTTTAGACTAAATGGGTTCACTTCAGTTTAAGCAAACTGAACGGAATCATATCAAATTGAACTGGTCCAAATCAAAGTGAATTACCCTGAACTAAACTGCAGCAAATTCAACCAAACTAAACCCTGTCCAACTAAACTAAATTGAAGTGAACCTTATCAATATAAATTGAACTATACCCAGTCAAAAGCCAGTTTAACTGAATTAAGCTCAGTAGCCTATGGTTTGTTGTGGTTTAGTTCGGTTGGACTAGGATAAATTCAGTTTGATTGGATGCAGTTCAGTTTGATGTGGTTTAGTTCAGTTTGACTTGATTACATTTCGTTTGGTTGGGTTCAGTTCAGTCCAAGTTGGTACAGTTCAGTTCGATGTCGTTCGGTTTGGGTTTGTTTAGTTTAGTTTGAGCTGGTGCGTTACAATTTTATGTGGTTCTGTTCAGTTTGATTGGCTCATTTCATTCTTTGTGCTGTGATGGGGAGCTAAGACCAATGGTGGAGGTGATGGAGAGATGGTGGGGTGGAGGTGATGAGTGTGGAGGTGGTAATGGAGAGGTGGTGGTGGTGGATGAGGAGATATATGTAGTGGTGGCAGTGTAGAAAAGAATGTGGTGATGATGATGATGGTGATGGTCGGAGCTGGCGACGGAGAAGCAGGAGGTCTGGCAGGGTGAGCTGCGATAATGATGAAAAATCCGCCTGTAATGAGCGATAAAGTCCTCTAATGTTCTGTAAACTCGACCAGCACTAAAGTTTACAGCCCGACATTTAACTGATAAACTCTGACTTTGTAGTGCAGCGCGCGACTGTGAAACACAGTTCGAGTGTGTGTGTGTGTGTGTGTATGTGTGTGTGTGTGTGTGTGTATGTGTGTGTGTGTGTGCGAATGTGTGTGTGAACTATAGCTAGGCTGCTGGACGAGCTGCTGACATTACTTTAAAATCAGAATGCTGTGTGAGAGAGAGAGAGAGAGAGAGAGAGTGTGAGTGTGTGTGTGTGAGAGAGAGAGAGAGAGAGAGAGAGAGAGAGTGTGAGTGTGTGTGTGTGAGAGAGAGAGAGAGAGCGAGAGAGAGAGAGAGAGAGAGAAAAACCCACTCGGAGCTCTTGACTGCCCGCGCTGAATTCCCCTGAGCAAAATCAGAATACATCAAGACAGTGGATAGATCTGCCTCTTCTCCTGTGTGTGTGTTTGTTTATAAGCTGATACATTTTCATGCAGTAGCCTATGTATAAAATGCGTGTGGTCTTCTAACTCGTTTTAACTCATTACTTGTTTGTTCGGTTGTTTATATGTGTTGGTCCGTTCACATTCACGTCTTAATGTTTGAATGAGCAGTGATGGACCAAAACCAAAACTCTAAAAAAAAAAATCATGTTTTTATTAATTCATTATTACCATATAAAACAATACCAGGTCACATCAAAGAACAAAATGTAAAATAAGATAAATATTTTACAACATCTCTTATTTCTTATTTACTCTTTCTTGCACACACCTGCGTGGGAGCGACCGCGAGGTGAAAGAAATAAATGTTTTTGTTCGTTTAAATAATAATAGAATTAACAACAACAACAACAATAATAAAAATAATTATAATAATATTAATAACAACAATAATAATACTTTTAAATCATACATCTCCATAGTTTATAGTATGTGTAAAAATCCAGACCGATCAGTTTAATTGATCAGGGCGGTCATTTAATTTCATTATAAATAAATAAACAAATAATAAAGATGTTCTGACTGCGTTATAAATAAACTTTTATACCCAATTCATCTTTTCTGTTCATGAGCTAAAGTGTAGGGTTACTGCAATATATAAACGTATTATTATTATTATTATTGTTATTATTATTATTGTTGTTATTATTATTATTGTTATTATTATTATTATTATTATTAATAATAATAATAATAATAATAATAATAATAATAATAATACGTTTATATATTGCAGTGACCCTACACTTTAGCTCATTAACATAAAAGATAAATTGGGTATAAAAATTATTTATGGTTTTTACTTGTTGTTTATTATTTATCTAGCATTTGTTCTAATTACTCGCTATAATAATAATAATAATAATAATAATAATATTCAATGTTTTATGATTTTACTTGTTATTTTTTATCTAACATTTGTTCAGATTACTCGCTATAATAATAATAATAATAATAATAATAATAATAATAATAATAATAATAATAATAAATGTCATCCTATTTTTATTTGATTCTTTTTTTTTATTTGAGCGTAGTATGTGTGTATCTGTAGATTAAACCCTGCGCCAGCGGGGAAGTTCAGCCTCTCAGCCAATCAGCAATCTCATCTTTCCTACGGCCCTTTTGGGACCTCAGCCAATTAGCGCTTCGTAAACAGCTGGAGCCAATCAGCATCCAGTCAGTACCTCAGGAGCGCGGGCTGCTGAGAGAGGGCTTTACGGCGTGGAGCTCACTGGTCACTCTAGTCCACTGTGGTCATGGCTGGAAATACTGAGCACCACTCCCTTGGCCTCCGCCCTGGGTGGTGAAGGGGCTCACGCTCAAGACTGCAGGCCCAAGAAGAGCCTGAGCGGCAGCTCTCAGTGACCCTGTCCCGCCGTCTCCTCCCACAGTCACCCACGGAGCTCCAGCCATGGAGTCCAAGTCCAAGAGCTTCAGAATCGACGCCCTGCTGGCTGATGAGGCTCAGCGGGCCTCTCGGGGTCACCGAGGTCATCGTGCCCCGTCTCCGTGCCCTAGCGCCGACAGTCCTGCGGGCAGCCCTGCGTCCTGCCCGTCGCCCCGCGCCGTCCCCCTGCAGCCCGGGGTCTTCCCCAAGCCGGGCCTGCTGGGCTTCGGCCACCCGGCTCTCTCGCACCTGCCGCAGGGCTCTGTCCCGGTCGTGTATCCGCCACCCATGTACCCTGTCTCGGTTTTAGGGACCCAGCACTCAGCCCTGGGGTACAACGCGTTCGCCCACCCGGAGCAGCTGAAGGCGGCGGCGGCGCTGGAGGGGTGGATCAGGGCCGGGGTCATGCTGCCCCGCCTCCCAGATTACACCGGTCAGTCTCTCTGTCTCTCTCTCTCGTCTGTTATGGGATGTTATTTATGTTATTTTAACACAAACTTCACTGGTCACGTATTATTATTGTTAGTAATAGTAGTAGTAGTAGTAGTATAGTAGTATTTACTGCCAACCCTTGTATTACAGCACGCGTATCTCTTTAGTTACATAACTTTACACTTATTCAAATTTTCTGCTGTTTTAAGCATTTTCAGCGACATCTTTTTGTTTCTCAGCGTTTCGCTCCCTAATTGTTATTTGTTTATTCCTTCTCAGCACGTTAGAGCTTGGTTTAGGCTATATGAACTGTGGGAAGAGAGACAGAGAAAACAGAAAAAGAGAGCTAGAGAGAAAATAAAGAGAGATGGGGAAAACAGAGAAAAAGAGATAAATAGAGAGGCGGTGATTGTGTGAGTGTGTTTGCATTTGTGTGTGTGTGTGTGTGTGTGTGTGTGTGTAAATGTGTGTGTGTGTGTGTGTTTGTGAGTAAATGTGAGTACCGCTGTGATTTGATCATTAATAAAGTAGGATCGGCCTTTGAAAGAGAATACGCTGTTGTTCAGAAAAAAATAAGTTAAATAATTATAACAACAATAACAATAAAAACATAATAATAATAATAATAATAATAATACGAAGAAGAAGAAGAAGAATCCATGTATACTAAGGATAAAAATATAATAATTATTATATTATAATAATGGTCAAAAGAATCACAAAAGATTGTAGCAAATATATTCTAAGGTGAATGACGGGTTTAATTACATTTGATCAAGTATAATTTAACTAGGTACACATTTAGTATTTTGGAAAAAAGAAAATGATATGTGTCAGATTAGTTCAATTGTTATTGTAAATCTAAAGAGAAATAAATGTAAAAAACGTTCTCATGCAAAGAATAAAGAAACGTGAAGATATGAAAGGGGACACGAAATTGGATGTTATAATATTGAGAATAATATTAGAATTCATATGCAACTCATTTTATGAACATAAAGCCTTATACACACATGGAAGCAGATCAGTGTGTGTGTGTGTGTGTGTGTGTGTGTGTGTGTGGAGGAAGGAGTACAGGACCACCTTTAAGCTGCTCTGTAGTTCATCAATAAAAGCCCAAAAGCCTTCATGAGCTTTTCATTAAGTTAATGGTGTTTATGGCTTCCCTGCCCATTAACAATAAACCAGCACAGCCATTACCCTGCATGATGGATGCCAAAATCAGACACTGCCTGTGTGTGTGTGTGTGTCCCTCTAAGTCCTTGACACTGTATAATGAGACAACAGAGAAGGTGTTATAGAGTTAATCTCCAGGACGCACTGCTGGTCTCCACACCTGATCTGCAGTCAAATTCACATCCACCTCACACACAAACACCTCTAGACATTTAAACATACTAAACTCCTGATCAATACAAGGTCAATGGTGTGGAAGATCTTTAATTTCATAATATATTGTATTATATATATTAATATAACACATTCTGTAATGAGACAGAGAACTAGAACAAAATCAGCATAATATATAATACATAAATAATAATATTATAATTATTAGGATAATAATGATGAATATTAGCAACAACAACAACTATAATAATAACACACATGTTCTGTTATTTCTTGGATTATTATTATTAACAGTTATTATAATAGTTATAATAAAATTAAAGAAAATAAATACAGCAACCTTAATATAGCGTACAGTATTGCCCAGATTATTATATTGGTGTTGTTATTATTATAATATTGTTATTAATATTATATGGTTTGTTTCTTTTAAAAAATCACTAGTATAAAATGTACAAGTTATTAATTTAATAATGATAAAAGCAACCTTCATATTATTATCTTAAAATCTTTCTATTGCTAGTCTTTACAATGCATACTTTTATATAATAATCTTATCTTTATTATTATCAGTATTGTTATTATTATTGTTATGGTATTATGAATTGTACTAGTCATAGTATACAGTAATAATCATGTAACAACAGCAACCTAAATGTTATTGTTAAAAACTATAATATTGTCTTTATGCATAAACATATATACAATATAATACTAGAATAAAGTTGTGGTAGTTCCTCAGTTACAGTAGCAGCAGCACTAATTTGTCCCCTTTTTATGGCACTTATGGCAAAAGCATGGTTTTGTTTGGTGTGATGGAGTCCAGTGTCACACTATTTCCTTCTTTGTCCTCCGGCAGCTGCTCCTCAGTCAGGGCTGATGGGTAAATGTCGACGGCCGCGCACGGCCTTCACCAGCCAGCAGCTGCTTGAGCTGGAGAACCAATTCAAAATCAACAAGTATCTGTCCCGACCCAAACGCTTTGAGGTGGCCACCTCACTCATGCTGACTGAAACACAGGTGAGGAATTTGGGGCATATTTATTGTCTTGTGGGGACCCAACACCTTTATGGTTTCATGAAGGGCAAAATTTAAGAATGTATTGTTAGGACCTGTAAACGTGTTTTAAAGTGTATTTGCTGTAGACGATATGAACTTATTTACATTTATGAGATCAACAAAACATGCAATTTGACCAGGGGCACCGAGAACTTTGCACACGACTGTAGTTAAATGTGTGTTTGCAGGTGAAGATCTGGTTCCAGAACCGCAGGATGAAGTGGAAACGCAGCCGTAAGGCCAAGGAGCAAGCTGCCCTGGCAGAGGCTGAGCGCCACCGGACTGGAGGCAAAACGAACAGTGAGAGCTCAGGCAGGGTGGCCCAGAGGTCAGGGCCTCGAGATGCAGAGGGTCTTGGGGAGGAAGAGGATGTAGATGAGGTAGAGGAGGATGAAGAGGAAGAGGAGGTGGAGCAGCACGCATTCATCAGCGGCTCAGACTTTCTCCAGCACAATGCTGAAGTGGGGTACCACCGCCACAGCCCATTCTCCGATGACGATATCGAAGAGATGGGGGTCGAGGACAGGAAGATTAGGGCAGGATTATGAGAGGACAATCTTCTGATGAGATGCAGACACTCATGTTCATTCAGTCCCAGCGACTGACTGGGCAACACCAACGGAACCAAGAGACGGACTTCAAGAGATGTTCTGCAAATAGAAGGGGAGTCGGTTACCTAAAAACATAGACATGAATGAAAGCTAGGGAGCTAACTTCCTTTATGCTAAGTGGTCACTGCTAGCTATCTTTCATCCATGTTATTTGGGGTGAAGCTTTTATTGAAACCACAGATCAGATCAGTGATCCAAAATGCCCAAAAATGTGATGCCTGGAAAGCCTGCTTTACTGCAACCTGCAGCTGGACATCATGTAAGAATTACTTTTAGTAAAAAACTGGAAAGTATACTGCCTGTCTTTGGGGGGGGGGGCGAGGCACTGTGTTATAAAGTTCCCTCATCTAATGCACTTGATCCAGGTTGATGATGCATCACCAAGCCATCTGGGAACTGATTTGAATGTTTCTGAGCTGAGCATCCCGGATGTGATCCATCCCAAACCCACTCATATTCACACATGCACGCACATGATCATGGACATACCGTGGGTGGGTTTCACTGAGGTGACAGTGGTTGGAGATGAATGGGCAAGCAGTATTCTGAACCACCGCAATGAGGAGCTCAGGCCTGACAGGTGTCTTGAGAGAACAGGGACATGGGTGACCGTGACAGTGACTTGAGGACAGAATGAGCGTGATCATGCTGTTACATTTGGCAGCTAAAGCATCTCAGATTAATCAGCCAAAGCTTTACTGGTTGGTTCTGATAGTGGGCAGAACGTAATGGACTAAAAATCATTCCTGCTTAAAATAAAAAAAATAAATAAACCCATCATGTAATTATGAAATAATTATTAGAAAGCATTTAACTGTTACGAGACAGTGTGTCATGAAAATGATAGAATATATTGTAATTGTGAGAAGCTGAGGTGCAAGCTGAGGTGCCATAATCATGAGAAAGTATCTCATTATTATGAGATGTCAGAATATGCCAATATGTTAAAAATGCCATATTCACAATACACTCTCATAAAATAATAGATACTTTATTATTAATATGAGATATTACATTTTTACCACACACTTTTGCATAATAAGGATATACTTTCTCTCAGTTACAGTTTATTTTAGAATTATGCGTAACATCTCGTAATAAAGTTTTTTTTTTGCTTGGCAGAAATATGCTTTGATTTCTCAGTTGTTTCCACTGTATACTTCTGATGGTATGACAATACACAGAGTGTTAACAGACATATTAAGCTTAGTAGGCATCGTAACCAGGGCTGCTGGATTCCCATCACAAAAAATGAATTCGGGTAAGGTTTGTATGTATATAACAAGTAGAAAATGTGAAATAAGGCAGGACCTTAATAGAACAGCCTTGATAGAGGCTTCTGAAGAGCAAATTTATTGTGAATGTTTAATGGTCCTGAGGTGGCAGAGTTTACCTGGAATGATATGAAGGACCAAAAAATGAGCAGATTGTAAAACTTTAGGCTTTTATTGACCCAGAAATGAACAATCCATGACCAGGCTTACTGACTTAGAAGATTTAGAACCGTTTCTGCTAGGAGTGTATACCCGTAAAGGTTCTTTGAGTAATGCTAAAGCAAAACAACCTTTTTTGCAAATAAGTATCTACAACCATGTTTGTAAATAAGGCATTTAGGTGTGTAAAGATCCTTTACATTATGTGAAGAGGGTTTTTTTAAAACTGTCTCCAAACTTCTATGGCTTCTCTTAAAGAACTCTTTCAGCATTTTTAAGAGCATTACTTCTGGGTATCAAAGTAAAAAAAATCATCAAAGACCGCCTTAGATAATATGAGGGACCAAATAATGAGCAGAATACAAAATTGTAAGCTAGCATGAAGTGTATATTCTGAAATGTTAAAGGTCTACGACTGAAGCAATGTGTAATGTATATTCAGTTTTATCTTCAGTTGAACTTGATATTATTTAAACCTGTTTAAGGTGCGTCTAATTTATTTGCTTTGTAAAATTCAGTAAAATGCCAAGGCACAACTGAATATATGTGTTGTAAACTACGTTAATTAAAAGGAAAATGATTTTCTAAAGCACTGGGTCATCACATTATATACAAGTTTAAGGAACATTAAGTTGATAAAGAACCTTTACATTATGTGAATTGTGATAAACCCTTAAACACATCTCTTTTTCCAATGTGGTTCTCTAGGAAACCAAAAGTGGCTCTCCCATCGCATCTCTCAAAGAACTGATGTGGCATATTTGGTGATAAAATCCAGTGAAGTCACCTACGTGCTTGTCATTTAACAAATATACACCGAACACAGTGAAATAAAACAATGAGAGAGAGTGCATAACACACAAAAGCGATGGTACAGTAATTCACAGGATGAGACAAAACACAGCGCATTGAACACACTGAAAAGTTTAGCATGTGTGTGTGTGCGTGTGTTTGTGCAGTGCAACTAGGAGAAAGGAAGCAGTTCAGTTCAGAGAGAGGGAGGAACTGTGTGTGTGTGATGTACAGTTTATTATTCTGTTCTGATTTAGGGTCTGATGGCCTCAGGGAAGAAGCTGTTCCCCATGCTGGTAGTAAAGTGTGAAGTGCAAAGGGACCCTTCTGTCATACGTGAACACACCACAGCACACGGTGTGAACAAAATTCTTCCTCTGCATTTAACCCATTAACCAAGTCAAGGGTACCTCAGCGGTGCCACTAGCAGCCTTGGGATTCAAACCCACGACTTTCCAAACGCCACTAGGCCTCCAGCTGGCCCAGCTGCCATCAGAAGGCCCAGATGCTGTGAAACTTTCTGCCAGATGGAAGGAGGAAAAAGAGGGTGTGTGGTGTCAAGTCCACTGCCGAAAGTAGAGATGCTGCTGGGACTTCTTGCCGATGGCGCTGATGCTGAGAGTCCACGTAAAGTTCTCTGTGATGCTCTGTCCAGAGCACCAGCTCTAAATTGTGCCCTCCTGAAGTCTACAACCATCTCTTTTGTCTTGTCCACACTAAGGAACAGGTTGCTGGCTCTGCACCATCAGCCGTTGTACCTCCTCTCTGAATGCCACCTCAACATTCCAACTGATAAAACCCCCTGTGGTTGTGTCGGATCTGATTATGTGATGCTGCACAGTCATGGGTCATCACTGTAATTAGCAGAGAGCTAAAGTCTTTTAGTCAAGATTTCCAGGACCCGACAGCAGAGGGAGGTGTCTCAGCTTTACTAGCAGATGCTGAGGAATGATGGTACTAAAGCCTGAACTGGTCTATTAACAGCACATAAGTGTCCTTTTTGTCCAGATGCATGAAGGCCAGATGATGGCGTCATCTGCTGAACAGCTGGAACATATGCAAACTGCAGGGGGTGATTTTATGCGCCTCATAAAAAGCCTTTTGAGGCCCTTCATTATGATTGGCATGTGTGCTGAGGCAGGACGCTGACAACTTCTTTGGAACAGGGAAGAGGGTGGTGGCTTTGAAGCATGTTGCAATGACAGCGGCGCTCAGAGAGAAATTGATGTCTGTGAGAACATCGGCCAGCTGGTCTGCACATCTTTTGAGCAGTTGTGGAATGTTGTCTGGTTCGGAAGCCTCACCTCAGCAATGGTCAGCCAGAGCACCTGATTGTTGTGGGGTCGGGTGGTCTTTCTCACCGTCATTTCAGGTTGGGCTTCAAACCATGGGTAGAATTGATTCAGTGCATCTGGAACGGAGGCCTCACTTTCACATGCAGCAGGAGATGCCCTGTAGTTGGTGATGGCCTGGATACCCTGACACATCACACATCATTTCAGTGCTCTGCTGGCCCTTACTATTCTCAGGGCAGCCTTATCACCTGACCTGAATGTGATGTCTTAGGTTCTAAGCAGCACATGCACCTTCACAGTCATCCACAGCTCCTGGTAGGGGTGTGTGGTGATGGTCTTGGGAGACAGTAACATCATTTACTAATGTTGCCATGTATTCCTCCAGGTTGGTAGAGCCACAGTAGGTTGCGGCCTCCCTAAACATGTGCCAGTCAGCGTGCTCAAAACAGGCCTGAAGAACATAGATGGCTCCAGGAAGCCAGATCTTCAGAAAGGGCTTGGCTTCTCTGACGAGCAGTCTGTATGCTAAGATCAGTGAGATATGGTCCAAGTAACCGAAATGGGGTGGGGCTCAGCATAGTATGTGCCAGCTGTGTTTGTGTAAGAACAGCTAAGTGTGGCAGAATGACAAGCAGGAGCAGAGTGACCATGCCACCTAAGGGAATTTCACCCCAAGGAATCATCTCGTTACCAGTTTAAAGACACACAGGTTTGTTCACACAAGAAGGCATGAGACGTGATTCCATTTGTTCATGTAATGGTTTTAAT
>JBBPCX010009654.1:0-17871 GCA_037974365.1 Hydrocynus forskahlii
CTCTCTCTCTCTCTCTCTCTCTCTCTCTCTCTCTCTCTCTCTCTCTCTCTCTCTTTCTCTCTTGCTCTCTCTCAGTCTCTCTCTCTTTCTCTCACTCTCCATCTTTCTTTCACTCTTTATCTCTCTCTCTCTCTGTCTGTCTGTCTGTCTGTCTCTCTCTCAGTCTCTTTCTCTCCTTCTCTCTCTCTCTGCCTCTGTCTCTCCCACTCTGGCTGTCTGTCTGTCTCTCGCTATCTCTCTCTCTCTCTGTCTCTCTCTCGGTCCCTCTCAGTCTCTCTTTTGCTCTCTTTCTATCTCTCTGTCCTGTTTTTTAAATATTCTGTGTGTCTGAATTATGCACAGATATTTCCACATTATTTTATTATTTCTGGTTCCATTAAGTCTGTTTTTGATTTTTTTTCTGTAGAGAGCAGAGAGAGAGAATAGACATATAATTGCAAACTAAATGCTAACATTCTCTAGCTAATGACATTCCGTGAACTTGGAATATAGTGTTGTTTTTGCTGCCACAGAGGGTGCAATCAGTGAATCATGTTCCTAATGTTAATGTGTACTGTGCTAAATGCTGCAGATTCACTATATCTGATACTGAATCAGATCCCTACTTTACTCATGCTTTTTAAAATCTGGATCTAAGGTGGAACAGCGTGGAACAAACCTTTATTTGTGTGTAATTAAATATCAAATAGTGCAGAAAGCTGTGGCAAATCATCACAAATTCACAGTACTGGCTAATGTTCCTCACCTCCAGTCCTGGCCACAGTACCTCATAATTTCGTTTGGCACTTCAACACCTGATTCAGTTCACTAAGGACTTGATAATTAGCAGATGAATTCAGTGTTCTAGTATGTGGGAAGGAGTTCATTAAAGTGCGATCCAGGGCTGTGAACTGGAATGCCTGCTTGGATTCATCGGTTCCACTAAAGCAATCTATCCATAGATAGATTTCCACTAAAGAAATCTATCTATCCTTTTTTTTAACTGAATAAGACAGCAGAGTGAAGCGTAATCAGAATTCTGAATTTAGAATTGACCATCCACTGTTACAAAAACATAGTAACAGGTTGGACAAACTTCACAGCCTTACAAAATCTCGTTGAAATGAACTAGCAGCACATAACATCCGAAAAAATATACATTTATAGTACATTCTCCATTTCAAGGAATTATTGGTAAGTAATACAAAAAGGGTTTTTTGAGTGACACTTTTACAAAAAACAAAACGCTTTTATAAAAGAGATTTGTGAATGTGAAGAATCTTTTAAAAGTTCCTTTTAATATTCACAAGCCAGAAGTTTTTGAAATGGCATTTTTTTGGCAGCTATGTTTTTAAGAGTGCATAAAAAGTCACACCGTTAGGACAGATGTAGTCTAAACAAGCTAATCAAGCTAATGTTAGCATAGTGGCAGACTGTGCATGCTGTCAGAAATAAGGGTACTGTATACATTTTGTTCACTAAGATAGAAACTGTTTAAATGTATCCTCGAAGATGCAGTGTGGTTTTAAGGTCAAATTGTATATCTTGAATGATATATAGAAGTTTACTTTGTTTATTATTCGCTAGTATTGTCCTGAGTTTTTTTGGTCAGCTATAATATATGGGGCGAGAGAGCGGATGGTCGAGTTGCCTTTAAAATTAGTGTCTGTGTGAGAGAGAGTGAGAGAGTCTGTGATGTCATGGGTAAGTTGGTTGGAAAGGAACAAAACGCAGACAAACACAAAAGTGGAACAAAACACACAGCAAACTCATAAACAGACACTAAAGCTCAGGTCAGTTATGTTGTGGTTTAATTAAAAATGATCAGCCCATGAATGCAGCTACACATTCAGCCGTCCTTAACCATAAATGGCTTGGTAAGAGACAGCAAGTACATTATTGTACTTGCTGGGGTGGTGGTGGCCTAGTGGGTAGGGTACTTGCCTCTGGCCCAACGGGTCATGGGTTTGAATCCTACCTTCAGCATACCACCACTGGGTTCCTGAACAAGACCCTTAACCCCAAGTTGCTCCAGGGAGACTGTCCCCTGTAGTTGGGGAATGGAAGTCGCTTTGGATAAAAGCGTCTGCTAAATGTCGTTAAAAAAAAAAAAAACTGTCCTCTTACCGAAGTAACAGTCTGTCATACAACATGTTACATAAAAATACTTGGCAGATTATTTTATACCAAAGGGTCATCCTGGTACATTCTGACTATTTAGAAGGGAAACTCATTACTTGAATAGCTGACCCAATGGAATTACAGCCCCCCACACCTTACCGAAGTGGTCTGTATTAGAATGCAGTTCACAGAGTAAAGGCTCAGATTGAATTATGTCCTAATAGAGGAAGTTTAACCAGAGGTAGAAGGATCACTGAAGATTTTCGCTTAAGTAAGAATACTCATACATTAGTGATTATTTAACTGTTTCTAAGTAAACATAATGATACATTAAATTTCTCAAGAGTAAGAGTTGTTTGTCAAAAAGCTACTCGAGTAATCACTTTGTCACCCTTTTGTATATCCACCAGAGGTTGGTGGTATCATTGGAAATAACCAGTACAGCAAGACAGTTTTACAGTGTGTTCTACTAGTGCACATATATCTTTTTGTGGTGTTTGAGAGTTTCACTAAAGGCTTAAGGAACCTAATTGTGCATTTTCTGTAAGTAGGTTCTGGCAGGCGCACAGTATACAAAGTGAATAATATTCCAGTGTTCATTGGTGGCTGATGTTGTCCTGTCAAAATTCTTCTTTTTTGATGTAGACTGAGTGGTTCTATTATTAGGTTGCAAGTATGTCAATAGTTGGTTGCCAATTACAAGGCTGATTGATGTTGTTTGTTCTGCACTTAAACATAAAGGGGGCAACTGGTGGCCTAGTGGTTAGGGAGTTGCCCCTGCGATCAGAAGGTTATGGGTTTAAATCCCACTGTCCCGTTCTTGGCTGCTCACTTGGTGAATGGGTTAAATGCAGAGAAATAATTTCACACTGTGAAGTTTGTTTACATGTGACTATAAGGGGCCACCTTACATCACTGTTAAAACTGGATTCCCCTACAGTCTTTGTGGTTGAGTGAAATCTAATGACCCAGTGAAAATTACTAAGCAAACTGAACAAGCAAGCTGATGTTACTTTAACTTTTAAGATAACAGTTCAAATATTAGTAACTTACAAACATTTTTAACATTTTACTGTGTGGTCCCTGGGACTTTAAACTAGATACATTTCATGAGTAAATTGTTATATTTACTAAATGATATTTAGTTGACAAGTTTAAAATCCCTAAAATGCTATGTATATTGTTTTTCGCAGTTTAATTATCTACTGTTAATTATCTATTGTGATCTATTGTTGTTAGTTAGTCATATTACATCACATTAAGGGTCAATGTTATGGGTATATAACTCAATAATATATTTTTTGTGACAAAACTGCTGCCCTTTGGCCCCTTTAACAGTAGCTAAAAGCAACCAAATCAGTCAATAATATCCTCCTCCTGGAGATCTACTAACTGCTGTGTTTAGCTCAAACCTGTATCTTATATGCTTCCTCCCTCTCCTTAGAAAATGCTCCAGCCAATCAGGGTTGAAATTCATTACCCAGAGAATGGTGGTGCTGACTGTGGCTGGAACAAGTTTAATAAATGTTCACCACACTTTATTTTAATACAACAAACTAAGATTACTGTAAAAGAACACAGTATCTATTTATCTTATATTAAATTGCCAGTCAGCTAACTGTCTGTGTGCTTCCTCAGAATGGAAGTTGAGTTGTAAAACTTTTTTCCCCACTAATATTGGCATATCTGAGCTGAACTGCAGTAGTTAAGAGCCGCACACTGCTGTGCTTTAAAATGGAACTGGGCTTTCTTGTAATTGATTTACAAGCAGAAACGCACATCTGGATTTTACAGTTATTAAAAATTAAAGAGTGAAATAAAGAACTTCATTAGAAATGAGCTCAAGTTGAAGTACTATGATTTAATTATTCAAAAAAAGTGCTGTTTTATAAGAAAAATGTACTCGAGTACTGTCACAAGAGTAGATACTTTCCCTTTCTGGATTGAACTCATCAGTGATGTCACAGTGGTGTGAAAAATAGTGTAGAATCCATGATATTAAACATTTTGTTTAATAATATAGTCTCCACTGGGTTTGTGGAAACAGTTCTGATCTAGGATCAGTTGCTCTGATCTTATTACTGTAATATAGAGTTCAGGGAACTGCTCCTCGAATAGCATTCTTCCTCTTAATACATCCAGACCCAGGTTTGTTTCCTCTGGGTATTGAGTACAAATATATACCTGCATTCTGCGAGATTTTATAGCACTCTGGGGTTGTGCAGACTGCTGACGTAAGATCAGTTTCTGCCTTTCCTATCATCACAAATGCCATTATATGCATGGCGAAGAGCTGATCCAAGCATTCTTACTCTGACACATGTCCCTGATGCAGATTTTATTCCTTCTGCTTTGGTGCACAGCTTTAAAGTGATAGTTTGGTGCAAACGTATCAAATGGACAAAAATATGGAGACAATCCAGGTACTATTATGGCAACCAGTACTATTCTGAGGTTTACAATGTACATGTAATTTAGGTTAGATTTAAAAAGGCTAATAGTTAAAGATATGTTACCTCACCCTTAAGACTAATGTTTGGAAATGACCTCTGTTCTGATAGTTAGCCCTGTATTGTGCGTCATTCAAAAACAATCTGAAACTCACCTTCTAACTTTGATTGTGGGACTAAACAGCTGTTGACAAAAAAGGCAAAAACAGTACATTTGAAACAAGCTATTGTTGTAGCTGAATTTCCATATGTGAACTGTGTGGATTGGGGAGTGAATGGTATGTTTTGTAACTTAAATAATGTTTACGTACTATTAGTGCTGGGTGGTATACCGAAACCCGTTTTTTTATAGGACGTAAAATATTACTTTTAGGGAGTGCGTTTTTGTGCAGTTTCGTATTTTTTGCTTTTTTGTGCATGTAATTTCTCAAAAATACTTTCATATACAGTTATAATATTAATGTACCTGTTTAGTTTGAGGTCGTCTGATTCTGATGATATGTGAATGATTCTGTACATCAACAGGATCCTGAGTTAACAAAAATAGTCCAAACTAAGGGCTAAATAATTCCCCGAAGTACATTTTTATCTCAGTATTATGAAGAAACGTGCATGTGTTTAGCCTTTAGCGGTTAGCTCTTCATGTCACTGTGCGGACATATATAGCATTTGGTCTGACAGAGTCGACACATAACTGCATTAGAGATAGAAAAACCCTACTCTTTACCGTGCATAGTCCCTGTATTTATCCTCAAAGTCCAAAATTTGGTATAAGTGAGTAAACTTTGGTATAAGTGTTGTGTTGAATACTGTTCAATACTTTTCAATACTTGAATACTGTGTAATGTATCTGGGCTTGAAGCAATTGTGTTATTACTGGAATAATTTTTTTATTTTTAAATATTATTTATTTGTTTATAATTTAATGGAGGTAAAGTTGTATTAAAAATGTTCAGGTGTACGGAGATTGTGTAATTGGTTTACAAAAGATGTTTACTATTTATTCCTTTTCTAACACTTGTTCAGTGCAATGAAACTTTTAACAAGCACCTCTGGATACTAAGTCTAAATAGCTCTTTGGATGCTTGAAAATATGTTGTGAATATAGTTTTGCCAAAAACAGGTCTTAGAGCATTCAGTCAGATGCAGTAATTAATTTCAACCTATAAAATGCAGTAAACGCCTAGTCATACAAAAACAAAAACAAACTGTCGCATACCATGAAACCGATATAATTTTTAAAAATACACCGCTAAAAATTTTTGGTCATACCACCCAGCTCTGCGTACTACATTAAACTTTAAATTGCCTCCAAAGGCTTGTGAGGTGTGACACGAAACTAGACACAGGTGCATAAATTGCCAGTATCCTAACTACACCAAAATTAACCAAAAATATACTATATAAATATATGTTATATGATATAAATCAGATATAGATATAATTAGATGTAGATAGATAGAGATTTAGTCCTCTTCCTGTGAATATACTACTCTATTTTGAAGACATTTATTTGCCACTTATCTTCTAGTGGTTTTACCACATGTCCACTCATGCTTTGTTTGTTGCCACGATAAGCATTAACACATTATGCTCAGCTAACTCTAGCAACTGACGCATACGATGACCAAAAGTATATATATTTTTCTACCAGTCATTCAGTACTTGTTAGATACATTGGACTCATAGCTCCAGTGCCAAACCTCAGACCTCAGCCAACAAACATGTCTTGATTCGTCCGCATTGGAAGTTAGAGTGAGGAATTGTATAATCGCAATTCATTCTCGCACTGGGAATGTTTCAGTGATTATTTTCTTCTTCCTAGGAACATTGCCTTAGCTTCCTCAAGTTCATACGGGGTGCTAATATTAGCTGGATGAGATAGATACGCTTACCAGGTTGTGCACAAAAAGCCATTCAAAGCATGCGTCTCAACCCATGCTGACAAGTCGCCATAGTGTATGAGAGCGAGGTGTTATTTTGAGCATAACTCTCACAAGGGGGTCAATAAAGGTGTTGCAGATGTTAGAGGATGAAGGCCGGAATCGATGGGAAGACTGGCTACATGCGTGCTCCTTCTCTCTGGGATCTCTTAAGCATGACGGAGCTTGATGATGAATCACTGGAGCGAGCTTTTCCTCCCCTCTGCCCTCGCCTTCTCCCTACTGCAGCGCCCCTCTGAATAGAACTGCTGACCTAAAACCAGTTTTCAGGACTGAGATCTCCATTAATTAGCGAGGAGTCTGACCACAAAGCAGCACTCTGAGAGTTTTTATGAAAGCGCGCAGCACTGAAGGTTTCAAACAGACAGTGCTGCTTTACTTGTGCTTCTGAATTCGGTTGGCATTGCCATGTTCAACTCCTGGCATGGGGGTAAATTAGTTAAACTTTAGTCTGATGCATGCTCTGTGTCAATGAACATGAAAAATCAACAGCATGAAAGTGTCTACAACAAGCTGGGTTTATACCAGCAAATCGAATGGCAAATGGAATATTTTGAACATTCTTCTAGTAGTACTTCTAGCTCATGGTAGTCATGTGCAATATCAAGTGCGGTTTCCTTAATGGGTACTAAATCATTTCATTATGTGCAATATCTTATTATTAGGTGTAATGGTCTTACTATGTGTCAATATTACTTATATACTACTGATCTCTATTAGCCTATGTGCAATAATACACACTTAACCGCTGTTCGTGTTATTAGTAATTCACTCATCTGTAAGTTACTTATCTATAGTATTTATACCCAGCATTTGTGTATATAGTATATTTTTAGACTGAGTATTTTCTGCAGATGTTTTATTGCATTTATTTAGACTTTATATTATATATTGTTCTTGTCTCTGTGTCTCTGTGTGTCTGTGCAGTCATAACATCAGCGGTTTCCTCCAGGATCAATAAAGTTTTCTAATTCTGACTCTGATAAAAGGGTAAGCGGTCTCTTCCACCGTTATTCATATGACACTCGATGTGATTGGTGCTCCAGACTCCATACAATATAAAAGTGGTGTGATCTGAAATCCACTTCATTCAGCTGCGCTTTCTTGAAAGGGCTCTTCCGGTGATGTGCCCACTGGGGATTGAGTGCTACTTTTGCTGTGCTGCATTGATTATTATAGCCATACTGTAGTCTGTAGCAAAATCAGCACTGTTCTTGTGATATTGAATTGTGATGATTCAAACAGTTGGGATCATTTAAAACAATTATTTATGTGATCCTGCTTTGTTGCCAGATGTTGCTCTTTAAATCATGTTTCGTAACAACAAACTGGCAGCTCTGGTGCTATGTTGCACTTCTCTCCAAAGTGCAAATAGTTGTATATGTTTATTGCATTGAGTCAAGCAGGACAGTTTTTCCAGCAGCACACCATGTGAACTGTCATGATGTTCATTTCAGAGATAAGAATTTGAAAAATGTACATTTGAAATTAATTTAAAACTAGTTGCATTTTGTGAGAAAATGTGAAGTGTGATTGCATGGTTGTTATAAAACCAGTGTTTGTAGACACCCAACTTTGATTCTGTGTGAAATAAAGTTTGTGTTAAAAAGAAAAATGCAAATAACATGGGTATTATGGGTAGAATTGGCTCAATATGTAGCAGCATCCATGGGTTTTTTAATTAAACCACAACAAACAGTAACACACTATTATTATATAACTGAACTGAGCTTTAGTGTCTTGAAGTCTGTTTATGAGTCTGCGGTATGTTTTTCTTTAGGTTATTTTCTTCATGTTTGGGCTTTTCCTTTTTTTTATATTCCCAGGGCCCTTATTCATTTTCTCTCTGTCTCCATATATTACAAAGATTTCTCAACCATTTTTAAATAATAAATACTTTGCGCCTGATCAACAGATAACAAAGTTATATGGAAGCGTACAGCTATTAATGAACATTTTTATGTTGGAACGCAGCTTGGTGCCTTTTTAGGCTATAATCACACAGGTAATGCTATCACACTAATAATGATCACAAACACATGTTTATGGTATATATGCTCCATCCACTACAGTTTGTGGATGGTCGCCAGTGGAGGTTCTAGTCAGTGAAGGTTAAACATTATCATCAAGCTGTGGGGACTGGCTCTAAAAACTGCAGCCACAGTGTATGTAACTGTGCCATCTATGATGTCAACACAACTTGAAAAAAAAAATCTAATTAGCACTGTACTGAGAAAATCACCTATTGATCTGTGCATTAAATTTAATAAACCTAACATCTCTTGTGACTTGGTTCTCTTGGCAGCTCAGCAGAAAAAGGCTGTCATTTTGCTATTAATTAGCAGCATTTGGAATGTGAGTTTTTTTTTCTGTTACGAAGCTCAAATAAGACATTCATGTCATCACTGTTGGAGCAAAACCTCATTTTATTATACATGATTTGAAATTACCTGTTCCTTTTTACACTGTGGTAAAATGTTGTAATTAATAGACCAGTGGAAATGGTCCAAAAGACTTGTCACATGAATGTACATGGAAATAACTTTGATATTGTTTTATCTTATATGTCAAAGTTTAAGTAGAGTTATTTATTTTTTGCTATATTTACGAATCTCTTTAATATCTAATCTGTGTGCTTACACAGTCATTAACAGTTAGTGTACACAGCTGTGTGACTACCAAGTTCATAAATTATTATAATGTATGATTATGCCAATTTGCAGAGCTAACTGATGGAACAACAGTCAGTTACATTAAAATAACTGCTCCCATATATAGCATTCATGTTCCTGAGTGGCACATCTTAGAGATTTACTCCATCAGGAGATTGTGAATCCTGATAGAAGCACTGTGAGATAATTAGGTATCTCTTGGAAACTGGCCATGAGTGAATTGGCAGAAAAGGTTAGTGTAAAATAAATTAGAATGGTTTTGGCTAGCAATCTTTATGCCAGATTTTAGACATGGTTCACCATTTATTCTTACCATGAATGTTTGCAGTCGCCTGCCATGTGTATTTGCCAAGTATTTTCGATTAAGCCTCTAAAATCAAGTATCTTTTTTTCTTGGTATTTTTGGATTGAAAAAGTGTAAGCTTGCAAAAAAGAAATATTGTAAAAATGATATAGTCGATTACAGTATTGTTATTAAATTACACTTAAACTGAGTTGGGGAAATCAGCAAGTGCATATTTGGACCTAAATGGGTTGACAGTAGCACTGTTGGCGGATTTTAAATGCCCTATCCGCTGATGTACCAAACCACCCATGTCAATCCTGATTTGCTGTGATTCAAGATTTAGTGTTACTGTCCATGAAAAAATTCAGCTCCTTATCCTTAAAGGCCTTATTCTGCCTTGAGTAACCTAAATGCGTGTCACATTCCATATGATGTACTGTCCTGTCATGACCTTCATTATATCGAATTTGGCCCATGACATTCACTTTCATCATTAAAATCTGAGACATATATTAAAGAGCATGGCACATGAAACGTTAAGCGTTGTTCTTTGACATGTGAGATGCATTCATGTGCATCTGTGTGCGCTTTGGCATGCAGGGCTGAATACGCACGTATATCTGGGTGTGTATCTGTGTTTTTCTTTTTATGCATCTTTAAAGCAAATTGTCATAGTCCATGTTTGTCAGTTTTAATGAGAGGTTCTGTTCTTTCCATTTGAAATGATTTCAAAAGGCTCTCTGATCGTCGATTGAGTAAATACAACTGCGGACATGCATTGTTTGTTAATTAATCAGTGCATTTCTGTGAGTAACGAGCGCCTTTTTTCCAGTGCTTGTCAGACCGTCCAAGAATGACACATGCAGACACTGTTTTACTCCTTGTCCACCCTCTCTTTCTGTCTTTCATTCTTTTTTGTATTTTATTGCTGAAATTGTATAATTGCAGCTTTGCCAAATGGCTGCGGCAACAATAAACGGAGCTTTCTAGGCCATAATTTGGAAAAACAAAAAGCAGAAATTAAAGCATACGTTGAAAAACATAGTGGAAAAATCTATCATGGTATGTCAACAGATGCATATTTTTTCAGCCAAGGCCTAGGGATCATGCGCCACGGGATGTCATATGTGCATTTAATGTTGTACATGCATTTACGTAACTTCTTTCATTCGCTCTCTGTTTCTCTGGCTTTTTCAGCTTCCTCCCCCTCCCTCCCTCTCTCCAACACCTTTCATTTGATCCCTTCCTCTCTATCCCTTGCTCTCCCCTGTCCCTCTTCCACCGCTAGTTGGGCTAGGTGAACCATACAAAACACACCATATGTTATTCCCAGTTCCTGGGTAATTAGGTGCCAAGCTACTTACTCTGGGGCTAACTCTTACTCTAGAGACAGCCAGATGGATCCGCAGCAACAACCCAGCTTTCATATCAGTATGAGCATTAAATAAACATTACATCAACTTTACCTTGGCATTAGTTAAGAGCCAGAAAGCTGATCTTGCTCTTTTATCATCAACATATTGACTCTAGAGATTTTATTTAAGCTCATGTATTTCAAAGCGGGGTCTGTGACACATTTTAATTTATTATCTTTTTAAATGATGTGATAAATAGGGACTCGTGCCATATTGTTTTTTTTTTTTATCCTGAGGCAACAGTCTATAACCATGGGCCTATTCGAGGGCTACTACTGTCAGTTTTTTTTTTTGACTATGAAATGTAATTGTAAATATGGAAGATATTATTCTTGAAATAATAAGCAAATAATTTCATATATTCACGTTGCTTGTTGATTGGTCTGGCAAAATTAACACAACAAGCTAGGCAATTGGTGTTAATGTCAATGTAAAACACTTTAGTTTTTCAGATTCAATTCATTTGTCATGTATAAATGGATACCACTGGGTATTTTTGGTGCTCTTCTGTAATTGTGCAGTTAAATATATATGAAAATATACAGTTACCAGTTAACAGTTATATCTAGATATAATATACTAATTGGACACATTTTGCCATATTTGTTTGCATTTCAAAGAGTTGAGTCAGTTGAATCTCGTGGGCCAAAGAAGCTTTGATGATTAGGGGGTGCGAGTTGGGAATGCCTGGTCTTTAAGCTTTGAGCTACACTCATCGCTGTCTAATACTTGAATTAGAGATGGGCATTATGGCATACATATAGTACCACAGTTATTGAGGGTGTGCTGCTTTTCTGAGCTTTGAAAATTTAATTCCCCAGAGGTGCCATGTAAAAAAAAAAATGGCTGTCTTTAAAGGCTGCACTGCACTAAATACAGTTAACCAGGACTAATTATGCTCTATTTGTAATGATACTCAGTGTTTCAGTACAGACAATATTTGCAACATGCTAAGAAAAACTTTGATAAAATATTGCTACATTGCCCAGCCCTAACAAAATCATCTACTAATTCTAACCATATACCAACCACAGTTATTTAAAATGGCTTTTTTTGCCTAACGTGTCTAGCATTTATGGTGTTCACATTGCAAGGGTCCCCAAAAAATATTTGTGACACTTTGGTCATAATATGGACGTTTTGTAGAGAAGACAGAACCAATTAAGTCCTGGACTCAAGATAACAATAGACGACAGAACTGACAGCAATATCTGATGCTCCACTATGTGAAATGAGCTGGAATAGTGTAGAAGAATGAAAGAGAGAGAAATGCCTCTTGCTAGACTGGTTTAGGTCAAAATTTCTGTTTAAAGAATCTACCAAAGTGTTTGATATAACTCAAAAATTGAATAACAGTTATAATAAATCCTGAATTTTGTCCCAACCATTGTACATTTTTAAAGATCACAGTAGGTCTTTTGCTAATGCTGGATGTAAATTTCCATAACTTGTTAGGTACATTACTATCCTAGCTCCAGTTAAGGAATGACAAAATCATTGAGCATAGAGTATGTTTTGGCTGGTTGACTATATGTGATGTAAGGGGAAAACTATGTAATATGATTTTTTCTTATCACTTTAAGGGTCGTGTCTGAGATTTGGCCCAAGCTTTTAAAATTCTGCACTGGGATTAGCTATTGCATTTTACTTCCTAAATGTAGGATGTATTAGTAAAATCTAATAATAATTATTTGGACAAAGACAGGTGAAACCCTTATCTGTGTTCTCAAAACAGGTGATTTGCAGTACAGGCAAGGAGCTGTTTTCATCTGCACTCCACAGGTTTTGTGAACGCTGCGCCCTCCCACCTGTACCACTGTAGCGGTGCCCTCATTTAATGAGTACAGGTCGAGTATTAAAGGCTTTGGGTTGAATTAAGTAACAAGGTATTAGTCAGAACAGAGGCGGTGCATCCAATTTCTTTGCATCAAGTCTCTTAATAGCTTAATTATATAAATGCATATTTTTAAAAATTGCACTCCCTCCCTTTTCTTTTTTCTCTCCCAAAATCACATAAGAGACAGGAGCCATGACCACTGAGATTTGGCTGTCGACAAGTGCCACCCTCACTATTTACCTAGAACACTCTTTAAAAAGTGCTCTGATGACAGAGGGCTTGACCCGAGCCAGTCTAGCAGGTGGTGTTTCTCTCTTTCGTGCTTGTGAACCTTTCATATCATCAGATACAGGTGTCAACTCTTTCTGATCAACTCAAGTTATTTGTGATCTTTTTTCCATCTTCTTTTGCCTCTTCTTTCCACATGGCCATAATTTCTCGGTCTCCACTGCATCTCCTCAGTGTCATGGAAAATGTGTACCACAAGGCTTTGTACTGGGCCCTTTGCTGTTCTCCCTTGATGGTAAAATTTCTCATCTCGGTTAGCATTTCTAATGGCTTCTCATATTGCTGCTGCACAGGCAGTCACACTGTTCTTTATGTTTATTTCACTGTCACAAATTGCCTTCTCAATTTCTGCATGTTTCAGTGAGATATTAAACCGAATGACCAGCTGGGAATATCCACCAGCAGTATAAAAAAATAAACTCAGTTTGTGTTAAAAAAATCTTCCAACTTGGATCTTCTGACTCTGAGGCTGACACTTTAGCGCTGATTATTTTTTAATAAACCAGAACAATCAGTGACACAGGTATTTTGTTTAATATAACTGACCTGAGCTTTAGTGTGTGATATCCGCAGAGAATGTGTACTTATGTGTACATGTATAAAATGAATAAAACATGCAGTTTGGCCAAGGGTGCAAACTTTTGGCTGCATTTTTTGACATTGAATTTAGTTCTTTTAAAAGCTGATAAGTGGATAAAGTGAGTGTATTTCCTCAGTACACCACAGGTACTCCATAGTTTTGTTAAATTCCACCAGCAACACCCCAGATTTAACTTAATGAAGCATTAATTAGCCAAACCAGATATTTAATGGTAATGACAAATAACACAAGGCATCCTCAAGGAGAGGTTTGATAAAACCTTTTTATTTGAAAAATCTTTTATTAAAAAGAGTTTAATAAAATACTGATATACATTAAATCACTACTGATTATGTATGTTTTTTGCATTCTAATATTAGCAGGAAAAATGATTGCTGCCCAGATAAATATGTAGTTATGTGATATATGGTATATAGAGTATATATCATATATGTTATATCATATAAGCATCTTCAGCTGGAATTCTGGTCTGACAATGTGCATAGCCTTGCTGGAATGTCCCTTACACTAACAGAATCTGAAACAGTTGCTAAGCATCAATCTATGACACACTGTGTGTGCAACACAATTCATTATGATTACCAGTGTATACTTACTTCATATACCAGCTGGAGACTCCCTGAGAAAGAGATTCTGCTGCAAGGACTCTTCAGTGATCTTCGGTGATGCAGTCTCACATGTAGAAAATATGTCTGCCAATTAAAAAAAACGTGCAGAACGTACAGAATCTTTGTTCAGCCTAGGTTGCAGTCCTAAATGCTTACACACTCTCAGTTGTGGGCACAGTTGTACACGGTAGGCTACTGTGGCGCACTTCCAAATAAGCAGTCCGACACGTGCCGTTAGTCCATTTCAACTTATTTAAAACACAGCTGCTACACAACAAACCATCATAACCAGCCAAATACCAGCAACTTCCCTCTCTCCACCATCACAAAAGCAACTTGACATAGAGTTCAAAAGCCTACGACTTAGGTTAAAATCTGAAAGTGGACACTTCCATTTATAGTAATTAAACATTGTTCTTCATAACAGAAGTGTCTGATGCCAGCAAGCCCTGAACAATTTTCTTCAGTTTGTTAGGAAATAAGACCACTAAGATTAAATTCTGTTTTTTTAACCTTTAGAAAAAAGCATGGTGTCATGTGTAGCTCGCTGAAACAAGCAGAGAAATTCTGTTGATCTCACACTCCATTTTCAGAGTCTGATGAGTGAATCTCTGGTGCCAGTTCAATGAAGAAAAATGGGCAAGGGTCCTCTAAAGAAAGTGTCTTTGCCAAACAGACAATAAGCATCTCTGCTGCTCAGTTTCGATTGCTTTGGATTGCTTTCACATGCTCGTAATTGTGAGCTGCACTGGGTAAGAGAGTCTGCTAGGTGGCAGTGGTCCTGCTCACTACAGGCTTTCTAAATTAAGTTTCTGTGATATGACCAAAACTGCTCATTTAGCGCAATGTTCACACAATTTTCACACATTTAGAGTGAAATGTGCTAAAAAAAATGTTAAATCTAAATGTTAAATCTTAATTCTAAATGTTAAATCTAAATGTTAAATCTAAATATAAATGTTAAATCTACATCTAAATGTTAAAGCTTAACTCTAAATGTTAAATCTAAATATAAATGTTAAATCTAAATCTAAATGTTAAATCTAAATCTAATCGACCCTTGAGAGTAAAACATTAAGTAAAAAAAAACAAAAAACAGTTGTACAAACTATGGTCGTAACTACTTTCTGCTGAGGGAAGGTCAAAACAATATTGAGACACTGGAATCGACTTATCGCTGTGCCACTTACACCAAGACAGTGCCCGAGACAGATAAATGACTAAGGGGGAGATTGCTCGGACACATGTGCACAAATTCTTCTGTCTGACACAGTGTTTTGATCACCAATTTTTAAAGATTAACCAAAATCCATGTGGGGAGTGAAAAGACAGAGCGAAAGCTCTTGTTTTTTTTTTTATGTTGCAGCACTTTAAGAGTGCCTGAAAGTGATTTCGAATACGAGACAAGCACCAGCTTTGTGTGGCCTTTCTTAGTCTATAATTATGTTTTATCCTTAAAATCTATAAATTAGCTTTAAATTAAGTATCTTGAGACAACCAGATACTCAGGTAATGAAACATTTACTACCAAAGATGGTATTGGAAGGTGGAAATTCTTAGACCATGGACACTAACTTTTCTTATTCCACCTTAAATGTTGCAGCAGCTACTTTCAGGCGCCTTAAATGCTGCACTGTTTAAGTTTGAATGAAAAATGTTCAGCAAACAATGTCAGCTATCCCTAAAGCAATGCCAACTATCTGTTTAGGCAACCAGATTGTTCATATCAAACGTATTTATATCACAATGTAATATATTTTTAAATAAAAAAAAACGCTTAATTAAACCCATTAAAAATGAAATAGTTATTGTGACTTACTTGTGGGATCATTATTATAATTAGTAGTAGTTGTGGTAGTACTAGTAGTATTAGTAGTAGTGGTGTAGCACCAGTAATACCTGTAACAATTTAAACAGAGCTATAGTGTTCAGTATTTATCTGGCAAGTGTAAGTGTTTATTAAACTTGACAGAAGAAACCAGTGTAGATGTAACTCATATGTAGGTGTAGACACTGCAAAACTTGCATACTCAACTAACTTCCAGCTAAATGGCTTACCTAATTCTAGCTAACTATCTCTATACGGGTAACACTGATGCTAGCAGTCAGTGAATCTTCATATACATATATACATACAGTACAAGTCAAAAGTTTGGACACACCTTCTCATTCAACAATTTCCTTTGTTTTTATTATAGGTTACATTGTAGATTAATTTTGAAAACGTCATCTATTGCTCTGATGACAGCTTTGCACACTCTTGGCATTTTTTCATTCATATTCATGAAGTATCGTCCTGGAAGGGTATTTAATTAACAGGTGTTCTTCGTCAAGAGTTCATTAGTGGAATTTCTTGCCTTCTTAATGTGTTTGGGATCATCAGTTGTGGTGGTCGGGTTGGTACACAGTGAGTAATCCTATTCCATTACGGTTCCACTCCACATTATGGCAAGAACCACTTAACTAAGTAAAAAGAAACAACAGTCCATCATTACCTTATTACAAGACATATTCTGGTTTGTTGAACTCTTTTATTGTTTACTGCATAATTCCATGTGTTCCTTCATCACTGAATGAGAAGGTATGTCCAAACTTTTGACTGGGAGTGTGTGTATATATATATATTTATACAATATAAATTTATATTGCGGTATCATTTAAAGCATGTGCAGTAACAATATATATTGCGATATATATATATATATCTGAACATACTCACATCCCAGATACATTGCAGCAGAATAAACACACTTCAAAAAAGTATAGAATGCCATTTTAAGAACATTTATTGTCCAAAACTTATTTTTAAAAATTACAAAACTTTTCAAGTTATTTTTAAGATGTGTAACTTTGTCATACAGTTTGGTCATTTCAGTTTGGCTAAAGTGTTTGCGGCTAGGTACCTCGTAACATGGATCGAGTGTCTTAATCATGTTCTGAAAGCCGCTTTTCTCCACTGTAAGAAACCATGTCCTTACACAGGTACCTTGATTGACTCAGTGAGGCGTTATACTGGCACTGTTTAACTCTAGCCTGCAGCCGAATGCATAGTTTCGTGTATTCACCTGTGGGGGCAGTAATTATTCTCTCCAGATTGTTTACATGTTGGCCATCTTGATTTGTAGTTCTGGCATTGTAGTTCTACATTGAACACCAAGTTTTATTCTTTGTTAAAACTTACAATCGACATTGTTTCTAAAATCCTTCTGATACGGTGCTGTAAACAGGAGAGGATTTCGGCAGAAGTTGAAGCCAAGAAAACGTTGCATGCAATGTTTTTTAGATGCATCATGAACGGGCTATGCGCCCGTGTGGACGCTGTGAGCAGAAAAACGGTCGGCGCTCAGTCTGCGCTCACCTGGCGCCACAAACGCCTGAAAAATGCCTGATTCAGACGCTCATGTGGACGAGGCCTTACTGTCGCACGGCATACTTTGCAGATAATATTTTTCTGCTCAGAATCCGACTCCTTAAACCCAAGCCAGGTCCATATGACTGACGTCGCACCGGTCTTCTTTACGAGCACCTGCTCCTCCTCACCCCATGTAAGCTCCATGCTTGCAGCCGCTGCTGGGCTTTCGACCAAAACAGGCACAGCTTGATGACATCAACATGCGCTATCGTGGTAGGCCGGTATAGTCAAAATCTCTACCGTTGGCCAAATTCATATC
>JBBPCX010009673.1:0-17871 GCA_037974365.1 Hydrocynus forskahlii
ACATGCTGCAGAACCATTTCTCTTTGTTGTTCTTTCTTAGATTTGTCTTTCACGCGCATTCTGGCCTGCTCTCCAAACGTACAGTTTCCAACGAGAAAGTGCTGATCATAGGATACTAGGTTTCCTGTTGATAAAACAGATTTGGAAAGGGCCATCCTCTCGTCTGTTATGAACCTTTGGGATAAAAGGGGAATAGTTTATTTCAACAATAGTTTAATCACACCAACTTGGATTCCAACAAACTCGGGCTCCAGGGTGGCGCAAGTGTGATCGCGGTAAATCGTGTAAAGTAAGTAAATCATGGGTTCCTACCTGTTTAACCACTTCCCCTGTCTGTGCGTGATTGTGCTTTCTTTCCCAGAACCGTTCAGGTAGCAGCAGCGACTCGATATCAGTTTGCTCGCCAAACTATGTTTAGTGTACGATCGGCTGAGTTCCTGATGTAGCCTATCCTGTTTGATTTTTCCGCGTTTTGTAGACTTCCTGGCGCTGCCCTAGCGTCACTCGCCTGCCTCATGTTGCAGAGAGCTTCTGTTTGGTGAAGAAGTACGTCGATCACTTTAAATCCCAGCCGCTGGAGAGATACTTCTTCGATGAGGAAATACACTATATGGACAAAAGTATTGGGACACACCTGCTTTTCAGGGTTTAGGCTTGACCCCTTACTTCCAGTGAAGGGCAATCTTAATTATACATACCAAGACATTTTGGATAACGCCATGCCGCCAACTTTGTAGACAGTTTGGGCCCCGTTCTATTACAGCATGCCTGTGCCACAGTGCACAAAGCAAGGTCAATAGAGACATGGCTGGATGAGTTTGCAGTGGAAGAACTTGACTGGCCCGCAGAGAGCCCTTACTTCAACCCCAACACCTTTTGGATGAATTGGAGCGGAGACTGCAAGCCAGACCTTCTCTCCAACATCAGTGCCTGACCTCATAAGTGCTCTACAGAATGAATGGGCACAAAGTCCCACAGAAACACTCCAAAATACTGTGAAAAATTTAAAAAGAAGTTTCACTTTAAACATGGAAATAATATGTAACAGTGCATGTCTGACACCCTATTAACTGATTGTGTGGTGATGCAGAGTCATTTTTTTGCTGTCCTTTAATATTAAAGGCACTCATTAACTGCTTTATCCCACTGGCTGTCACTAACTAACTCGTTAAATATTTAACGTTGTCTGGTCCCTATTGTAATTATAATTATAATTAAGCTACATGTGGTGGCATTTTATAGGTTGGTAGTGATAAATAAAAAATATGACATTTTCCAGCGAATAAACGTAATGGTGAACATGCAGCAAATGTATTTGTTAGCAAAGAATATTTTTAGTAAACAATAAGCGAGTAACATGCAAATACAGTGTGTACAAAAGCCTTTGACTGCTGGTGTGTATCACACAGACTGGGTATCACTGGTTTTATAAGTACACATAAAACTGCAGGATAAAAATACAGGATTATGCAGAGTCAGATACCAACAATGTAACCACATAAACTGCTGTAACCCGGTAGCTAATTGGCTTGTTAAATATTTTACACCTTACTACTGGTTTTACTATTGACAGCTCACTACAGGTTTACAGCTTGACTTGTTGGCTAACGTAACCACAAGTACATTGTATGGACAAAAATATTAGGACACCTGACCATTCCACCAACAGGTAATTTAATGACACTGCATTCAAATACTGTACATAAGAATTTAATATGGAGGTCTCTCCTTGCAGCTATAATAGCTTCCACTCTTCCTGGAAGGTTTTTCACAAGAGTTTGGAGTGTTTCTGTGGGGAAATTTGTGATTATAGAGCATTTATGAAGTCAGGCATTGATGTTGGACAAGAAGCCCTGGCTTGCAATCTCTGCTCCAGTTCATCCCAAAGGTGTTGGATGGGGTTGAGGTCAGGGCTCTGTGCAGCACCAGTCAAGTTCTTCCACAATGAAATCATCCAACCATGCCTTTATTGGCCTTGCTTTGTGCACTGGGGCACAGTCATGCTGGAATAGAAAAGGGCCTTCACCAAAAAATAGTGTCCACAAAGCTCGAAGCATGATGTTGTCCAAAATATATTGGTCTGCAGAAGCATTAAAATTGCCATTCACTGGAAGTAAGGGGCCTAGCCCAAAGCATGGAAAACAATACTTTTGTGCATTCAGCGTATCATACTATGGAGAATATTGTTATAACTCCGTGACCCATGTTAGAGCTATGGAGGGGCTGAGTCTTGAACCTCCTGGGTGGGGCTGGGCTCTGTCTGGCCACCTGGAGTCCCACAGGAAGAGAGGGAGCTCCTATTGTGTACAACGCCGACACGTACAGGCAGAGGGGCTCCGGCATGAAGAGAATTTAGTGAATCTTAGCTGTCATTTACATATATTTCTGGATTATCATTGTCATAAGAAGACTATCAAGCTGTAAGAAGTTGTTGCTGGTTCAGAAGATTTGCCAGGTAACTGACTTTACAACCTTCACAACAGTAACTTACTGTAGAAAATGTTACGTTGCAAACATGCTAGCAAATTAGGCTACTTTGTGCTTCATTCTACATTTTAACTGTAAAAATATGCAACACGAACGACATTAACGACAATTATAAGCGATGGAAGTGCGTTAGCTGATGGCTAACGTTAGCCACGTTCTTTAATTTACAGTAAAACACGTAGAAAATTTGTTTACTTAATAAACAAGGCTGATCCCAGAAACACTGGTTGCCATGGTTAAGTCCGCCTAGACACAGACACTCAGCTGCAGCTTTGATACTTTAGATACACTATATGGACAAAAGTATTGGGACACACTTTGGACAATTTTTTTGGGGACGGTCTTTTTCTAATCCAGCATGACTGTGCCCCAGTTGAAAAAAGCAAGGTCCATAAAGACAAGTTTGAATAGGATCGGTGGTTTAAGAACTTGATTGGCCCACACAGAGCCCTGACCTCAACCCAATCCAACACCTTTGGGATGGTGAACGGAGATTGTGAGCCATGCCTTCTCGTCCAAAACCAGTGCCTGACCTCATAAATGCTCTACAGAATGAATGGGCACCAGTTCCCACAGAAACACTCGGAAATATTGTGGAATGCCTTCCAGGAAGAGTGGAAGCTGTTATGGCTGTACAGTGGGTGGGAGGCAACTTCATATTAAAATTCTGTACCATATGCTGCAGCATTTTAAACTCTTTTTCTATTCTTTTTTATTTTAGTAATTGGGAAGCTTTCCAGGAAGAATGGAAGCTGTTATAGCTGCAAAGGGGGGCAACTCCATATTGATGTCCGTGTATTTGAATGCAGTGTACTGAAAGTCCCTGTTGGTGGAATGGTCAGGCATCCCAATACGTTTGTCCACATAATCTACATCTGTTGTTTGATTAGCTGCTACTGAAATAAAGATGTAGTATCATTCTTTGTTAGCCCCCATTTTCTCAAAGTAAAAGAGGGAGAGGCGAACAGGCTCATACCAACTCTGCATGAGTAGAGGCAAGTCAGAGATTACTCATATTACAGTTCATGCAGGTGTGTGATTTGGGTCTGTGGCTTGTTCACACTATCGCTCCCTCTGACTCTGAAAATGTATGTAGGTCTAGACTAATACATGACTGCAGCGTGTGACTAAGTGATGTCTATCCTTGTCATATAACAACAGTTAGGGGTGTTGGTGGTTCCAGAGAAGGTAATGAATAGATAAGGATGCCCATTTTAAAAAACTTAAATATTCTGTTTTGAAACCTGAAAATGGGTGATTTTTACATTCATGGTAACCCTTACAAGTATCTGGGCCAGCGGGACTGACCTTTAAATACAACAACCGGCCTTGCAATTGTTCATTTGTGTATACAAAACAAGGCAGAACAGTTGAGGGGAAAATATCAAATGTTGATTTTTTTTCCCCTGTCCAGTATTGTGTTTGTGATTTAAATTGTGCATATTTTCAATTAATTAAGGTCCAGGCCTGTTATTTTGACCCATGGGACCAGAATATCTGCTATTTCCTCTGATTTAAGGCTTAAATGCTGAACATAATGTGGCAAACTGCGGGTTTCTTTTTTTTCTTGGTTCCCAAACTGGTCCTGTAGTATCCCTGCCATGGTCATTTGAGTGTTTTCCTTTCTCCCAACAAACCCAATCCAAGTAATCATAGCTGTTATTGCTGCAAAGTGGGGACCAACTCCATAGTAAAGTCTGTGTATTTGAGTCCAATGTCATTAAAGTCCCTGTTGGTGGAATGGCCAGTTATTATCAAGCTATTTATGAGTTGAAGTGGGTTTGTAAACAAAAAAAACCAAAACATGCAAGGCAAGTGGTACTCCAGTACCGATTGAGGAACCACTGGTCTAAATCTACAGGCAGTTCACGTGTTCCTCATTATTTCTTACTATGTCCCACTGATAAAACAGCTAAAAATGCTTTCTAAAATGTAAAAATGCAGTAAATCCAGTTATAAATTATTTCACTCTCTCAAGCTGCGTTTTCAGTATAAAACTGTGAATTATTCAGGCCTAATAAGACATGTCCTAATTTCACCAATGAATGAATAAAGTTACTATTGAATGCTGCTGTGAGCTGTGTATTGTCCTGAAATACAGCACTTTAATGATGTGAACAGAGCTTTGTTTGTGTTGAATTGACAGACAAACTAAAAGATCCGCTTGTTTCTGTGACACATAGGTGTTACTACTCAGTGTGTGTGTGGGGGGGCTGTTCTTACATCACCACCATGCACTTAATCTGTATGTTGTTTTGTAAATGAATCCTAACTATATTTGACACCGCTTTGGTTTTTGCGTGAGTGCAGCACTAGTTGCTGTTTTGCGTGAGTGTAGCACTAGTTGCTGTGCATCCTTTCAAAGCAGTAATAATATGATGCAACATTTTGTATCTTACTAAATTGTCATTTTTCTGCAGTTTACCTGTCATCAGACTGTATTAAAATTCTTTCAGTCTGACAAGTAACTTTATCTCATTTGTGTTAGTTTAAAAAGGCCTCCTGCTGAATCAAACAAAAAAATACATTAAGAAAAGGATCATACACGTGAAAGTGACCATTCTATCATACATGAACGCACCACAGCACACAGCAAAAAATCCTTCCTCTGTATTTCAATGTGCTGCCCCCATTCACTAAGTGAAGCAGCGGGCAGCCAGGAACACAGTGCCCAGGGAGCAGTGTGTGGGGGACGGTACCTTGCTTAAGGGAACCTCAGATGTGTCACTAGCAGTTTTGGGATTCGAACCCATGATCGTAGGGCACCCTAACCACTTGGCCACCCGCTGCTTCATGTCCCAAATATCTGAAGATGTACAGAAGAATTTAATCACCAACTGGGAAGAGGTCATTTTTTGTCTTTACATTGCTTTCTCTCGTGAGTGTAAAGCCAGGGGTCGAAAACCAGTTAAACACGGCTCTCAAAACTATCCAGCTTTTTTCTTCACATTATTGGTACATTTTGCTGATTTAAATGAAACTGGGCTACAAACCCACAGACAAATATGCTGTTTAGGCTCGGTTTCATGAGTTGCCAGTAAATTAGCCTACCTAAAGGAACTTTTTTTTTTACTAATGCCAGTGATGGGCAAACAGATCCTCCTTTTTATTTATTATTTCTTTTTTTTTTTTACATTTATTAGAGATGCACTAAGATGGAATTTATAGACCCGATATGATAACCGATAACAGTTTTTTGTGACCAGTATGAATATCATAAACCATATACCAGCAGCTTATCAAAATAATCATTTTAATCAGTTTATTGAAATATTTTACTTTATGAACATATTTTATTTCATTTAGCAGACACTGTTATTAATATGAAGTTACTAAAAATACAGTACACTGAAAGATCCCCATGCTCACAGCTACTACTTTGCAGATCACTTTCTGTATTGAAAGACAAGGTATAAGTTTATAATATAAAATATTACTAAAAATAAAATATCGTAATGATAAGACATTTACGCAATTGGAGTAGCCCACAGTGGAAGCAGAACAGCTGAGATGGACCAAAACCGGAATTCTTCATAGTGACAAAAATGTAAAACAGGGAGTTTACAAATTGTAATAAAACCATTTTAAGCATTCTGAACATTCCACAAGTGGATGCTAAACATAAATCCACACAAGCAGGATCTCACAGATGTGTGTTGTTGCGTATTTAATCTATATGAAGTTAATTGTTTGCTTATATAAACTGTTTGTTTCTAATTGATTGTTACAATAATCACTAAATAACATGAATACTAATTGTTTTTGACAGTCTTACAGCTCAGTGAACTAAGCTTAATGTTATTGAACTTTGCTTTTTTTCTACTCAGTCAGACTCTGTCTAATTCCGTTACATTACTCTTTTTATTATTGATATTTAGCCTGAACCTCTTACATAATCAAACATTTTGTCCAATATTTTATTCAGTTTTCTCGCCATGTGGTATAACTTGGACCCTGTCCTACATCAGAAATGCATTGACTCCAGTATTTTAGAATGTCAGTGAGAATTAGTCTCAGAGAAAAAAAAACTGTCCCACAGTACTGCTAAGAGGGTCTGAGAGGGAAACAACAACACAGGACCTTATGAGGGCTTGTAAAGTGAATCCTCTGCTGCTGGCAAGTCTGGACTGGAGTGGGTGGGGAAGAGGCAGAGGACTTTATGGCTGTGGTTTTCAGATTTCCATCTCATTTTATACCATTTGGCACCCCTTACTCTGCTACACAGTTTCAGAACCAGATGTAAAATGAAAGCTTTAGCAATGGTTTAGCAGGCCTCTTCACTGACCTGTACTAGGGTGAACTATTTTTGAGAAACTAATGAGTCAAAGTTCCACAAACCAGGCTTTGTTTTGAATGTTTGAATGTTGTTTTGAGTGTTTGAATATGTAGTATGATCGTTTGATGATGTCTTTCATATTAAGATAACCTTTTCCCTTGTAGTTGTTTGTGAACTGCCATATTTATTCATTGTACATCATGGAACAAGTAAAAGGCCCATTACTGTGGTATCTAACACACTTTCCTCTCTCTCAGAATGGGGGCATATGAAGAAAAAAAGGAGACGTGTGGCACTGTTTGCCTGAAATACCTTCTGTTCACTTTTAACTTCCTGTTCTGGGTGAGTCTATCTGATTGGACTTTGCTCCTTTGCAAGACTTGAACGTTTTTCAAAGTTGATATAGTGTGCAAACACTGAACATTTTACTTTTTAGGCTACACCCCACCCCTAACAGCCCATTTTTTGTGATGTCATAATAACAAGCACATTTTCATACCTTTTACAGTCCACAGCAGTTAAACCCCACCCATCCATAAGGATGTAATGTGTAGTATTTTGCCTGGTGTAATGAACATAATCAAAGCTGTCACAAACTGACACAAGACTCATACGATCACGTTCTCACATGTAGAGTTATAAAGGATAAAATTTGTGTAAAATGTGCAACGCTTGTTATGTGCAGTGTACATGACTCGTCTTAAACTGGCATTTTGACTAGTAACCTACTGGGTATATTTGGATATAATGGTCAATGTGTTTCGGTACAAGTTAGGCTTACCTCATAAACTGGCAGCACAGTGTAGCGTCTTACTGTTTATTTATTTGTATTATTTGTTATTATTTTACTTTGCTACTAGGAATAGGAAGTTCAGATCTTTTTAATTGATTGATATCTGTTCAAATTTGTTCATTCCATTCATTGGTACTAGTGTGGCGCTGTAGTTGTCATCTCAGTGATATTAACGGGGGGCGCCCGGGGACAGTACCTTGCTCAAGGTTACCTCAGTGGTGCCACTAGCAGTCCTGGGATATGAACCCACAACCTTCTGATCACAGGGGCAACTCCTTAACCACCAGACCACCAGCTATCCCAAAAGGCACACTAAGAGTAATGTGGTTTGTTTAAATTGATAAAGTGTCATGTGCAACTTCAATTTTGTTTTTAAGCAACATTTTGGACCATAGCCAATTCAGTCATTTAGTTGAAATGACTCATTACTTCAGTTGTCATTATGAGAACAATCAATCAATAAAAATATATAATTCTTTTCATTGTGATAGCCATTCTCCTAGGACTACCTGATCATTACTGACCCATTCATTAGCTTAATTAAATACAGTTAGCAAACTTCGGAAATACTCTGGTTGATCAGATGATGGTCACTGTGTCTACTTGCTGGTAATAATCGATCAAGTTACTGCTGTAGGCACATGAATAAAGAACATTAAACCAGGACATGAAGACCGTTAATTATGATTCGTAAACAATTCAGTCTGTCCT
Source organism: Hydrocynus forskahlii (assembly GCA_037974365.1). Taxonomy (NCBI): domain Eukaryota; kingdom Metazoa; phylum Chordata; class Actinopteri; order Characiformes; family Alestidae; genus Hydrocynus; species Hydrocynus forskahlii. The sequence continues at coordinate 8,268 of JBBPCX010009673.1, forward strand.
TCACTCAGAGTATGCATGTGACAAATTCATGAAAGACAGACCTGTTTATCACTGAGCCTATAACTAAACTGTCACAATTCAAATGAACAAACCGAGTAGCATGCAAGCGGGGCATCAGCTGTCTTTGTTACACTGGAATGCTTTTTGAATCAGGCCCAATATAATGCTTCAATCAGAAAAGAGAATATCAATCATATACTTTTCAGTAGCACACAAGCAAAAACACAGTGACAAAACATGGTTGTAAAAATGTTAAAAATTGTGACTTTTTGGCACATAAACACCATGAAGTAGAAAATAAAACAAAACACAAGGAAAATGCATGATAACTGGTCCTTGCAAACTCTTGAAATGTGTCTCTTTCCTCAGCTGGCAGGGGGTGCTGTGATGGCTGTAGGGATCTGGACAGTAGCAGCAAAGAGTGACTACATCAGCCTGCTCTCCTCCAGAATCTATGCTGTGTCTGCCTACATCCTCATCCTGGCAGGCGTCATTGTCATGATTACCGGAGTTCTAGGTTGCTGTGCGACTTTCAAAGAGCAGAGACGACTTCTGAGAGTGGTGAGACAAAGCAATACCTGCACTTGCACGAGGGACATTGGGGAAGTTTCTGCAGTTTTTAAAGCTCTATTTATTTAGTATTTCAAAAACATATTACATCATTTTTCTACACAGTCACCTTCCTTTGCGAAGCAATTTTCCCCAGCGCCATACCAAATATTACCATCAGCAAAAACTGGAAATTAGATGGAAACCAGGCAGTGCTAAATGGCTCACACCCAATTACTGCTCTTCCAGCCTTCACCATTTCAAAAGAAAATATAAAAGTGTGGAAACGTTTTGAATGTCCCTCAATGTCCCTTTTTCAAAGGACGGACCACTGCAATGTCCTTATAGCAGTGTGGCGGTGTGAGGTTTGACCGTTGAAGGGCAACCACTCTTCTCAGTGCACTTCTAGTTAAACTGTTGTTTGTGTGGTGAATAGTAACACTCTTAACTTTGTCCCTTGGATTAGTTTGTCATAGCACTGCTTTTACTACTAAATACAAATAACACAGAGAAATAAAAAATGCAGTAAAAAAAACATGATATGGCTTTTTGAGCACCACTAAATTACCAGCCGGCTCAACTAATGAAAGTAGAATAAGGAATTTCTTGTGCAAGAAGAAGGAATGTGTTCTTTGCTGCTTGTTAACTCCCTTAATGAAATTATGACAGCCCACAGCACAAGGACGCTTTGTTTTTGGGCAGGGACTGCTGCATATTTGTATGTCATGCTGAAAAAATAGACGGAATTGGAAGAGGAGATAAAACAAAAACGGGGCGGGCACTGTGTGACGCTATAGAAGAAAAGAGGAAAGTAGAGAATAGTCAGGAAAAAGTGCTCTTTAATACCATTGTAAATATTTGTTTTAAACATGGTTATCTGTTACTGACTCTTGGTTCTTTTGTTCAGCAGTGATCATGAAATGCTTGGTCGAGTCTTTAAATTGAGAGTTCCCAGTACTTTTTACCTTTCCTATTTCTTAAAATAAATGGGGTTTGGTTTCAAAACTTTTGTGAAAGAGAAGACACTAGATTACTAAATTCTTCACTCTGTATTAATTTTACCCACGTGTTTGTTCTTTTTACGTTTTCAGTAGATCTGCGCTTTTTGATCAGGGAGCAGACAGAACACAGTTCTGAGGATATAGGTGCACCCTGCTCCAGCATTAAGCAGGGCGGGATGTGGAAGAAGGCAGGTTCAGGCAGGTCCAAATATGTGTACTTTCTTCCCTGAGGATAAGGTTAACAGAGCTCTCACAGATCAGCCTTTTTCACCCAGTGAGAGGATAATATGTGTGCCCTGAAGAGTGTGTGCCCATTAAGACTAATGAGTGTGTGAAGAGAAAAATTAATCACGTGAACATAGGCCAGTGGTTATTCTCTGCAAAATAACTGCATAAAATCAAGTTTGAAGAATATGTAGGACTACAAAATGTTAATGTATTTTTTGATGTAATTTGACTTGGTATGTGCAAACAGTGACATTTACTGAGTCCGTTTATCCCAGCCCCTTTGAATTGTGTGACTATATTCTCAGCTATACACAGTTTTCACTGTTTAATCAAGTGGAAATCCTTAAATTAGTGCATCCTCACATATCTTGCTAATGTTAGTCTTGCCATATAAACATGAGAAATTTAGTGTACTTGTTAAACTAGAGCACTTTGAGGGCATCCAGTATGAAGAAAGCACTTTCTTGGAGTCAAACCAGTTGCAAACCAGTCGAATGACTCAAGGTGTCGAATTTCCTCAAACTGAAATTCTTTTTCACAGGAATGCTGCTTTTCCACAGGAATGTGTTGGTGTTTCTCTTAATGTACACAGTATAAACATCTCCTTTTAACCAGTTGTAGCTATAAAAAGAGGATATAAAAGGAACATAAGAGACAAATTTGAAAAACTGTACTCATGTTTTCCACTGGTCGTTTGCATATTTTGGTATTTCTGCAAAATATCTGTATGTCAGTCATAACATTTTTGTTCTCCTTTTTGTTGTTTAGTCTCTGCCATTTTTGCCTTTTTATCCCTTTCAGACTGCTTTTTTTTTCCTTTCAGTACTTTGTGCTACTGCTGTGCATATTTCTGCTGGAGGTCCTGGCTGGGGTCTTGGCTTACATCTACTACCAGCAGGTGAAGTCTACCAAAGGATTGTTATAAACACCATGTGGTTTTGTGTGTTTGTATTTGTGCCCTTTTGCCTGTCCGTTTATTTTCCAGCTTTCTTCAGCCTCACCATGTTGGCTGATTATATCTGGCCAGTGGTGAAATACATGCATATAAAAACAACTTAAAATAAGTTCATGAAAAAGTTGATGATTTTGTGTTGGTCCTACCTGTTAGTACTCATTGGCTCTGGCTTCAATAGCCCTTTCCTCACGTTCATTGAATCTGATTATGATGCAGTTAAGGTCTAGGAGTAAATTTTACTAATCTGTTCCAGTTAAATGAGGATCTGAAGAGTAATCTGAAAGAGACCATGGTGCAGAAGTATGGCCAAGAAAATCAGAAACATGTCACCCAGGCCATCGATAAACTACAGCAAGAGGTAAAAATGTCTGTCAATTCTGGATAAAGTTCTGTGAATATGAGGACGGCACTAGGTGAAAGTTGAGGGAATGATTTGCTGGTAATTTTATTTGAATTTCATCATTCACTCCTTTTCTTTCTTTCTTGGTCAGTTTAAGTGCTGTGGTAGTATGAACTCTTCAGACTGGGCAGAGAGTGTTTGGATCCGCGATGCAGCAGCCGAAAGCAGGTTAGTTCCAGACAGCTGCTGTAAGACCCAAACCAAGCACTGTGGGAGAAGAGACCACCCCTCGAACATTTACAAAGTAGAGGTGAGATCTTTTCATAACTCTGTGATGGAAGCAAGGCTTCTAAATTATGCTTTTATTGTTTTTGTTAAAAACATTGATGTCAAATTAAAAAAAAAAAAAGTGTTTGAAGAACGCAAAGGCTTACAGCAATTAAAGACTTTTTCTGTATGTAAAAGTCCAAACCACATAGAAACCATTATTTAAGACTTAGTGCTTTTAGTACAGGGGGTCATCGTGTTACAACAAGTTTACAACGCTCACTCCCACTCGACTTACACCATTAGCCTCGTACTTACAGACTATGTGGGTGAACTAGTTTGGTTGCGCAGTGGAAGAATACGCAGTAATGCAGCGTATGAGAGAGGGAGTTTTCCTTTTCCTTTTTCTGTGGCTTAGTTGTGTTTTGACAATTTCACAACTGTGTTAGGATTGATAAGTTACTGAGGCTAGGGTGTGTTTTGACTAACACCAAAATTCGGGTTACATCACTGTCAAAAGAATGAATCTGTGTTGTAACTCGAGAGCCCCCTGTATTAGAATAAAGAGGCCAAAAGAGTCCATGATACTATAGAGGTTCTTAGAACTACATTGGTATACCTCGTGATGGCAATATAAATGTATCACTTTTAAATGAATTGTCTGCCATTACAGGCTGCAGATGCTCATATTTATTTAATTATTTTGTCCCATTTCAATTACTGTAGTACTGCACAGTCTCAAGAAATTCAAGGTGAGATCAAAGTGTTAGATACACTATATGGACAAAATTATTGGGACACATCTCTTAATTATTTAATTCACCTGGCCCTTTGCTTCCAGTAAAGGGTAATCTTAAAGCTTCAGCATACCAAGACATTTTGGACAATGCCATGCTTCCAGTTTTGTAGACAGTTTTTTGTGGAAGAACCTTTTCTAGTCCAGCATGACTGTGCCCAAGCACACAAAGCAAGCTCCATAAAGACAAGGTTGGATGAGTTTGCTGTGGAAGAACTTGACTGTCCCGCACAGAGCCCTGACCTCGAGCCCTGACCTCGAGCCCTGACCTCGAGCCCTGACCTCAACCCCATCCAGCACCTTTGGGATGAACAGGAACAGAGATTGTGAACCAGGCCTTCTCGTCCAGCGTCAGTGTCTGGCCTCATAAATGCTCTACAGAATGAATGGGCACAAATTCTCACAGAAACTCCAAAATCTTATGGAATGCCTTCCAAGAAGAGTGGAAGCTGTTATAGCTGCAAATGGGGGACCAGCTCTGTATTACAGTCTATTTATATGAATGCAGTGTCATTAAAGTCTCTGTTAGAGTAATGGTCAGGGGTCCCAATACTTTTGTCCATATAGTGTATGAATAATCAAAAGAAAAAATTAAATTTTGAAAAAAGTCTGACTATTTTTATGGATTGTATTCTGAGCTTTACTAACTCTCCGGTGCTACTGCTAGCAATTGCAAGGCTCTGTGTCAAATGTTTTGTCAGACTGCATGGATCTCAATTCCAAATAAACTGAAGGGATTTTGAGAACCTGAAAAACACATCTTTTTTAAATCATGGGTAAATTTCCTTTTATTCCTCTATTTTCTGTTTGCGTGCGAGAATACTGTTTGACTTAAGGCCCATCTAGGGACAAACTCTGTAAATGAGCATAATGCTACAAATGTCATATTAGGCATCAGCTTCCTTGTAATATCATATGCATTTGTATCTGTTACCTATTAAATAAACATTAAGTAAAAGGTCATTCACCCTCACATATCTCATTTATAGGATTATGTTTTGTCACTGCTTAAAGTGCTGTGGCACCTTTTTAAAGTACGCAAAAAAAAAACAGTGGTGGTGGTCTAGTGGGTAGGATACTTGCTTCTGGACCAAGTGGTCATGGGTTCGAATCCTACCTTCAGCAGACCACCACTGGGTTCCTGAGGTAGACCCTTAACCCCAAGTTGCTCCAGGGAGACTGTCCCCCTGTAGTTAGGGAATGGAAGTCGCTTTGGATAAAAAACAAAACGTCAGGTGGCACATGCAGTGCTTACTGTGCATGTTGTTCAGAATTTGTCCAGTAGGGGTCAGCAACAGAGCTTGTAAACTGCTGTAGACCAGAGTCAGTAAGTATCTGTATTTTTACAATGGCTGAGGAGTATTGGCTGATGAAAGTGTGGCTCCTGGAGATATTCTTAATCCAGCAGTGCATTTTTGTCCTCTTACTGGCCTCACTTAACCTGTTGTACATTTTAAGTCAAAGCTGTGTAAGGTGCAACGTCTTACAGCCTCTATTTGATATTCTGGAGATCAAGTGATACATGTGTTTGCATGTGATACGGCGTACTTTAGTCTCAGTATGTTGGCTTTTTCCATAGGGTGGCTGCATCAGTAAGCTAGAGAACTTCATTATGGACCACTTGAAGATCATTGGTGCTGTCGGTGTGGGGATTGCCTCTGTACAGGTGAGACCTGCAGATGTTTTTCACTGTTTTTCTTGTTCTCAGATTTACTCTGAGGACATTTTATGACATTTGGGGTGGTGGTGACCTTTGGAGAAAAAGTGTCTGCTAAATGCCATAAATGTAAATGATAAAAGCAATGGAAAAATAATATACAGTTCTGTGGAATAGTTTTATGATAAAAACAGTTTAACCTATTTAACTTGCCAATAAAACACTATACAACATTAGAATAAATACAAATGCAGATGTAGTAAAAAAAAAAGTGAATTTCTTGTTTTCTAAAATAAAAAAAGTATATCTTCATTGGTGGAACAGTTATAAGAACAAAAGTTTCATTCTTGAATTCTAGCCATTGCATGGTTGTTATATTCCATCAGTAGCACACCTGCCCTTTATTTTATTGAAGCACTGATTAAATAAACTGGGTATTGGGTAAATACTGGGCTTCCCAAAGGAGAGGTTTTGAAAATAAGCGAAGTAACGGACTGCCACCATAATCGCAATATATTGTTTATGTAATTATACTATTTTATTGTTTGCAAAAAAAAAAACGTATTTACAGATATTTACTGTTTTTCAGATCACTTTTATGTGTACAGTATAGTGTGAATAAGACCATCATTCCATAACAACTGCTCCTAACTTTTTGTAAATTCTATTTCAGATCATCGGCATGATTTTCACATGCTGTCTATACAGGAGTTTAAAATCGGAGCCATACTGAGTAGTCAGTGGGCAGCAGAAGTTTTACAGGCCTCAAACCAAACATTACTTCAAGCTGATACAAGAAGGGCACAGCTGAGAAATGGTGGTGAAGACATGAGTTTGTACTAACGATCAGTAACACTTTGTGTCTGTATGGTCTGTACGTATCTTATCAAGTTGGGAACAAACATGCGTGTAATGAAGTGAATCACTACACACAATGAATCTCTTGGTGCAGAAAATGCACTTAAATTCTTTGAATTGCCTTTAACACCCTTGGCCTGAGTGGTTCTTTTAGTATCAGTTTTATTTAATCTAGATATGTACCATCTACTGTAGCTCCTTTGACTGCCTTTTTAAATAGTTCTTTTTAAAAATGGTTCTATTTTTTATTAAACACTATTTCCAGTCAGCTTAATATTTTGTATATGCCACCAATTTTTTTTTTTTGTAATCTGTAATATTAACCCTAAATTTTTTGTTACCCAAAAGCCCTTTTCCAGACCCTTTTAATCAGTTAGTGTGGTCTAAGATCAAGCTTCAGAGTCTAGATTTATTCATTTTATAGTGAAATCAAGAATGAACAACCAGCCTCTACTTCTGTTTAATGTCTTTGACGCCATAGAGTAAGGTTAACATACCCTAATAGGGAGTTAAATTACTTTCAAAACATCATGACTGCACTGCTTTATTTTACCTGTCTTTTCTTCACATGTGTGATGGCAGTAATAAACACTCCCATTTGATAACAATTTTTTGTATTGGTGTGGAATTAAAGTTCATATAGCCGAGTTTTAACGTGTACTCTCACTTTTTCCCTCCAAGTGTGTTTAGTATTCTTAGAGACAGATCAGAGAAAAATACATGCATCTTTATCAGATGAATGAAAAATACATTCATTGTCACCTTGTGGCTCATTATGACGAATTTTTGTCTATATATTTACCATATAGGAAGGAATCTGACACCACTGCCCAATACAGAATCTGTCCAAGTTTCGGAGTCCTAGGTCCCCTCTTTTGGACTGCTCTCTTCAGCTCACCTCACAAGTGCATGTCAGTCAAAACCTGATCCTCTAGTCGCTGAACCATTTGGGTAAATTTGGACATATGTCCCAAAATATATTTGTAAAAATATACTGTATATGCCGTTCATTTTTTCACCATCCAAACACCAACTGCATGTTCAAAGCACAGTTAAAGTAAAAATACCATGGGACTAAACCGGGGGGAAAAAAACGTAACAGCTACTCTTGTATCTCAGTGCATCTGTTAAGTTTAAATAGGACATAAATGTCAGATTACAGTTACTGTCACTATTCCATTATTTTGTTTTTTTGTCTGTTTTTTGCCTGCTTTTAAGTATTCCTTGCCCTGTTTCGATATGTTTTAAACGAGTCCACATTAAACATATTAAAGCTGTGATCTGGCTGGACAGAAGACAGAAGCATCTTACTTTATTTTTTACCTCTGGTACCTCTTTTTGGGTCTCCTGAAGGTATGTGAAGAGAGTATATTTTTCTGAACACAGAAATGATCTGGACTGGGCTTTTTTTGCAGACAACACTATATAGTTCTTGCCACCATTTTACCATGAGATGGTTCAAAAGCCTGCAGAGAGAATCCTTCGTAATAGCTGGGTTGGAATGCACAGTAGTGAGGCCGATACAGGCATTTGGGTGCGGTGTATAAGTTAATTTTTTAACTGGAATCTTGGAGGGACCGATACTATTAAAGAGAAATGTGTTCTGATAGACAATGAAGGCTGAAATGATGACCTCTGTCAAAGATAATGTCCTTTTGTTAAAAAAAAAAAAAAAAGGATCTTGCTGAAGTAAAACAAGACATGGGAGGAAGCTTATGATTATTGTAGAGCTCACTTCACTGACCTGGCCTGTCTGACGTCTGAGGCAAAACAATGTGGATAAAAAGAATACGAGTGAAACCCGAAAACAAACAGTGTGTGGACAGGTTTGTGTTTCCTGGCTGGAGAGTGGTTCTGGGTTAACGGGGAACCACTGGGAAGCCTGGCCTCACTTTCCTCATGGTCAGCCCAGCCCTATCGCTGTGGAGCTCCTAGAGAGATGTCTGGGAGAACAGAGACTGAGGAGAAGTTTAATTTTATGACGGGAGTGACAGACATGCACAACAATGTGACTAGATTTGAATGACTAATCTTCACATTAGTTACTAGTTACAATGGACACAAATGACAGCAGCAAAAGAGAACATAAAAGGTTCAAGGTTACTTTATTGTCATCAGCAGCTGCGTACATGTACATAGTGAGATGAGAGAACATTTCTCCATAGACCACATATAGCAAACATTCAACAAAGTGCAAGTTACAACAGAAAAAAACGACTACAAAATATTAGGAAAAGATCAAATGAAAGGAAAAAAGACATCTTGTTTTGTGTCACTGATTGTCCCTAAGTAGATATCCTATGGCCAATCTGAGGGCACACATACCTGGAAGAGACCGAATGAACTGTTTGGCACCCGGCAGAGAAATAAGTTTGTGGCTAAACGTATTCCAGAACACTTATTCACATCTTCAGTCTTCTTCAAAGACGTATCCACTTTATGTGGGGTTAAAGATCATTGACTAGGTAGCTAAGGTGCTATGGTATCTCGTTGGTGTCAAAAAATGTTTAATTAAAATGTTTATTCTGTACCATTTATGGCCTGCATCAAAACACTTGTGGCAACCAACAGCTTGTAGCCATCAGCTCTTTGTGGTAAAGAGCTCAAAGTGTAGACTTGGTGTTTAGCAACCGATTAGAAAATTGCACAATATTGCACATGGTACACTATTGCAGATCATCGCAAGATAATAATACACATAGCGATAGACGTAATGATAATGAACCTGGTAAGGAACTGCACAATAGCAACAAGCTTTTACACGGATTATTGTGTGGATGTGTGACAGAGAGAGGAGTTATAGAGTCTGATGGCTGTAGGAAGGTAGGATTTTCTGTGGCGTTTAGTGGAGCACTTTATGCAGGTGTGTCTGTGGTTAAAAATACTTCTTAGTTCGTCCACCACACTGTGGTGTGGGTGATCTCCTTTTGGCCACAGTCTCCATGCTGTCTCA
>JBBPCX010009714.1:0-17866 GCA_037974365.1 Hydrocynus forskahlii
ATGCAAATGGAGATAATTTTACAGATGCAGAGAGGAAGCTCAGGTATCATTCATGTTAAATGATAAAATTCTCCTTTCTCCTCTCTCATTTTCTAAAACTTACATTTGGTCTGACAACTTTGCTCCTTTGCACCACAGTTCTTACCTGAGGATGCCAATACAGTTTTGTGGGCAGAGCTGAGCTCCCATGAAGTCGCAGCAGAGGTGCACTAGGCCCAAGACATCCAGCTGGTTGGCAGCGGACAGGAGAGCCTCTACGTTCTCAGCCATGATGTTGGCGTTATGTGTATAGGCATACTGCATGATGAGCTCCATTATGGCTGGAGATATGCCAGGGATGGTGAACGCATTCTTCTCTGAGCTCTCCCAGGTGCTGGTGAACAGAGCTCTGAGAAATCACAAAGCAGATGAATAGCGGCCAAGATTGATGATTAGAGTGAAATAAGCAGTCTTTTAACATGATTCACAGTTTTGCTGTACATTTCTACAAGGACAAGCATGACGACTCTCAGAAATTACAATCAATTACACAGTTATTGAACAACGAATTACACAGTTATAGAATAATGAACTTGACACAAATTTTTATAGGCGCTCACACTGTGATAGCTCCTCTGCTTGTCTTGTACTGTCTAGTGCTGCATAGATGAATGAAACTTCCTCTGTCATTTCTTTTTGTCTGGTCAACCGTATGGATCTACACACTAGCCAGCTTTGAAAATGTATTTAGTTCGTCATCGGGGTATAAGTCTAGTAAAATCAAGGAAAGCAGATCAGAATGGAAGATTCATTCAGTTGTTGAGAACCTGACGACACTGATAAACTTATTCATCCCTAAACCAAGTACTGTTTTTGCTCAAAGGGCCAAACCCTTGATTTACACCAGGTTGTACCAACGGACCTTGACTAACAAAGACTGCAGTCACACTAGAAGCTTTCTTTTTAGACATTTATTTTCTGTAGATATGCAAGGCTGGAGCAGAACATTGGCCACTGGCATATTTTACTCAATTACTGGTCTGTTTATCTCAGTAACTGGCATATTTACCTTCAGTTACTATGGTGTGATAGTATAAAGGTGCTTTCACACCTGTTCTGTTTGGTCCAGGCTTTTCAGTTTGTTCTGAACCAAAACAGCAGGTGAGAGTAGTACCCTGTGGTCTGACTAAAAGAGGTGGTCTCAGATCGGTGGAAGTGAATTATGCTTCACTATTATTTTGCTTTGCGTAAACAGTCTGACTGCAAATCTCTAACAAAATAAGACTGAACTATCCGCTCCCTCCCACAAAGATGTTGCCTGCTTTTGAGAATCGTTCTTTTTAGTCAGTCCTGTTCCTTTGTTAGCAACTGATAATATAGGTATTACTGGACTTACAAAGAACCAACAAACACTTTGCTGTCCCACCTGAAATATGAACTGCACCCACAGAGGATGTTCTTATGGGCCTTGAAGTCAACGTCGCCCACTTTGATCACCACGTCGCAGAGCTTGCCCTCTAAACGCAGCTCATTCAGGATCTCACAATCCATGCTCATTTTCCTCCTTCCTCTTATTCACTCTGTCATTCAGAGGACTTCAGAGTGTCCCTTTATCAACGTCTACAGTTCTAGAATGCTTGTATCACAATGCGTTCTTCAGAACCCAGTGACAGTTAGTGTTGTGTCTTTATGATGCTTCTGATGACTTTAACATGTCGTTATGGCAACGGCAGGCATTTCAGACTGGTTGATGTAGGATGAGAACAAACCCCTTTCTAACCCCCCCCCCCCCCGCTTCCCTCTGGCCGCTTGAGCTTCACACTCTTTTGTGATCTCTTCAGGAATTACTTAATCACATTACATGGAAACCCACCCAAAATGGAGTTTGAGAACAAACTCCGAGGGCTCTTATTCTGTTTGAACAAAACAGACATTAAAATGGACATATATGAGTTCACGGGCCCTGCTGTGCTGAGTTTATTGTGTTTTTGATTGATGAGGTCTCAAAAAAATATTTTAAAGCATTGAATTTACAAGACACAAAGCATTCTAAAGGCCATACATTATCTCATTTGTTATTGTTCCTCTAAATATCACAGGATCCCCCAAATTATGAGGTAATTGTTTTTTCATTTACAGTCCTTGGTTTATTACAAATCCCACCCACACACTTCGACATTCTGGCCACTTCAAAAGTTCCAACTCACGCTGGATCAACTCAGTACACGTACTATTACTGACTGAAGGCCCTCTTATCCCCTGTATTGGTCATCCCATTAAGAAGATTGTCTCAAATTAAACTGCTTTTGTTTATATTATTGTGACCATGTGGAATCCCATAATCATCTCTTTACGACGTGAATGTTTTGGGCCAAAAAAAGAAAAGAAAGCTGCATGTTTAGATCTACAGCCAGAGGATATATTGAATAATTTTTCAGGTTTGTTATATTACATTCTCTAGATCCACGGGATCCCAGTCCTAGTCTTAGCAGCCCCACTCTACACACCCCGAGAAGCCTGGTAGTTGCACTCAAAAAAGGAAATGAGGTTAACTTTGTTAAGTTTGTTTTTAACTAACCTAATAGGCCTGATTGGCTGATATATGATTGTGTTCACTCCCTCATCTAACATTTTTCACTCGAGCTAATTCTAGTTTATTTGATTATCGATGTATGAGGAGTGAAATGGGAGGACTGAGAACACCCTGTTGTGAAAACAACTAATAGAAGGGACATGGAGAGACACACAGAAGTGCTTGTGGAAATAATCTTCATTGTGACAAAGCACATTTATTACCAAATATAGTAAATGAAAAGGTTTCTGCATTAAACATTGCCACATAATGACTAGAGTTGCCGCCATGTTCTTGACTGCATGACACACATTATTTATTACATAACATACAGTATATACTATCTGGACAAGGGTATGGGGACACACCTGTTCTTAAGGGTTTGGGCTAGCCCCTTACTTCTAGTCAAGGGTAATCTTAATGCTTCAGTATACCGAGACATTCTGGACAATGCCATGCTTCCAACTTTGTGCACTTTGTGAACACAGTTTGGGGAAGCCCAAAGCAAGCTCTATAAAGACATGATTGGACGAGTTCAGTGTGGAAGAACTTGACTGGCCCACACAGAACCCTGTCCTCAACCCCATTCAACACCTTTGGGCTGAACTAGATCAGAGATCGCGAGCTAGGCCTTCTCGTCCAACATCAGTGTCTGACCTCATAAATGCCCTACAGAATGAATGGCCACAGATTAAGTATTTCATATTAAAGTCTGTGTCTTTCAGTGTCCCATGTGTTCCATTCAGGAGCTGGGTTTGGAGAACTAACGTTTTTGGAGAACTTATTTTCCATATATCAGTCATGTCGTGTGCTGTTACTGTAACAAAACCTGTTGCTTGAGAAGTTGCTTGAAAAGAACATCACTCAAGCATGTTTAACCTCAGTTGGAATGCCATGCCTCGAGCACATTAAACCTTGATTGAAATGCTGTGTCTCAAACATGTTTGGAATGCGGCTGCTGCTGTTAGCTTCCCTGGCCATCCTTTGCAAGGGTGCGTGGTCCGTAATGAGCGTGAACTGTCTCCCTGTGAGGTAGTATTTCAGCTTGTTCAAAGCCCACATGATGGGCAAGGTTTCTCAAAGGCAGCATATTTGGACTCAGTAGGAGTCAGTTTTCTACCTGTGACAACACTGCTTCCAGGCCGGTCTCAGACGCATCTGTATGAACGATAAATGGCAGCTGGAAGTCTGGGGTTCCACAGGATGGGGGACGTGAGCGCCTCTTGTAAAGTTTGGATTGTGCACTCAGCATCCTCTGTCCAGCTGACACTCTCCGGCTCGCAATTTTTGTTAGATTAGAAAGGAGGCTGTGATGGAGGAGAAGCTAGGCACAAACTTGTTGTAACCCGCAAGCCCCAGGAAGGTATGCAAAGTCGGGCGGGGGTATAAGCAGACGGCCTTCACTTTCTTTTCTTGAGGTGTGGCTGACATATCTCTTTGGTCCTTGCCTCTGACTTCCACGTCTTCAGGTCCCTCACTGCTAGCTTCCTTCTCTTGTCTTTACATTGCTGGCTACCTCATCTTCTGGTCGCCCACTGGCCGTGGCTTCCTCATCTTCTGGTCCTTTGTCTCCAACATTTGTCAGTATTACGAATAACTAAGGGGCACCAAGAAACCACAGAATTAACAGGCAAACCAATTTTGAAGGGAATGATTAAAGCTACCTTTTTGGCATCTTCAGAAGAATGTTTTAGCTGTCGACGCTGACAAAATGTAACCTGAAAAACAGAAACGTCCAGTAATGCAAGGAAAATGAGAACATTAGGACCTGGACTGGAAGAAAGTGACAAAGAGCTCTCCAGAACAGTAGGATGTGCCATTAGTGCAGAGCAGCTCTCTGAAACAGCAGGGGGAGCCGGCAATGATGAAGTGTTCTCCAGAGCAGCCTGTCACACAAGAACCTTTCCTGAACAGTAGGGGGCGGCACCGGCTAAGTCCGAAACCCCCATGGCAGCCCCTCCATGAAAAGGCTGCCTTGGCCTCGCTATACCATGCACGGCCCTTGGCCACCTTGTGGCCTTCATCTTACCCCACCATGTGGTGTATCTGGGAGAGAGGGGGCTGCATTCCCCTCAGAATGGCCGAGATTAAATCTACCTGCCAACCAATGCACTCATCCGCATTAACTTTGTGGAGCGGCTGCAGGTGGCTGCCCTGTGGAGTAGCCTCTCTTCCCAGCCTGGCCCAGTCACCCTCACCCAAACACTGAATATAAATACAGTCTGGGCTTGCTGCATCCGTTTGGTAAATGGTCTGGCTATCTGTAACAATTCAATGCTTAAAGAAGGATGTAGAATGGATGCAGATGCAAGTAGGGACTTCATTGATAAAACAACTAATACAACAGGAAAGACTCGGTTTTAATAAAAAAAGAATTACAGCCATGAATGAGACATGAGAGCATATTTGTTTTGGGGGCGTATTTGGGGCCGTATGTAGGGTTTACACAATAAAAATAGGCATTTTTAGGCATTTTTTTTACCACGTCACAACACCCCAGTTTTTCACTATAGCCTACGTGGGTGCTCTTGGAACGTAACCCCCGCGATAAGTGCACAATCAGGAGGAAGACACACCTGGAAAAGAAGCGCTGGGAGACAGACTATAGGTAGGACCACTGACAGAGAGGAAGGACCTGGGTGTAGCAGGGAAATTGAAACAACAAACACATGGCGTGGTAAAAACACGGTCAGATTGGTGAAAACGCTAATGATTTATAATACCAACATTTCTTTCTGTTATTTAAAAAAGATCAAAGTAAATTAGAATTGTATCTAATTTATCAGTTAATGTGATGTGTCAAAGATTATTTTATGTAGCCTAATTATGTTTTTTTTATTGAACGGATAAGAAGATATATGACCTCTGATCTTAACATTTTAGTATCAGTATTTATGGACGCCTATCCCTGGACACCAAAAGAGCACCATGACAACCAACCCCATGCTACCCTGTTAACATTTTTATAACAAATGTGCTTTCTAATGTTAGTTTCTGCCAATTAAAAAAGCACAATATGTATGCTTATATGAACAGGCAAAACATATTCGGTTTGACTTGTGTGTACACTATGATGACATATGGTTTTCTCACTGCTTTTCCCAGTTCAGTCTCCATTCGCTCTTTCCCTGTTTTCTACAGGAGAAGTTCATAAACTGTTAATTGTTCATTAATGATTAATTGTTCAATATCTCAACTATAATACAAAACCTGCATGCCTGTTGATTTTAACATCAGTTCATGATGTCTCCACTTTTGTATTTGGGTAGTTATTCCAATAGAGAAATCAGTCCAGCCTGTTCGTATATAAAGTAAAACACACAAATTCAAACTCAATGAAAGAATGTGATTTTTTTTACCTTCCAGATCACAAACAAACCTGGCAAATTTATTACAGCCATAGACAAATGCCTGCACAAACAGCTCATTTTGCGAAAGAACTGAAAATAGCTGGCAACATAAAGGGATGGGAGGGATCCATAATGGGATTGGATAAATTCCTGATATTGGTATCCATGCAGAGTTAATGCATGCTAACATAGCTGGCATTTTCAAGTGATTGATGCTAGATTGGATTAGTGGGAGTGACGGGAGCCCACCTGCAACACCAAGCATATAATTGCTAAACCCTCAATATATATGTGCAGAAAATTCAGGAAACAATTTTATATTATATTCCTCAAAAAAGGGTCATAATTAAATATCGGTAGAATCTTTATGACTCTTTTCATGTGATTTCTTTATCCCTTTTGCAACCAATAATGTAGAGTAGGATCAATAAGTATTAATCAATAGGTATTGATAAGCAACATCAGTGTTCTGCACAACCTCCAGGTTTAACTGAGGCTGCAACCCAGTACAAACATGAGGATGGGATTTCTAGAAAACGAAATAACTGCTTAAAGTTGTACAGCACTGCTACAGTTTTAAAATTATAATAATTAATAATTCGTCATTTTCCATGAATCATTAGTATTCATTAGTATTGTCGGTATTACTGAAAGGTTTAATTGCCGTGCGGACTACTTGCGTTCCTACTTGTGATTGGCTCGTTAAAGTTTGGTAGCGGTTCTATGATTGGCTCTAGTAGTCACGAGATTGACAGGGACCGCTTTGTTCCGCCCACGTTGGTCTGAGGTAAAAGTGATAGTGTTTCGTCTGTTGGCTTCTCATTTACGAAAATGGCCTTAATTATTTGCTTTTTTCTGTCAGTCATAATCAACTGTGACGGTAAGGAATGTTTCAATATTATTTCGTTTTTGTGTTAAGCTGTTTGGACCTGTATTAAGCGAGTCTGCATCAGCCAACGGCTTCTTGGCCACCCTTCCATTCCTACTCATAATTATTCACGTTATTGTTTATTTACTCCACATTTGTTTCTTCTGTATCTTGCGACAGTTCACGCAATATGTTTAACACGCCACAATTCATATTTAATGCAGGAAACCGATACAACCAGCTACAGCTTTTTTATTCTGAAAATTATTTCTTCTAAAATATAGGGTGTGGTGTTCTCATTTACCATCTACAAATTGTCACATGAATTTAGCTGAAAGTGCCAATCAGTCCAAACAAATACATTACATTACATTATCCGGGAAATGTTACCGAAGTGGCTGGAGTTCAGCGCAGATCAGACCCCGGTACTGAAAAGGGTACATCGCACCATGGCACCGGCCGAACCAACACAGAGCTGTTGTAATACGGTTTTGGAAATTCCATGATAAAGAGACTGCTTATCATCTTTCATCACGGAAGAATATCCTACACGATGGAGCCAAACTCGCCTTTGTACGAGATTTCTCAGCAGAAACGATGAGGAGGCGTCTGGAGTTCGAAACAAGTTTTTCAGAGGTGGGAATATTCCGAGGATTTCAACTGAATCCCTGCAAGCTGAGAGTGGGCCATGAAGGGAAGATGCTCCTCTTTTCTTCACCACGTGAAGCAGAAGAATTGTGTTGCGGAATTCAGTCTAAAAGTTAAACTCTGTTCTTCACATACAGCGTCTGGTGAGGGATGACACCGATGAGTGTATGTAAATACGTTTCTTTTTAAATACCCGGGGAATATTTTGAAATGCGTCGTGCACGGTTGGTGAAGGGTTGAGATTCAAGTTCAAGACTCACGTGGACTAACTGCTCCTCGTGAAACTGTGGATCAGTGCTCCCAAGTTTCTTTCTTCAGTGAAACTTTGGAACACGGAGAACGATGTTCAGGTTTAAAACGCTTCAGTTGGGGAAGTGCTTGGGACGGGAGGGGGAAGATATGGTGTGTGTTTTTTTTTCTTTTCTTTTTTTTCTTCTTTTTTCCTTTTTTTAAATGTCATCAGCAGTGTCTTTACCTGTTTGGTAAAACTACATCTTATTCATTAAACATAACAATATGTCTAAAATTAAAATGACCAGCTAGAATGTTAGGGGACTGAGAAAGATATAATAAAACAGGTTTTAAATAATTTTCTTGCAGGAGATGCATTTAAGAGCAATAGACATTGATAGATTACAAAAGAGATGGCCAGGTAAGGTTTTGGGTGCTCCTTACAGTAGGTGTGCCCATACTCATACAAAAATCTGTACCGTTCCAAATTGCTAATGTTATTTGTGACCAATATGGTAGATATATCATGCCAGGGTAACATATCCATGCATAGGCTAAATCTGGTTAGTATGGTCCAAACTATTATAATCCAGGACTTTTCCAGAATTTCATCCTTACTCTAGCACACATTGATAATATTTTAAAATTAATCTTGATCAGATAGATGCCTGTGTTAGATGGGAGGCATTTAAAGCATACATTAGAGGGGAAATAATTAGTTATACAAAATCTAAAGCCAAACAGCAGCATATGGAAATGGAAACAATGAAAAAACAAATTAGATTGTTGGAACAAGATCTGTATAATAATTGAGGCCTTTAAGGGAAGAGTGGACCAAGTCCAGTTTCTATTGTTTTGAGAAATCGGCCAGTGAAAATCTAAGTTGTATGGCAGATCAAAATACAGTGGAATTATTTAACAAATGTGTTTGATAGAAAGCTAACAATTAAGTAGCAATAATCTAAATCAGAATACGTACAATTGTATTGAAATGATTTAGCAAAAAATTCAGACTTGGTCTACTGTTCTGTTTAACTGGTTTCCAAGTCAAAACATAAGTCGTTGATGGTCTTGAACACAAAATGAGCATGTTTTTTGAGCATGTTTTATTAGTACACACACTACTGTGTAAGACTGTAACCATCAGATAAATTCTTGCTTTCAAATGTTTATAGATCTAACTTTTAGTGAATGTTTGCTGGATATTAGTGACAAAACAGTTAATCAGTGTTGTCTTCTTCCCCTTCATCCTCACGGTTATGTAGGTGTTCGTCCTCTAGAATGTCAGGTTGACTACCAGCATGTGGCAAGCTCGTATAGAAAGAGTGATATATTGGTGGAATGTATTTCAGTAGTTTTTGGGTATCATTGTACTTCTCCTAGAGAATACTCTGGACTTGGTTCATTATTATATACAGTGCTTAGATGATATTGACGTTTAAAGAGCTGATAACCAAAAAAGTGGACTTGGTCCACTTTTCCTCTCAAGGCCTCATTTATCAGTTGCTTCAGCAAATGCTTCATTTCATTAACTGTAAACTGAACAGGGGCTTGCAGCTCTGACAAAACATGTGAAGGCAACATAAGAAATGCCCTCATCGTTTTCAGCTGGCTATTCCATCTTGTTGCATTTGCAACTTGGAACTTTACATGAGATGCAAGAATTTATGCTGCTCTTGTTGTTTTGTGGCAAAAACTTGTGAGCCTCTGCCATCACAATTTTAAAAGGACCTGCTTGTTCTAGGGCATCGTGGACCACGAGCTGGACAGTATGGATAAAGCATGGGCTCCTCTCAGGTGGTAAATAATCCAGTTCATCAGTTATACTGATCTCTTTAAGATCAGCTCCATACCCATCATCATCTGTGTCACTCTCATGAGTCTTTACTGTTGGGGAGAGACAAAATGCCTTCACCATGTTTGCAGCATTGTCGGTTACAATGACAGAGACTTTGTTAGAAATACCATATGTGGTAATTGTATTCTCATATTTCTGAACAATGTTTTCTGGTGTATGCTTTCCCTTGAAATCCTCACAAGAGAACATGTATGTATGAAGCTGGAAATTTAAAATGAAATGACCATTTATACCCAAAAATGATCACATGTCTCTGCTAGACCAGACATCAACAGTCACACATATGTGTTGAACCTTTTTCATTAGTACATTTAGCTGTTTCTTAATGTCTTCTGCACATTGTGGAATAAGCTTTTGACTCAGGTGCTTGTGACTTTGCATTGTAAAATGAGGTTCAGCCAAACGGAGAATTTTGCAAAAGTCCTTGTCTTCAACAGTTGACATTAACAATGTAGTCTACAGTGCTATCTGTAAGCTCCAACTGATGATGGTTGGTGCCTGGCAATTTTGTAGTGCGGTCAAGCAGGCAATTCTTTCCAGACTGAATTGAGCTTTTGTTGGTGACTTCACACCAGTGAAGACTCATGAGAGTGACACCAATGAGAGTGAAGTGAAAGTAACTATTCTGTCATACGTGAACACACCACATCACACAATGTGAAGAGCACTCCATTTAACCCGTTCACCAAGTGAAGCAGCGGGTAGCCAGGAACACAGCGCCCGGGAAGCAGGATACCTCAGAGGTGCTTAGCAGTCTTGGGAATCAAACCTATGACTTCTTGATCGCAGTGCAAACACCCTAACCACTAGGCCACCAGCTGCCCCGTGATGATGGGCATGGAGCTGATCTTAAAGAGATCAGTATAACTGATGAACTGGATTATTTACCGCCTGAAAGGCACCCGTGCTTTATCCATACTGTCCAGCTCATGGTCCACAATGCCCTAGAACAAGCAGGTCCTTTTAAAATTGTGATGGCAAAAGGGCAGAGGCTCAAAAGTGCCACAAACGAACAAGAGCATAAATTCTTGAATCTCATGTAAAGCTCCCAGCTGCAAATGCAACAAGATGGAATAGCCAGCTTAAAATGATGAAAGCATTTCTTATGTTACCCTCACATGTTTTGTCAGAGCTGCAAGCCCCTGTTCACTTTACAGTTAGTGAAATGAAGCCATTTGAGGAAGCAACTGAGGCATATATTATCTGGTAATCATATATTGAATGTGTAGTACATCCAGATACTTATCACCACTGTCATTCAATTATTAATTCATAATGTACAGTTCTCATTTTTATTTACTTGTATTTTATCAATTATATTTCATACATTACTTGGTATTTGTAAAGCATCATAAATAAAGTTAAAATATGTGTCTCTACATGCAATCACAAATAAATGCTCAGAAACAGCAATAAATGGAATTCAGTGAAATTTCCTGAATTGAATTCCACTTTCTGTAAATCCAATTCAAAAAACAATTCCATTTCCTGCTTTGAATTGTAATTGTGTTCATTCCTGAATTGACCCCAACCCTGATCCGGAACAATATAAAGGCCAGCTTACGAGTAAAACTATTGTATTTACCATATGAAAGAGGAGGGCTTCAACTCCCCAATTTGTATTACTGGGCTGCTCAGCTAAGGTTAGCAATGTATCACTTTTCAGTGGCTTCCCCTCCTGCTTGGGTGGCTATAGAGCAGGAAACATCGGATTTTCCTCTAAAGCTTTACTTATACACATCAGCATGTTGGAGACACACCTGTATTATTGCAGTTTTCCCCTATGTGGGATAATAATTGTTTTGTACTGCGGAGAGCAGGAAGTGGTTAAGATGTGGTTTAACAAGGGTGTTGAGAAAATTTTAGATTTGTGTGCAGAAGGCAACACAAATCTGAGAAATTTGATATAACAAAAATTCTTTAAATACTTATAGTTAAAACATTTTATTTTATCCACTCATAGACAGTTGTCTTTATCTCCATTGTCTAAGACTGAAGATTTAACTATATTTTACATGAATGGGAGAGGACAACTCTCATTGTTTTATTACCTGTTGCTAAAATATTCAAAAGAGTCATCTACTAAAAAACTGGAGGCATGGAGAATTGACATAAAGGAGGATATTCATTAAGCTGATTGGGAAATAGCTTGTTTTAAGGCCCAGATCCAGTCTATTAACACCAAATTTAAGTTATTACAATAGAAATGGCTGATGCGTACTTATCTTACACCTAGTAGGTTAAATCGCATATTCCCAAATGTCCCTGATATCTGTGTGAAATGTGGGGGTGTATGGGGATCAGGGGCGGACTGGCAATCTGTGCGTTCTGGAAAAGTGCATAGCTTTCAGAAATGTATTAATTATTTTTGCTCTAAAACAAGTTAATCAAGTGCCTCCTACACAACAGACTACAATTCTTATATTGGTAACTTTAACTTATGTTGAAGAATATTTGGTGAATAAATCTCAGTAATTTTTTAAAACACATCACCCCAAAACAAGTTCTGCTTATTCTAGGGCAATCCTGGCCATTTTAATTTCTGTTCAATCGTGGTGATAAGTTTTTTCAAGCTTTTGAAAGGCTGACCTGTCTAATATTGTGCACTGTGTGGTGTGTGACACCAGAACAGCTCTGCCACGTTGAGGCATGGACTGCACAGGACCTCTGAAGGTGTACTGTGGAAGCAGATCCAGTCCTGTAAGTAGCTTCGTGGATCCTACAGGTGCTCAATCAGATGGCAGGCCGGGGGTCTGAAAGCCAAGTCAAACTATTTGCCACTCTTTTTGACAATTTTTGCAGTGTTGCAGAACCATTATCCTGCTGAAAGAGGCCACTACCATTAGCGTATACTGTTTCATGAAGGGGTGTACATGCAGCAATGTTTCGTTATGTGATATGTGTCAATGTAACATCCTCATGAATCCAGCAGAACAGTTCACAGAACATCACACTGCCTCCTACTTTGAGTAAATGACATCTATGTGATGCAAGTAAAATGTAATTAATCAAACCAGACCGCCTTCTTCCATTACTCCTGGTCCAGTTCTGATGCTCACGTGACCATTGTAGGTGCTTGCAGCAGTGTACAAGGGCACTCTTACTGTTGTACAGCTACACAGAAACCTTTGATGCAATGTGTGTTCTGGCTCCTTTCTGTCATTGCCAGAATTAACTTTTCCATCCATTTTTGCTACAGTATCTCTTCTGTGGGATTGGAACAGATGGGCTAGCTTTTGCTCTCCAGGTGGATCAAGGCTCACTGTTGTCAGTTTACTAGTTGTGCTTCCTTGGACTATTCTTGGTAGGTACTGATCACTGCATACTGGGCATACCCCAAGACCTGCCATTTTGGAGATCCTCTAATCCAGGTTTCTTGCCATCACAGTTTGGCCCTTGTCATAGCTGCTCTGATCCATTTTTCTTGTTTCCAAAATATCTGAACTGATTGTTCACTTGGTGATAAATATATCCCAGTCCTTTGGACTACCTAGGTAGGTTACGGGGACGCCGGCGAGACTGACGCCACTCCGTCTAGCATGTTTTTATTTGGCATTTTTTTAAAAATATATGATTTACAGTAAATATTCACCCGATCGATGCCTAGTATTGTTTAGGCTTTATATTTTACTTTTATTTTCACTATTTTTCTTGTGGCTACCATGGCAAGAACAGAGCAGACCGCCCGCGAATCCACCGGTGGTGGGGCGTCCAGGAAGCAGCTGGCCATGAAGGCCACCGGCGGCGTGAAGAAACCTCACGGTTACAGGCCCAGCACCGTGGCTCTGAGAGAGATCCGCCGTTACCAAAAATCCACGAAGCTGCTGATCCGCGGGCGGGCCTTCGAGCACCTGGTGCGTGAAATCGCTCGGGATTTCGGGACCGACCTCCGTTTCCAGAGCTCCGCCGTCATGGCCCTGCAGGAAGCCAGCGAGGCTGGATCTGATGGATCTGTTCAGAGAGGCTTGCTTGGTGGGTCTGTTCCAGGACGCCAACCTTTGCGCCATCCATGCCTGGAGATGTTCAGCTGGCCTGCCGTACCCACGGAGAGCGGCTCGGACTAACTGTGCTTGTGGATCCCAATGCTCCAGCTGTCACACGCGGGGTTCTTGCCGTGGACGTCCTGTTATTTTATTTTGTGGTTTTCTCTGTCTGTAAGCACTTAGAGTTTTTTTGGAAAAATGTGAAGTGCTATATAATAAACATTTATTTATTACCTGTTCAAAACTACTTGTTACATCATGACCAGTGGCGGCTGCTCTAAGACTACAAGGGAAGCTCTGCTTCCTTTAATATGTCAGAAAATAAATGCTCAAATATGTCGTATTTATATTGCTTTTAGATCGAGTTCAACTTCATGACTAGCTCATTCAGAATCAGGTATTTATTATAGATTGTTTGACACGATTTTCTTGTCATACATTTCCGTGCAGCACAGTGCATTAAACCTCCTGAAGCGCAGCTTCACTGGAGCTCTATGGATGGCACAGAGGGGCATGTTTCACTGCTGAAAAGCTGGACAGTGATTGGATAAATGTACCAAAACCGTCACTTCCAGGGAAGCTCAGCTTCTCTGGGAGTGAATGGAGCAGTGGGCAGGCCAGGATGATGGGCTGCTGCATGATGATTGGAGGAGCTGTCTAAAGGGTGGAACCTCTTTTTGATTGACAGCATGTTTTAAATTAAGTGTTGAGTTGTCTGGGCAGGGACGCTAAACATGCACTCAATGAGGGACTTCACATTCAGTTGGCAAAACATAACGAAAAAAAAAACAGGGTCTTTCTGAACCGTCTAATTGATGTGACTTCCTTGCTGGACGTCAGGAGCTGGCATTCAGGGGTCATGATGAGAGCAGTGAATCAGCGAATACTGGGAATTACAGGGAATTTACAGAAACATGAGCTAAATATGACTCCTAGCCACACAATTTCAGTCATCAGTGTTTTCTGGTATGTCCCACTCTATCCAAAATGACTTGATCTCTGCTGTTGCAGCCACTGTTTCTGATCATATCAAAGGTAAATTCAGACTGCTCCCTTTATAGCATGGCAGGTGGATGAAGTGCGACAGGGTCACAAACCATTTCCTGAAAAAGGAATAGAGGGCAGAATTTATGTGAGGCCTTCCCCTGTTTGAAAGACTAGCAGCCACCGCTGATCATGACATTTGATGACAATTATGATCGTTTACATATATGATTTAAAAAACAGCCTTCCAGAGATACATGCCCTTTGCTTTGGTGGTACCTTCAAGGATATATTTTCAGTTAGGAAACAATTAAAAGTAATAGTAGTAGTAATATACTTTATACATTACATTTCTTATGTAAAAAATGTTATGTTAGGTAAACAAATGTTTATGCACCTTTACTCTGGGACACTGAATGTAGTCTATCCTTAAGACACATTTTATATACATAGTCGGACCAAGTACATTTTGTATACATTAAAGGATTAAGGCCATACTGTTGTCTGTTTTAAAATTGAAAAATGAAAACTATAATTACCATCTTTATTTTTCTACTAGGCATGCAAGTGCTAGGCCCTCCTGGTCCTCTGACAGTGCAGCCGGGTGGTTCAGTGATGCTTCCCTGTTACATTAAAACTCCCATACCGCTGGAGGAACTAGAAGTGGAGTGGAGAAGATCAGACTCTGAAAGTTTGGTGCATTTATTCCAAGATGGAAAAAGTAGACCAGAGTCTCAGGACCAGGCTTACAGAGGAAGAGCCAGTTTCTTTACTGAGGAGGTCATCCACGGAAACTTCTCTCTTCTGCTTACAAATCTAAAAATCCAGGATGCAGGGGTTTACAAGTGTTCTGTTTACAGTTATCTGGAAAGTGGTCAAACTTCAGTTGAAATAAAGGAGATGGGTGAGTATAAAAATCTTAATTTTACAATTTTTGGCACACCTCTATTTAGTGAGTTGTGCCTCATTTTACCAACAAAGGAGTAACTGAGAATGCAGATCAAGCAATCACAAACTACTCCTGAATACAGAAACTTTCTACATCTTCCCAAGTCTGTGGGCCTCTTTGTTTTTTTATTTTAATTAAAGGCACAAGTACAGAAACATATAATGTAATCACTCTATAATTAGGAAAAAATGATGAAATCGTAAAAAAAAAAAAAACTATTAGTATTAGGTACTTTCTCGTACAGCAGTTGACAGATCAACATTGCAGGATAGAGCCTTGTCATGGACCATGGCTCGGTGGCAATATGCATTATCATCCTAGAAAATGACTTCTTTGTCACCAAACATACTTTCAATTGATGCAATGAGAAAAGTGTCCAAAATTTCAGTGAACAGCTGTGCTGTAGTGGTGATGACTGCCATTTGCCCTGGTCCTTTGCCTGACATGCAGCCCAATATCACCAATGACTGTGGAAATGTACTGGTTTTCTTCAGGCAGTCATCTTTATATGGTTCATTGGGATGCCACCAAAAAAAAGTTTGTCCTTGACCTCCTCATCCACAGTCCATGACTGCTTCTCTTTGTAACCTTTTTTTTCTTTCTTTGTAACCTTTTTTTCTTGCAACAGCTCATTAAGGTCTGCAAGCACTCTCTTTTAACTGCAGACTAATTTGTATAATTAGACTGGTGCTGGTATTTGTTGTAGAAATGCAACTTACAAGGTGGTTCCATAATTTGTTCCTCATCATTGAGTGATTCCATATTTTTTTTCTGTACTTGATCTGAAAAAATATACACCATTACTTACAACAGTTTCATTTAAAGGGGACATATTATGCAAAACTCACTTTAGTTATAATAGGTTTATGGGCTATGCAAAATATGTTCATGAAGTTCTATGCACAAAATCACTCTCACATAAAGAGATCTCACCAGCTTTATTCTTGACAGTTTCAGTCTCTTTCAAATGTCACTTTCATGCAAATAAGCTGTTGCTGGACACGCCCCACCCATCCCATGCTAATGCTTAACGTTTAACACGCGTGAAACAGAGGCGCTATCCAGCCCTATATGTTCGTGTGACTATATGTGTGACTTGTCTTTGCCTGTAGCCATAGCGCTTGGCGTCTTATGCGTGCTCGTAAAACCAGTAGACAAAAATGGCGGATCTTCAACTAATCTAGTGGGTGGGGGCTCGACAGATGAGGGGTGGTTCTATGCAAATTTCCCTATTCTGATGTCACAAAAGGGGAGCCGTTCAAACGACTCGTAGAAGCATATGATTCCTTTCAATTGATTTACAGAAAACGGATGGGTGGTTTTTTTTCCCACTTGGAGTTTTTATAGGAGCAGCAGAGACCTAAATGGAAATACAAAAGGATGCAAAAAGTGAGTTTTGCATAATATGTCCTCTTTAAGTTTTTTGAGGTGTTTTACAAAGCTAGAATACTCAGCTGTTAAATACAGTTGTTTTGTGTCATATCTGTGATTTTGATTGAAGAGCCTCCAAGAGCAGTGATTCCATATTTTTTGCCTGGGGTATGAGTGCTTGCAAAAACAAAAAAAAACTGGTGCCTGCATTTTGGCACAGGCGGCTCACCAGTCAGACACCATTCACTAGTAAGCTGTTTTTCCAGTTCCCTTAAATATGCGTACCTACTGTACTATTCACACAAACAATTTCATACATTTAAAATGTCACTAACAAGATGGGACAGTTAAATAGTGTTCTAGTTTGTTTGGGAAGTTTAATGAACAGCAGCACCAAACAACTTACTGTAGGTGGTGAGCTACTGCACAGATAGCAATACCAATAATTCATACCATATATATCCAAAGAGCGACTATCATACCACAACCTGACAAAATATACATTGGACAAATTTGTTGCCTGTTGCTGGAAATAAACAAGGAGACATACACACAGTAGAGCGACAGGTTCTGTAGATTATTTTGCCTTTTTGCGTGTCTTTATCAATAATTTTTCTAATATTATGATGATACCATATGAAACAATAGCACTTACAGCAACATGGCCATGCTGACCAAATAGCATTAACTAATTAACACTGAATTAGTGTTGCTTTCGTCAACGAAAATTATGACTAAATATCGTCAACGAACATTTATCACGTGACAAAAACGAGACGAGACGCAACGTAAATGCTGGTAATGTGACGATAACGAAACGAAATATATAATGTAACATTTTTGACGAATAAGAACGAGACTAAATGTGGTTTACAAAAAAAAAACTGTTAAAATGTCATTTCATTTTCGTTGACTAAAACAAGAGGAGACGTTATTTTCTGTACAATTTCTCTGCATTTTTAAGCATTTTTATGCTATTTTCCTATTTCTTTCTGTTTTTCCTCTTATTTATTTTTGTATATCTACTTAGTTAAGTTTTTCAGTGTATACTTCTTGCACAGGCAAGTAATTAT
>JBBPCX010009780.1:0-17858 GCA_037974365.1 Hydrocynus forskahlii
CCATTTAGTTTAAGAGTGAACAAGAGATTTGTTTTCTTTGAATTATTCAAGTTCTGTAAACGCTGCATCATTTCTCTAATTTTGATGTTTTGTCATTCACACTGTGGTGTGTTCACGTGTGACAGAATGGTCACTTTCATTTCCTTTAAAATGATGCTTTAAAAAACATGTTTATTTGGAAATTAGGATAATTATCGTCTGCAGTTCTTAAAAAGGCAAAGCGGTTCAGTTCAATACTTGCACCTGTAAAAGATAAAACCTGAGGGGTCACTTAGTTTTTTCCTGGAGCTGTAGCTTTCTCTGAGGTGGCTTTTACAAACAGTTTCAGACATTTTAGAGGTCTGGATGACTGCTGTGAACAATTTCACATGTGTACTGAAATTCAGAACTAATCTGGACATTATCCCATATATGGGAACACAAAGGACTTTACTCTTCCAGCCCCCGGTACATGTGATGACTGCTTGCATCCATGTGTGAATAGAGCTGCACGTTGTCTGGAGAATTCACCGCGGGTGAGTGGCCATGTTGATGATATTCCTCTGCATCTGACGGGTAACCAGAAGAAAACAAATATAGAAGGGTCATAAAAATGTAACGGAAACAATGAGATTCAGGAACGTCTCACAAGGGCTGACACTGAAAACATCATGGAGATGGCAGGAATGGCAAGTGGCTCAGGTGTTTATGACCAGCTCCAGATAATGTCTGGACCGAGAGCACAGACATAAACCAATATCCAGTGACTACTGAACTGTCCCAAGCAAAAATGTAAACAAAAAAAATCAAAAACAACCTCAGTTTGGAACAGAAATGGTCCTGCCTTCCCAAGAAAGTTTTGTTAGAAGTTTAGCTGTGCCGTTTCTTGCTAGCGCGTGATTGGCTGAAGCTGTCTCTGCTTTAAAAAGCGCTGAAGCTCAGTCCAGTAAGATAAGATAAACCTTTATTTATACAGTAGTTGCGTGGAAGGCTTTATACTAACAATTTCAGCTAAAAAATATGGAATATGGCATTTGGTGTTGATTCATAAGAGACTAGTGTTACATGGTAACTGACACTCAAAAAGGACCGCGATACCACGTCCTTCTATTTGTGTTGTGGACATAGTTAACAGTGCTTTTTTTATGTTTAGTTTTTATGTTTAGAATTTCTATTGGTTTTAAAAGTTAATAGGGTCTGCTTTCAGGGTTCCAGTCAGGTGACAAATTAAAAGAAAGAATTTCTTGTGTTCTGTGATTATTAATTACAGTAACACTCTGTAGGTGTCCATGTACTTTGATGTTAACGTATGAAAGATGTTAGCGACTGTACTATGGCTGGAGTAAAGTTACCTCTATTGTGTCCAGTGTCAAAATTAAATGCCCTTGGTCCGGACACTGACAGTGGCTTTAGTTTCTGTAGAGTGGAGCATTTGACACCAACCTACTCTGACCATCTTTGCTCATAAGTACCTGATGACAGATAACAGCGGAAATATCATCTAGAAACTGGACCTGCCCTTTAAAGCTGACTTCGACAAGCAAAGGGACACCAAGGAAGACGGCTGTATTGCGTGTAGCCCCGAAACACAGCTCATCATGTCACAGTTCTCACACACTGTACGTTCGCATGCAGAACCTGAGCACATGCATGCACTGTAGGAGCTGCAGGAACACGTGCAGGAACTTGATCTTGGCAAAATAACTTGCACTGAAATATTCAGGCGGCTCTGGGGACTTGCCATGCACGACGCGCTCAAATTCATCTGGAGAGAAAATTAGACCATCCAATTTGCGATGGCTTGTTTTTGTTATAAATAATAAACTGTATCAAAGATGGAATGGATTCCCCATCTCGCGTTTTGATGCAGATGCTTGGTTAGGCCCTTGGTGCCACTGCAAATGCATTTAAACGTTCATACATGCAAGAAAGGGTTTGGAAATCAATAAAGTAAAGTGGTGTTCCGAAAAGGCTAAATCACATTAAATTCTACAGATTCTATGCATGAATAAATATATCTCACAATCTCATAAATATACCACGATGCACAGACATAAACACAAGCCATTTTATGAAGTAACAGTGTCTGTAAATGTCGGCTCTGGCCAAATGAATGCAATACACCCTCCAGTACAGCAGAGAAAATATAATACGCCATTTTTAGGTAAGTGAAGATGCTGTAGCCCACCTTTGCAACATTTTTGCTGGGCACACAGCATGTTGTTTTGAATTCAACTTTCCTTTTATTGGAAAATATGTCATTTTATAGGACATTGCCTGACACCATAACAATGTACAGTAATGTAACAGTAATGTAATAGTGTGAATGGGATGTAAACCTTCCAGAGTGACTAGTGTTGCACCATAAGTATGATATTATGCAGGAGGCAGTTACAACATTGAAACAAACCACAAGGAATGACAGAAACAGTACAATAAATAGACAACAGTTACAGCAGTGTAACAGTATATAGTGTGAAATGGATGTAAAAACATCCAGAATGAGTAATGAATGAATAACATATAATAACTCCAGCTAGGCCTAATTGTATATTGGCCTCACTTTCATGAGAATGCAGTTATGTAACTACAGTGACACATTTGCATTTTTTAAATGGTCATATTATTTGGCCTGACTCCTCCTGACCCCAGCAAGAAAGAGGATAGGCCATATACAGCTCTGGAAAAAAGAGACCACTGCAAAAAGGTTCTGTTTCTCAGGTTTTATCTTTTATAGGTGCAAGTATTGAACTAAACAGCTTTGCCTTAGTCTTTAAGAACTGCTGACAATATTTCTCCTAATTTCCAAATAAAGATATTGTTATTTAAAACATAATTTTAAAGGACGTGACAAAGTAAGAGAAATGATGCAGCATTTACAGAACTTGACTAATTCAAAGAAAACAAATCTCTCGTTCACTCTTAAACAAAATGGCAGTAATGACCTTTGAGGAACTTTTAGTAGTGTTTTACCATCCAACTGGTCTCACTGTGAGAGGAGAGTGTCGATTACAGCAGTGTTTTTATACTTTTCCTCATTAAATAAGATGTGATTCAGGTGATCACTAATCAGTCCCTCACTGCTGATATGAATGGCTTCAAACTATTTGCATAGGCACCTGAGACTTTCAAATATACAGTCTGGAAAAAAGTAAGAGCACTGCAGTTTATATTAAAATCAGCATCTCTATGAGTGTGAAACCATTCCATGCCAGTGTCTGTTAAATTCATACCCAAGCACCTCATTCTGCTTTATGAGTTTCTTTCTGCCAGCAAAAACACAAGTGAATGTTAGAATAAATGCAAACAAACAAGAAAGCTGGTTTCTTGTGAGCTGGTTAGAAGAACACAGGTTTGGTTTCAGATTTCTGCTCTGTGCCTCCAGTCATTGCTTGAACTTCCATAACACACCTAATTTAACCAAATGAAGTCAAAAGAGCCAAGCCAGGTATTTGATGGAGCTACAAGTAATAGTGGGCTTCCATGAGAAAAGAGGTCTGGAAATTGGTATGCAAACACTTTGCCGTACATAAAACCACTGTTTACTTTATTAATGTTATTTGTGTTTACTGTAGTATTACTGTGTTAACTGAACACAGTAAACAGCTTCAAATGATACATAGAGGCTTTTGCAAAGTACTCTATATATATTTTTCAATACGAAACCAACATGACCCCTGTGCACTGATTAAAATAGCCATTGAAAAGATGTCTCAAGAACTGGGTTAAATGTCAGTTAACAAATATTACATCAGACAGTTGCAAAGCAGCTTGTTTCTGTTTCGCAAACCGGTTCCACACAGCATTAGGAGAGCTGAGGCTGTGAGGACGAGATGTGAGCTCCTTTCCTGTTGCTATTTCACGCCGTTTGATTTAATTCCCAGCCCAAAATAAAAGTCTGATAAGAGATCTTGCATTATTAATGAAATTTAGCACATTGGCTGGCTAGGGTGGTCCTTCCGGAGTGAAGTGGGGCAAATTTCGAATAAGGCCCGTGTCCAAGAGCGGCTGTGCGCCTCCCTCGGTGGAGCAGCAAAAAAAACACTTCTGCTTGTTGTTATGAGCTCACAAGGAAGCTTAATGTTTCATGATCCTACAAGGATGGAAGCAAAGAGGCTGGGATTTCGCTCAGCCAGCTCCACCAACTCCTTAAAGGAGCAGTTTGGTGTAAAAACTAATGGATGCACATTACCCTTTATCACAAAGGCTGTACTCATTTTACATCAAGAGGTGGGGTCGTGTGATTTTACCACAGGACACTTGGATCAGCCTGATCTAGCCTCACTAAATTTATGTAGACTCTTTTCTCACTAAATGTATGTAGTCTCCATCAATTCCTGTTCCACAGAATAGGCATTTGGGGTTTATGATCCCTTGGGGTTACTTTTGTTGGCAATATGGATCTTTACATGGACACACATTCTGATTGACAAATGCTGGTAAAAATGGCATTAAGCCTCCTCCTCCAAATAAAATGTGTGTTGATTGAAGATTGCAATTTTAGTTTTGCACTGTAGTCGCAAAGCTAAAATGCCATAAAGCTAAGCATGGTAGTTGTAACCATCAGTACTGTCCATAACTCCAGGATTCCTACTGGTAAGATTTCTACATGACACCCACCTAAATCTTTGCCACCATGGAAAAAAGATCAAACAAAACAATAACGAACCCTTCCCCTCAGTCGACAAAATGAGATAGCTCACCAAAATGAAATTGCTGGCCTGCCCTTCAACAAAATGAAATCTCCCCTACCCCACTCCACCCCCCTCAACCCCCTTCAGCAAAACGAAACTGCCCACCACCGCACCAAATCTCTTCATCCACAGGGTGACGCCTTTAAAAGTATAGATACTCAGTTAAAGACGAGTAAAAAGGTCACAACGTCTTTGTGCTTGATTAGCTCAATCTCACTCTGAAATTATGCAAAAGTACCACAACTTTTATTAAAGTAAATTCAGTCTAAGAAAAAAAAAAACGTATCATGAAAAACACCCGGTCACAAGAACTGAAAACTCCCAGACACCCCTGAAAAACAATTCCAAAACATCACAGCTCCCCACCAAACTAATCAAATTTCCTTTTATGCCAAACCTGCCTTGAGTGTTCATAAAACGTTATATTTTTGTCTCATTTGAGCATAAAACCTAGACACTTGCCTTCGTGGTTAGATGAAAGAAAGGGTTTCCTCTTGGCACACCTTCCAAATAGCTTGTTGGCATGAATGGTTTTCAGGTAGGTTCACTACAGCTCCGGCTGTTTAAACTTTAACGTAATTATTTTCCCTAACAGTGGGTGTTAGTATTTTCAAACATTGTTTGATTACAGCTGTGGCCTGATTTATGACGGTCAGCTCTCTTTTGTTTTATTTGTGTATTCCCATGAATACACAAATAATGAGTGACCAAGTGAATATGGCCCGTGTGTCACCTCACGTTTATACCCCGCTGAAATATCACTTGTGAGTTTCAGGTGGACTTTTCAGTGTGAGAGTTGGCCAGTTGACTTGTAGCCTGTTTTACGCATCTTTACCAAGGTGGCCCACAAAAACTGAACAGACTGCGTACAGAGTACAGAAGAAGACACCAAGATTACTGAGCAACTTTTGCAGTTTGAGGCAAGTGTGTGATGACTTACACTTGGAATGTGATGATGCTTTCTATAAACAGTGAAATGTGCAATAGGAATGTGACAGCATTCCCATCTTGCACACCATTTTTATTTTTATGGAGACACTCCCGATCAGAGTCTTTACTCAGGGTGAATGTTCAGTCGGAGTGTGAAGGTAGTGTTGGGAAGGGAGAGAACTTTGATCATGATATCTGAGGCCCTGCTTGTAAAGTGATTGTCACTGCTGCAGGTAATGAGAAAGACATCAAAACCTCGTTCCCACCAGTGCGGAGAGAAGACTGTGACTTGAACACGGCCGATTTAATATGACTTTGAATGTCTCCTTGTAGAATGCTGATTTAAAATCCGACTTCT
This sequence comes from Hydrocynus forskahlii, assembly GCA_037974365.1. Taxonomy (NCBI): domain Eukaryota; kingdom Metazoa; phylum Chordata; class Actinopteri; order Characiformes; family Alestidae; genus Hydrocynus; species Hydrocynus forskahlii. The sequence continues at coordinate 5,962 of JBBPCX010009780.1, forward strand.
GGTTCTGCAACTACAAAGGCTTTGAAACCTAATCAGTGCTGTATGTACACTTATCTTGCTCTAAGGTAACATCCTTGAGCTTGTGTTTCTAAAAATGGAACTTAGCCACCGACACTATCTTTGGATTCTCCCCATTTTCTGACCATTTTGGTCTTGTCCCGTTCCACCCTCTAGCTAGGACTCCCCCAGTCATACGATACCAGCACTGGGAGGGGGAGGGCTAGTATATGCTTGGTGGAATCACTGCCTATTGGCTCATGTTTGATTGGAAATGCAAGTTCACCAATAGTCAAGAAGCCAACAAGCTGACCAACTTTCAGTCCTAAGGAGCAATTTCATCAGCCATGCCTAGAGGGACTCACATGCCATATGAAGTTTACTCTATATTAGATTTTCCCCCAGTCATGTGAAACACCTGCTGCTAATTTAGTGTCAGTGGATTCAGCATGCTTGGAGGAGAACACTAACCACATGTTCTGTTAAGTACAGGAGTCTGAGTTAGCTTACTGAGAATGATGGGGGTGGGCATCCTACCTACTTAGAGGAAGTGACGTCAGTAGGACCCTCTTGGACTCAGAGACATGGAGGCTGCGGCAAGCAGTAAAAAATTATAAGTGATTTATTGTGCGAGCTGGTTAGAATAACACTGGGCTTCTATGAGGAAAGATGTCTGGGAATGGTTAAGTTAACACTTTACATGAAACCACTGTATTACTGTATTAATGTTATTTGTATCTATTGTAATATAACTGCTTTAACACAAAGTTGACTCTACTGCCGAGTAGTAAACAACTTTTAAGTACAATTTTCTCAGGTGCCTCAGGTTTCTGCACAATACTGTATGCTTAAAACATTGTTTTTATCTTCTAAAGCTTCGGAAAGTGTCCCTTAACATTCACCCCATGAAACATCTGCGATATTCGCCAGACATATACTCAACAGGAATTGTAATTTACATAATGCAAATGTACTAAAGATTATGACAAGGGTAACATAAGGTCTCTGGATTTTTTTGAGCGGTTTTGTGAGACGTGAAAGTATAACCCTGCTAACTAAAGATACATAAAATTATAGAAAGAAAGTAAATTCTACATTAAAAAGGCTCCACTTCATATTCAGTGGTTCTAATGGCACATAACACTTTAACAACTGTTTAACTACTTGTGATGTCTTCCTTCTTACAACTGGATAGCAATAGTACAGCTTATGTAAGTACACATTATCAGTTTCAGCTTTTACTCATAAGATTGCATTAGAATTCACTTGCATAAAATCCAGCTGTTACAGTGACTACACCAGTAGTTCCATTATTATTGCATGTACTGTTATTGTGCAATTACACAGACATTGGCTCATGTTTGCTTACAAATATATGTTGCAAACTAGATGAATTTCCACAAAAAATGGGGTGTGATTGTGTAATTGCTATAAAAATAGAGCTTGGAGACACACAAACATTGGTTTTATAGGCAAAAAACGTTTGTGTAAAAGAAATAATTTCTTACAACATGGATTTCACCTGCACTCTTCTGGTTTTCTCCACTCAGTGGCTCTTACCGAGCCATTTATGGGGAAGTATGGCTGAACACGCCTTCACAGGCTTATTATTATGAATTAAACCACAACAAACAGTGACACATTTCTTTTTTATAACTGACCTGAGCTTTAGCATCTTGAAGTCTGTTTGTGAGTCTGCTGTGGGTTTTGCTCAACGGTTGTCACACGGCGTTTGTGTTTCTCTGCCTTTTGTGAGCTGTGACATCACAGACTCTGTCTCCTACACATGTTTTCGCCAGTCCGCTCTCTCTCGCCATACAATACAGAGCCATCTGACGGCTATATTTCAAAGACCTTCAGAGAAGAGGTGCCAGATTATAGCTATAAAAAGAATAGTAAAAACAAAAAAAAGAAAACTTCAGAGGTACAGTAGTGACGCAATCGCACTAATAAGTTGCAAGTTCGCTAAAGGTCAACAAGCCGAGCGACTCACCAGCCAACAAGCTGACCAACTATCAATGGCAGCTTTGCTTGAGGAATTCCTGATTATACCAGTCTTGCCTACAGGGACTCATATCTCATATGAAGTTTACTCTATATTAAGATTCTGCAATAAAGGAGAGAAAGTGGATAATAATGGGCCACCAGTGATGAGACACTGCATGCAGCATTTCTTAAGTGTTTCCCCGAGGTACTGGTTCCATCTCAGCAGCTTTCATTTGGAGACCTGGATTGTTCCGCAAGTGAATCATGGAAGGCCCCGAGCCTCAGAATTCGGCCCACAGGAGAGATTTTCCACTTCCCGTAGGTCGACTTGAGTCTCGCCTCTAAACCTCTATTTAAGCAATTACATCAATGTGCGAATCTGCACTTTTCAATAAGTGTGGACTTTTAAATTGCATACTTACTGATGGGCCATGCCGATGCGTCTCGGTAGAACGGGAATATCCTTGTTTGTGAGTCTCATTTCTGGGGCACAGAATCGCTGCTTTTGCTCTTTGGGAAGAAGTGTAACTTTTTTTTTTGCGAAAAGAGGTCAATAACTTTGGCCTGCCCTTGAGCTTTCTGCTGCTGTGATAACAAGAAAAAAAAAATAGAAAAGAAAATGTAATAATAGCAGCCTAGGATAATGAATATTTTAATCGGACCATGTTCAGGGCAATGGGAGCGTTGAGTACAGGCTACATGATGACTTAATTAAAGTGGGAATAGCGTCGTTTAAAGGAACGGGAGTAAACTAGACACGGAGCTCAGAAATGCTTAGTTCACATTTACAGAAGCAAGCGTACTCCGTCATAAGGGTTGGTGAAACTAATTACGCTGTTAATGGATTTGAGATTAATAAAGTAACATACCTCCAGGGGGGCCAAGCAATTAGTAAGGAGCAAGAGACAGTAAACACAAGCCTTGTCTGAAATTACATACTGCCAAACTATACTTCATTCCTGAGCGCGCGCGCGAGAGAGAGACATTCGTTCCTTCCAGTTGCAAAGCAGGGCTGTCAGAGCTTTCCTTTCAGGCCACATGAACATTTTTGGACATCCTAAATTAAACATGGGCATCTGGACCCAGTAAAATATTTCAGCAGTAATTTTATTTATTCATCAGTGGTATTTATATCCCCCTCTCTAACTGACCAGAACGTGTTGTGGTAATAGCATAGTGTATTTAGTCTGAATCAGAATCAGAAAACTTTATTGATCCTGGAGGGAATTGCTTATGTTATGACTGCACAGACACACAAGAACAATATAGAGACAAGAACAACATGCATATAAAGCTAAAATAAAGGTCATATACAAACTCTGCAGAAAAACAAAAACTCTGAAAATACACGAAATACACTATGCTATATTCCCAAAATGCTGAGGTATTAATACTACAGGTGAGTGACCTACAGTTTAGTAATTCACTAGTAACACAAATAATGGTTTCGAGTTGTTCTCTGTACCGACTCTGTTATTGCGCATAGTAGACATCAGTAGAAGACCGTAATATACATAAGTAGTGATATTGTACATAGCAAGACTATTGCACATTATTATGATATTGCACATAATAAAATGATTTAGCACCCATTAAGAAAGTACGGAGTATTCTCAGAGTATTTCTGGAGAGTTTTATTTTGACTTTATATTATATTTTACATTGTTCTTTGTGTCTGTGTGTCTGTCCAAGAGTTGCATAAGTACTTTCCTCCTGCATCAATAAAGCTTTCTGATTCTGACTCTAAAAGACATTGCATATCTGAAGCTTGTAACAAACATATTTGCCACGGAGGCAGACAAGAGATGACTTTCGAGTTGAAAGCCCAGGTGTAGCATGGTGGAAAGCCCAAACGCGGACACAAACGAGTGAGCAGGTAAGCCACACGATTTAGTCTGAGAACGCTCCAACACGGAGTAGAGATTTCCACCAGGAAACCCACGTTCTCACACGCACACGGACAGATATATAAACGGCTCTGAGAACCAGTTGAGGTGAGGGCTGAGTCGGACCCAATGTCTGGTGCAGAGGAAAACTTATTTCCTGTTTATATACCTTACGTGAGTCAATTCAGGTGACCTGGTGTGTGTGTTACAATATTAACATGTATGTTTTCTTGTATCATTTGTAGCACATGTAACATTTCCATAGTGACTCCTTCAGTTAAGATTCCTGGCACATCCCACTGCTGTTGACATGTGTGACTCCTGCTCTGATTGCCCATTGGTGGCCAATCCATGACTACCAGAAGGCCTAGAGTGATGTTTCCCTTCACAAAATTGACCCCACACATTGGAAATGACAATCTGACTGATTCCACTGGCAGCTGGTAAATTGGAAAGGTCGGACTAAACCAGCATCTAAAGGCCTAAACAATGGGAGAGCTCGCTTAGTCATATCTACCTAAGTACCACGGAAGAAAACAATCTGACTGGATCATTGTTAATTAAACCATTAAACCTTAATTATAACCCAAACAAAAATAAAACAATGAAATTCATTTAGTAACAAAATGAATACAAACATGATTTCATTTAATTAAATTGTACTAAAGTACAGTAGACGTTCCTTAATGGGTAAGAAGTTCTTAATGGTTTCCTCAGGATATGCTTTATGTGAAGTGATACATAAAACATTATGAACCGGAACACTAATGGCATGTCTGTTTTTCTCATAAATATTCAGTACAGTAACATAAAATAACTTAATCCCAGGACTGCTAGAGGCACCACTGAGGTTCCCTTGAGCAAGGTACCGTCCCCACATGCTGCTCCTTGGGCACTGTGTTCCTGGCTGCCCGCTGCTTAACTTAGGTGTTAAATACAGAAAAAGTATTTCACTGTTCACACTGTGTGCTGTGGTGTGGTCATGTATGAAAAATGGTCACTTTACCCTTTACTAAAAAAAATGATGATGAACATAAATAGGAAGGACCGTTAACTGCTCAGGTTTAAGTCACCAAGTGATCACTGGACTGTCAATGTAGCATTCCATTAGTGTTTCTTTTTAAAAACACGATGAGGGATGAGCTTTGTATAAAATTACACAAAAATAGTTTAATACTATATACAGTAAACCCCCGCTTATTGTGGGGGTTACGTTCCAAAAGCACCCGAGTATAGTGAAAAAACGCATTGTTGTGGTAAAAAAAAAATGCCTAAAATGCCTATTTTTATTATTTAAACCCTGAATACGCCCTCCAAAATGCTCCCAAAACACTTTAATTTAATTTTAAACTAACCTTAATACATTACCCTGAAAGAAAATGTAAAGGTAAACCCGTATCCGTACTGTAAAGTTTACACTGAACTCCTGCAGTGCTAGAATGTAAATACCGATGTTCCCCCTGTATAGACTGGACTATAATTCATGCACGGGCATTTTCTTTGGTATAAGCAGGTAAATACAGTAATACATCACAGTCAGCTGTACTTAAGAGGCGGGAGGTTTAAAAATCCACAATGGACTGAAACTGCGACTGCTGATCTGTGTTAAAGTGGAGGGTTACTGTATATACTACATACTTTTCTGAATTATGAAGTTTAGTACAGTTTATATAAATATTTTGCTTAGTTCCAGTTAGTTTGACCAACATTACTTTCTTTGTGTTCACAAGTGAAAGTGATTCATTTAGTGCGTCTAGTGATTTTCTTACAAAAAAATATTCATAAGGTCATTTGACTAATCCTTTGTTGTCCAGTATTAGAACTGGGTCTTATGGATTTGTTAGTAAAAAAATGATAAAAAATCTAAATTTACATTTTTTGATCATATTATATTTGTAACAATGAAATAAAAATTATATGCATTCTCTGTTGTGGTATAAAAACAATGTACAATCCGAATCATCATGATTATTTGAATGGGGTTGGAATTCAACCTTTTAAGTGTTAAACAGTGGCTTCAAGTCCTGTTCATTTGAACTCTGTCATCACCTGGCCTATGTTACTACTACTAAATGATGTGATGGTGGAAGGTATGTGAAAGCTGCAATTTCACAGCAAGCACATCTGCAAACTACACTTACCTTCTGAATGTTGGAAGGTAGATTCTGTAATCTTCCATATAAGTGGTTCTGATGTAATCCTGTACCCCACACATTTCCCCAGCTCTGCCTAACCCATCTGATGTAAGGAACTAATTAACATGTGCAGGAAGAAGTGTTAGTGGTACTCCAGGGCCAAGATAAAGACCATTACACTGTATGGTTCCTTCCTTTCGAAGTACTATGCAAATGTCAGAGATCCCCTTTTGTTTACTTAATTTCCAATTAATACAAGTTATTAAAAAGCAGCCAAAAATCACATCACAAGAAAAGCTGCATCATCTCAACCAAAGCTACTGCCTCAGCTGTCTGACATTATTTTCCCTTTCAAAAAAACACACATTGACACAAACTGCTACCCTTACACACCTCAGCTGCCTTGCTTTGTTTCTCATGTGCATGAGTTTACAAAAGGATTAAACAATTAAAAAATATGTGGGACCCCTAACAACCGTGCAAGATATGCTAGGCCACAATCAAAAACACTCCTGTTCAGTAATGCTAATGATTTTTGTAGTATGTTGCCACTAAGCTAACAACATTGTGCAAGAATATTGCTTGCCTATTTTATGGGTGGAAGTCTGAATCTTGACATTCATTAATATTAACATATTGTCGCTGTCAGAACAAAACAAGAACGTTTTTCATTGTGTTTAACCCAAGTTTCATCCAATGTAAAGATCAACTGATATATTCAAATAATGTAGCAAATAACTGAGATAAAAATATTTTGTCCAAACAGTGACAATATATATAACCTTGCAAATTGCATTTCTAAAGTAACTCTTTCAGTAAACTCTTCTGGCACAGAGCTGCTGCTGTGTGCCATCTGAAAGAAACTCACTGGTTAGTTTTCTGCTGGTATTTACAGTGAGGTATCTAGAACTTCCAGAAGGCCTGGAGTGATCTTTTCCCTCACAAAACTGACAAAATGTAACTGGTTAATTATAAATGACTTTATAATGATGTTGGTGGTTAATCTGATACAATAGGAAATTACAGTAGTACTGCAGTAGTAGAGTTTAAATTCAAAGAAAATTGTATTCAATACAAAGGTTAAAAATCCATCAAACAAAAAAAGGTTAGACATGTATTTTTTGTACTAGAAATCCCAGGCATAGAAGGCTAAGAGGTTACACCAGTGGTAATCGTACATATCACAATCCAGTTTTAACTGGATGATCAAAACTCTGTATTCTTTTTGATTCAGATGATGAAGAAGCAATGCCGGTCCAAATGAGCTGCTAGCAGTGAATGCTGGGTCCAGGAGGACTTAACTATACCAGAATTCACACGATTATTCTTGCTCCCATTAATTCTTTACCAAAGCAGACTGCATTACAGTAGATAAGGTTGGGCAAACATGAATGAGTTTAATCACACTTTGGCGTATTCATTATTCCAAGCTGCAGTCTCACTATGAAAAAATGTATCTTTTATGTAAACACACTGTACTTTCAGCTAAGCATGGCTCACGTTAGGCTGGCGAGTTAATGTAGCATGCTGTTGAGAAAGGCCAAGAGGTTGAAAGTGGCTGCTGAGTGTAATTGTTGGAGCCAATTGCAAGTGAAACATGACTTTTATGCTATATTACATCAGAATTACAGGGTTCAATATGCCATTTTTTTTTTCAAATTCCGCTCGAAACCTATTAGGGCAACAAATTGAGCTTTATTTGCCCAGTAAGAAAGTGCTGGGCGTTCAGTCTAATATCCCACACGGAAAACGAACAAGCCTCAATTACCAGGCCAGATAATTCAGCGGGCGTTCAAAGTGGTGCCTCTGAGCATCCGCACTATGTCACAGCAAGTAATTAACCCACATGGCTAATTGAGAGTGGGGTCAACATGGGCCCCAGTTATCCACCACTCTAATTCTGACTCCAGCAAATAAAAGAGGGAGACGGTTCACTCAGAAGAACCTCAGTCACAAACAGAGATATTAACTGAGTGGGTGTAAGCTCATATACTGAAAGAACAGGTATGAAACCAGGTAGATTTAATATATGTCACGCTCGGGTTGTGCCCACTCAGGCTGGAGGCACAGATGCAAACTTCCAGAGTGCTTTTCTTTTTTTATTTTAAATATACAAAAGACAGGGACACGATGGCAGAAAACACAAACACCCAGGGAAACCTGGCGAACACAAACCTGCGGACTGGAGCCATTGAGGAACTGCAGACTGCCCTTCACAGGGACTTGGGGAACCCGCTAAAAGCCCTAGTGGCACCGCTAGGGGACCTAATGGCTCAACTAGGGAGCTAGGTTGTCTTAGGGGGCTCAGAGGCTCAATTAGAAGGCCTAGCAGTTCAACTAGGGGACCTAGCAGGTCTATGCAAGGGCCTAGTGGTACAGATAGGGGCTCCACTAAGGGACCTAGGGGGCTAGAGCTGTAGTGGCACGCACCCTCTCGGGAGTCGGAGTTTCTTGGCCCTGGAGCACAGCTGCGGTTTCTTGGCTCAGCGGCGCTGCGGCAAATGCTATAATACTGCATACCTAATTAGTGTGATTGTTCTACTAAGTTTTAGTATTATTGTTGTTTGTGTGTTTGTTTTTGGGGTTTTTTATAGCTTGAATTTTAATCCAAGCCCATACTGAACTTTGGCAAAATTCCAAAGCTAAAACGTTCTTTATTATCCAGTGTACTACTATTTTTGATTGGTTGTTCAGAGGCCAAGTATTGATCATTTAAAAATTAGATTTTTGCAGTTGAGTTGCCTCAGTAATGTATGGGGAGATATAGGGGAAAGACGAGACGCCTTAAAAGCATGCAGTGGAGAGAGAGAGTCTCGATGTCACAACTATGGTGGCCAGAAAGTGACAAAACACAGAGCTACAAATCAGTCTTGCATAGCTAAAGACACAGCAGACTCAAAAAAGGCCTTGAGGACAGACACCAAAGCTCAGGTCAGTTATAAAAAAGATGGGTGTCACTGTTTATTGTGGTTTAATTCAAAATAATCAGCCTGCAAACACAGCCATTGCACTTTTCCCACCAGTTTTCAGGCGAGAGCAGTTTGCTTCACCCATTTTCAACCATCCTTAACCATAAACGGCTTGGCGCTCTGAATGAAGATAAGGCACCAGTTCGATACTTCGCTGTGAGCAGCATTTTTTTTTTACAGAATCTTTTTCTTGGCCATAAGAAACAATGTTTATGAGCCTAAAAACCCTGCTTTTATAACAACTGCACAATCACACTTTGCATTTTCTGATGGAACAAGTTAAATGTAGCTGTTCTAGAGGGTGCTGGAGCCTATCGCTTCAGTCATAGGGCAAAAATCAGAGAAACGTCCTGGACAGATGGCCAGTCCATCACAGGACAGAAACACAGACAGACACATTCACACCTAGAGGCAATTTATCATCTCCAACCTGACGTGCAAGGCTTTGGACTGTGGGAGGAAACCAGATTACTTGGACATGGTGAGAACATACAAAGCCCACCCAGAAAGGACCCTTGGCTGCCCCGGCCTGGTCTCGAACCCAGGATTTTCTCACTGTGAAGCGACAGGACCACCCAGCCAAGCCCAATATAAACTATAGTCCTGTTTACCAGTACCAGGCCTGTTGTTGGGGTGGATGAAGTGCTGCTATTATTCTGATCAGTTACATGATGCTTTCCTATTATCAGCACATCTAGATAACTGGATAACTGTGTGTTTCATAGAGATTCACGTCAATTACTGAGAGTCTGTAAACAACTACCTTTAGAATGTGCCCAGTAACAGGGAGCTTGGATGGAAACCATTTATGCCAATATATGATTTTTGATTTACTAAAGATCTGATTTTCTCCATCTCTTTAAGTTCCCCCTTTTAATCTATTCATTCTAATGAAGCCTGCTACAAAAATGTACAGCTTGTGGGACGAAAACATATTCAGTTTAGTGTCAAATTTACAATAATCATAGTTTATTATAGTGCAGTGTATTCGATTGTAAATAAACTCACAGCTTCTAAGAGGAAATTCCACACCATCTTGACTCCACCTTGCACCATTTTAATCTCCATTTCTTTAAGTTGGCTGGGCCCTAATGCATGCTGCTCTAACTGCAGATTTTTTTTATTTGACTGTATTACTCAGCAAGGCAGGGGTGCCCAAGTCTTTCAATTGCATATATATCCCAGACTGTCAGTGCTGATGAGGTGTGACAGCTTTTTACCTTCAAAAAGTGCTGACTCAAGCATGGCAGCAGCCAAGTCCCAGGCCCATGCTGTATTTCTGTGCGGAGGATATGAGGGGTTTTCCTGCACACCAGCAACAAAGCAGTTACTTCTGTTTACTTTTTACATTGGATTGGACACAAGTCTTGTCATTTTTGAACAGGCAATGTGGGTAGTGGTACTCAAAGGCTGATGAATATATAAATCACAGCAGTTCTACATGAAAAGGAACAGCCTCACATGCCTAGCACCATCTGAACTATGGCTCTTTTCGACAACGATGTTCACTACAGTCAAAAAATGTTATTACTAGTCAATGATTTAGAAATTATGTTTTAAACAATATAAAACCGAGAAATATATTATCTATCCATCTGTCTGTCCATCTATCTATCTGTCTATCTATCTGTCTATCTATCTATTTATATAATATCATAATATTTACAATAATTGTGTACATACCACAACATCTATTAAGTAAAATCTTAATTAACCTTCTGGAATCTGATATATTTCAAAGCACACTGTATAAATTGTTATTGGCAGTAATTATTACTTTAAGAACCGATTTCAAATCTTTATGTTATTCAGATATTTACAGAAAGATTTGCATTTTTGGCACAAAAGTGAACAAGAACCTCCAGATTGTTAGAATCACACTGAAGAATTATTATTAGTATTATTAATATTATTATTATTATTATTATTATTATTATTATTATTATTATTATTGTTAGTAGTAGTAGTAGTTATAGTAGTAGTAGTAGTAGTAGTACCAATAGTAATAGTAGTAGTATCAGTAGTAGTAATAGTAGTATCAGTAGTAGTAGTAATAGTAGTAGTAGTAGCAATAGTAATAGTAGTATTAGTAGTAGTAGTAATAGTAGTAGTATCAGTAGTAGTAGTAATAGTAGTAGCAGCAGTAGTACTAGTAGCAGTAGTAATAGTAGTAGTAGCAGTAGTAGTAGTAGCAGTAGTAATAGTAGTAGTAGCAGTAGTAGTAGTAGAAGTAGTAGCAGTAGTAATAGTGGTAGTAGTTGTAATAGCAGTAGCAGCAGCAGCAGTAGTAGTAGCAGCAGTAGTAATAGTAGTAATAATAGTAGTAGAAGTAGTAATAGTAGTAGTAGAAGTAGTAGCAGCAGTAGTAATAGTTGTAGTAGTCGTAGTAGTAAAAGTAGTAGTAGCAGTAGTAGTAGTAGTAGTAGTAGGAGTAGCAGTAGTAGTAGTAGTAGTAGTAGCAGTAGTAGTAATAGTAGCAGCAGTATTAGTTGTGATAGTAGAAGTAGTAGTAATAGTAATAATTGTCGCAGTAGTAGTAGTAGTAGAAGTAGTAATAGTAGTAGTCGTAGTAGCAGCAGTAGTAATAGTAGTGGTAATAGTTGTAGTAGTGTAGTAGTAACAGTAGTAGCAGCAGCAGCAGCAGTAGTAGTAGTAGTAGTAGTAGTAGCAGCAGTAGTAATAGTAGTAGTAGCAGTAGCAGCAGTAATAGTAGTAGCAGTAGCAGCAGTAATAGTAGCAGCAGTAGCAGCAGTAGTAGTAATAGTAGTAGGAGTAGTAGTAGTAGCAGTAGTAGTAGTAGTAGCAGTAGTAGTAGTAGCAGTAGTAGTAGTAGTAATAGTAGTAGCAGTAGCAGCAGTAATAGTAGTAGCAGTAGCAGCAGTAATAGTAGTAGCAGTAGCAGCAGTAGTAGTAGCAGTAGTAGT
>JBBPCX010009808.1:0-17852 GCA_037974365.1 Hydrocynus forskahlii
TCTCTCTCTCTCTCTCTCTTTCTCTGTTTGTCTCTCTCTCTCTCTACTCCTTCTCTCTCTCTCTCTCTCTCTCTCTCTCTCTCTCTCTCTCTCTCTCTCGACTCCATTCGTTGCCCAAACATGGAGTGGTTTGTCAGTGATGCCTGATTGCTGCCCGGTTGGATCAGAGCTGTTGCTGCAGCTGGGCTGTTTGTTCTCCGCTGTGCAATCTGCCTCTTTCTCTTTTTAACTGGAGTTTAACGGCTTTGCTCCTGAAACACCCACTGTGTTCGGCCCCCCAGCTCTTCACCCTCAAACACTCCGTCCCGTTCGTGCTGTGGTTCTTTCAGAGGAGAAATTCCACGCTATAATCCCTTCGCTTTCTGCTTGTCACTTTGACTTTGTCTTTTTCAGCTGCAGTTTTTTTTTCTCTCAATAAGTTTTGAATTAGTTTGCTACTTGTTTTTTTGTTGTTATTACTGTTTCAAAGGAATAGTTTGGATAAATTCCCTCTTACCTTCTTACCCCAAATGTTGCTGATGAGATAAAACTTGTTTGGAGCTTGTTTAGTTTTGTACTGAAGCTACATTGCAGATTTTGCTAAAAGATATATATTAAACCATATCATAGTCATGGAAACAGCATGCCTCAAAGTCATTCAACACTTTCTTCAAAGCTAGTCAAGTAAAGTGACCTTAATGGTTATGGAGTGTCCGATTCTGTATAAAGCACTGCTGCAGTGTTTAGCAGTATAATACATTGGTTTTTTTTCACAAATTGTCACAACACACATTTCTCTGTATGTCAGGGGTATCATCAGTTGTTTTAAAACACTAATCAACTGCATGCATTGTAAAAAAGACCATCAAACATCAGTCATATGGTACCATTTCACAGTTACTTTTCACAGTTCATGTTAAATACTGTAAGTGTGTTCAGCACACAGGGACTTTTCCACTACAGCTTTGACACTCCTTGAAAACCAGATTCTTAGAACAACAAACAGGACCTAAAAGGAAACTCCCTGTTAGTGCGCCAACACCACAGAAACAATGAAAAAAATCCCAAATGCCAGGGCCAGAGTACAAATTACAACTATAATATAATGTAATATTCAGTGCCTGAATTGTTGAGGGGATTAGTTTCATAACACACACTGTAGCCTATATACTGTTGATTGACTTTCTTCTGACTTTCCATTTCCCAGTATGTCCTGAATTTCAGTTTTGGTTTTGGCCAAGAATTTTCATTTCAGGACATCAGTATTAACATTTAGTGCATAGAAACTACAGAATAACATAGAAATAACTCGAAAGAACTTGTTTCACTAGTATTGTATTCATTTTTATTGACTGTTTCTTTTTGTACCAACAGTGTATTGCACATGTTCATTTCTTTCCTATAACACTATTGTTTTTGTGGTGCATACTATATGTTCCAACTCGAACATCATGAAAATGTATCGTGATATTTTTGCCGTATCTCCCATTCATACAGGTTTGGACGGCAGGTCTGATTCACTTTATTCGGCGTAAAGAGGATACAGTTCATGTTTCATTGAACTGGTTCTTTAAATGTCTCTGTGCTGAGTTGTTTTTGGTTATTTTGTGTGTAGTACGAATCACATAGGTTTGATTTGCCTCAAAACTATGTGATGGTTTAGAGAAACTGGAGAAAAGTGTTCATTGGAGACAAGCCAGCAAGTGACTTTATGTATGTTCAGCAGTAATGAATGTGTGTGAGTGTGTGAGTGAGAGTGTGTCTGAGAGAGTGTGAGAGAGAGTGTGTGTTTTCCTTGCTATATTAGTTACGATACCCAGGCTAGATATCAGCAGTTGTGAAAGACATGCTTGTTCTACTACAGGGTTTATACAGTCCAGTCCAAATATAAAATCCTATCAGTTGGACTTGCTTTGGTAATATAAGACTCTACTGTAAAGTCAGACAAGGATTTCTTTTGCAATACCTGGTCATCTGTAGCTCATTAGGTTTGTCCAGATGTTTCTCAGAAGGCTGGAGTAGATTAAGGGCTCGTTCTGTCAGGCTCTGAACAGGTAGAAAGTCTCTGTGCTGGTTAGACTGCTGGATTGCTCTCCGCCTGCTTGCTCTGCACATGTCGAATGGAATGTGCTTAGAACAGTCATGTTGGGTTTTCTTCAGTTGCTCAGACTTGAAATAGCGGTGGGCAATATAATATTTCTTGTCATGATAAATGACGCCCATGGTTTGCTCAGGAGAGGGTGCTGTGCTTTCATCAGTATTTGCTCTCTCTGCTCCGGGGGAAATTGCAAGTTTAAATCCTGATGATGGCACAAGTCCAAGTGAGCATTTAAATTTTGTTTAAAGGTCCCAAATCATGAAAACCCAAACGTTCCTTACTTTTTTTTTTATAAGAGGCTCAGTAGAGGTCGGGATATGGTCAGATAAAAATAAAACATGACTTATTGGAATATAAAACCACATCAGCATCATAAGTCGACCTCAGGGGGGAAATAAAAAGCACGAAAATGTAGGATGTGAACTCTACCTAGTATGGGCAGTATCGGGCAGTGGTTAGGGATTTACCAGTAGGATGTATCTTACTGTTTAGTAATGCATAGCAGTTTAGCAGTTTTATTATATTGTGTTTAGTCATTGTATTGTGATTAGTGTGTTATCTTAGGGTTAGTGTCTTAATTTTGGAGCTAGAAAATTGGATCACTACTCTGCGTGCAGCTTTTGCTTTGAACACTATATTATTATCATTTTGAATGCTCTTATAGACTGAGAATGGAAATGTCAGTATAATAATGCGCATTTGAGCCTCTCAGATACTTTCCTGTATTGAAAAGTGTAGTGAATTAAGACTCCACCATGATGTATCGAAGTAAATTCTGAATTGCAGGATTCGCTACAGCCTTACTGTGTTTAGATAGCACCAGACAGAGAGAGACAGAGAGACCGAGATGTGCATACACTTTTGCTCTCAGTCTTCCAGTCCATCAAGTGGTCACCCTGTGCATATTGATGTGCTCAGTACACAAATAACAGTTAACATGTACATTCATGTGGTAGAAAATAGCTGTACTTCTTTGAATTGAGCAAAGGAGGCTTTTACTCATGTACAGTGTGAGTGAAAGTGTCAGTCTGGCACAGATTTACTTCTTGAGAAAATGTGATTGTGTTTTATTTGGGTTTGGATAAATTGGGATGTACATTTACTGATATGTTATAAGTCACACTGTGTAGCTGCACCCACACACCAGTCTATTCCACTGATCTAGTTTCAAAGATCAGGGCTGAACCGAATACATGTTTGAGTCTAATCTTTATTCACATCTGTTTGACATGTTTTCCCATAGAGCAGAAAACCTGTAGACTGAAAAATGTGTACAGTAGAAGCTTTTTACTCCACCTGCTCACTGACTTATAATGTAATAGTGTGACTTATGGATCCCTGCAATGATTGTATGCTTCACAATCAGGAAACGTGTGCGTGTGCGTGTGCGTGGGTGTGGGTGTGGTGTGTGTGTTCATGTATGGCACATCACTTCTTTGTTTTAACGTACATAAAGCATGAATTTTAAACAAACACTTCCTTTTACCTTTATATTACCTACTGTTTAAAGAGGGATACCAACAATTTTCCAATATTCTGCATAATTCTGTCCTCCAGGTGTAAACAGTCATTCAGATGTGAAATGGTGAATTGCGGATCAAACTTACTGAGTTGTAGACAAACTCGGATTTCCTTATAGTGGTGGCGATGGGAACCTCAAGCTCAAGCATCAGGAGATGTGTTCGTAACCATTTAGTGTGATGGCTTTCTGTGAGGTAGCTTTTAGGGAAATTAAATGCTCCAGATGTCTGGTTCCAATCACCACTGCTGCCAGCAGTTCTAAGTACGTTTAAGTAGAACGGAGAATTTCACATGAAACCTCTCCAAATGAACTCTGTTTAGATCTCAACCATTTAATCATGCAGAACATTAAAAAAAAGGTGGATTTCCCCTTTTACTAAGTTGTTGGGAGTGTGGTTTGTGTCTGGTTAAGCTTTAAAGTAATTAAAAGAGAGGAAAACGGAGCGGAACAGGCTCACCAAAACGAGCTCTGTATGTGTAGAGTAGCAGCACTCAGGAATTATAGGCTCGTTAACCTTAATAACGTAGACTTAAATATCATCTGGTCTTATATTATGTAATTATTGTGATTATTGAATTTTCCCTTCTTCTCCTAATTTGGGACGCGACAAAGACTTGTCCGTCAAAACCTGAGGAAGAGGCTCCCTCTCTGAGGCTCGCCGGACTCCTCTGACGGATGACGATGTACCTATTTTTAGGTCTCCAGCCCGGAAGAGGAGATGGAGAGAGAAGCGCCGTGCTTTGTGACATGCTTGAATGCTTGATTAAGGCCCTGGTTGTAGCTGGGCAGTACAGAACGCAAAGATGTCAGTTCATCCACTACATCCTGTTCATTTGACTGTATAATACAAACATAATTGTCCACCCAGATAAACATGTCATATTGAGGTTATGATGTTGCGATTACAATGTGTTGGTAAACACCTTGGAATATTTAGAAATATTTAGAAATATATATGTAATATTTAAAATATTTAGATGTAGATAAGCTAACATTATTGTAACCTACAAACATATAATTTTTATATAGAAAATCTTTTTTTTTTTTTTGATGTATAGAAAATGTGTATATATATATATTTGTGTGTGTGTGTGTGTGTGTGTGTGTGTGTGTGTGTGTGTGTGTGTGTGTGTGTGTGTGTGGATATATGTATGTATAGATACACACACACACACACACATTTTTGTATATACAGTGGCATAAGCCCACATGAATCTTTATAAATGTTTATTCCGATAAAGTATCAGTTATCATTAAAGCTGGTTTTGTCATGTTTGTCACAATCAGTGTTATGACAACTGACAGCTGTTGGACATTTGACATTTGTCATGCAAGGCGGGGTGATTGCCCTTCAGTGAAATGTTACCAGTTTTAGTTTCGTGATGTGTAAAAGTGCGTAGCTGGAAGTTTGGAATGGTAATCTCTGATCTCTTGTTGCCTGTTTAAGCCACATCATTAACCTTCAGTGAGCGCGCGGACACCCTTGGAAGTTGTCTTGCAGGCCAGGGTCACAGGTTAATGGTCTTATCTGTGTTTAGCAGGGGATCTGCAGAGATGCACATTTAGCTCAGAAAAACACACTCTGTCAACCCTTCTTATGAAATACAGTATTAGTATATTATAGTTTGAATGTATCCGATTCTATTTAAGTTTGCATTAGTAAAGTTAATGAACCCACGATTCCTGAGAGAGAGATTTAAGTGAAAGTGACCATTCTGTCATACATGAATACACCACAGCACACAGTGTGAACAGCATGAAATTCTCCCTCTGCTTTTAACCCATTCACTAAGTGAAGCAGCGAGGAACACAGCGCCCGGGGAGCAGAGTGTGGGGACGCTTCCTTGCTCAGGGTACCTCAGAGATACTTAGCAGTCTTGGGAATGGCCACTCCGTGTTTTACAGCTCATCTTGTTCTTTTTTCTGAGGTAGTTCTGGCAGAGCTTGGACTTGTGTTTTGGATCACTATCTTGCTGTAGGATGAACCTGTCCAACAAGGCACGTACCAGAGGTCCTGCATGGAGCTACAGATTTATTTCCCACTTCTGGATAACCTCACCATTTTTAAACCTCTTGCAGTTCAGCTCTGTCCTTTGTACCATTTCATGCACTTCACTGGACTTGAACTGTTTGAATTTCAATAAAATGTGTAATATATATATACTATTTAGTCTCCAGTTCCACCCACCAGCCAGATCACCCCCTCCCCCCAACGGCCACCGATACTCCAATACTGGGAGGCCAGCATGTGCTTCCTCCAAGTCGCATGAGTAAAAGCAGCCACCTTTTTGAACTGCTGCTAACAAAGCGTTATTGGCTGCATAATGTCTTTAGAAGACAGTGCTGAGTGCCAGTTCTGTGAGGGGGATCAGGGAGGGCCAGTCTACCCACCCAGAGAGAGCGAAACCAGCTGTGCTCTCCTGCGCTCCCTTGGACGGCTGCACCACCACTGGGGATCGAAAGCCTCTAGGCGCCTCTAATTGGATTTAGTTTGGCTCAGTTCATAAACAACAAGCATCAGTTTTTGATAGAACTTTTTAAAATTAGCACTGCTCATTGTTTTGGTCTGAAAACCTCAGAAAAACTAAATATCATCATGCAGTTATGTTATCATTTAAAAGTACTGAAAGATATATAAAGGTTTTATTTAAGATTAAATTTATCAGAGATCTAATTCAAATGTGCTGGTCTCACAAGAAAAATGCAGAAACCGTCTTCTTTCTGTTTGTGATGTCTAACAGGCGCCCACACACGTTGATTTGATGTTTTCAAACAGCTGCACTGCACCTCGCTGTCACCTACTTCTAAAGGAGGCCATATGTCTCGTGTCTTTCCCCAGTAGGTGTGGGTGTGGGTATGATTGTTTACTGTGTTTCTGTTTGTAACCCCTCCCCCAATCACTCTCTGTTTGTTTGATATCAGTTCCTGACTGGAGCCTGCATTGCTGTAAAGCCAGCGTGTTTAATCCTATAATGGTTTGCTCATTTTTGAAGGGTGCAGGATGATTGGTTTGCTCATTTGAATTAAACCAATACAGTATAGTTTGTTTTTATGGTGATACAATGATACACTGAGGCCAAGTTACAGTACTGTGCAAAAGTCTTAGGCACCTGCGATTATTACTAAATATGCTAAACAAAACACAAAAGAATAAATACAAATAACTTCTTACAGTAAATCGTTTTCAACGTATGAAGTCCAGTATTACTTGTAGTTTCCATCAGAAACCTGGTTTGACTCGATCAGTCCTTCATTAAATTAAATCAGGAGCTGCTGATGGAGTTTCACAAATCCTGGAGGATTTGTGAGGAGGAATCTGGAACCGAAGGAGGAATCTGGAACCGAACCTGTGTTCTCCTCACCAGCTCACACAATATCAACTACTTTTTACCAACAAAACAAATCATGATACTTTTTTTCTACTTTCTCGTTTGTTTGTTTGTATGTACTCTAATGTTAACTTTGCTAACACAGACACTTTATCACACACTGAGAAATAGGGGTTTAAACTACTTGCATAGGTGCGGAAAACTTTTGCACAGTCCAGTACATTGGGTGTTGATATTTTCATGCAACAGAATGCGAAGAGTAATGTATCCATACAAAGAGTATAAATGCAGATTTTATGCAGAGAGGGTCTACTAGACCACGCTAAAGGGCTGGATGATACCTCAGGGATGCATGCAAACATGCCTACATCAAAAGAGGTTCATGGGTAAACTGCCTGGCTGTTGGGTAGTGTTGGGAGCGATGACTCAAACAAGTGCAAAATCAATAGGAGTAGTTTTACGGTCATTTGGCAGCGCAGCTTTTGACTGTATTCACAAGGATGTTTTTATACTATTGATGGACACCAGCGCAGAGCAAACATGAAAAATCTTAGTTGCTCATTAATTCTTGTCTTTGTTTGTTAAATTCTTCAGAGCTGATTTACTCCAGAGTAGCTTTTTCTCAGCCCCAAACACACCCACAACTAACCAGCGGCACGTTTTAACACCTAAACACAACATTGCTCATAAGATTCTTCAGTGAAGTCCTGCTGATAATACAGTGATGCAGTGGTCAGCACATGTAGCCCTGGTCGTTTAGCTTGTGTGAGTCTCACATGCTTTTCTGTGGTTCTGGTGTTTAAAGGAGCAGGACAGTGTGCCCTGGCCTGTAGGAAGTTGTCGTAAAGTTCAGCACAGTCCATTCTTTTTTCCTCACAGTCTTCACACTACAGTGGCAGGGTGTGTCTCCAGCACACACACAGAGCAGCGGGGTGTGTTTCCAACACACAGCGAACAGTGGGGTGTATTTCCCCCTGCCTTAAGTAAAAAGAGCTGAAATGGGGGCGTGGAATAGTGATTGACTTGAAGATACTTCTGTTCAACAAATCCCCTAAAGAAGCATATTCTCTCTCTCTCTCTCTCTCTCTCTCTCTCTTCTCTCTCTCTCTTCTCTCTCTCTCTTCTCTCTCTCTCTCTCTCTCTCTCCTCCCCCCCCTCTCCCTCCCTCCCTCCCTCTCCCCTTTTGGTCCGGAGTAAATTTGAAAGCTTCCTCCACTAAAGTCTATGTTCTGTTGTACTGTCTCTTGTTTCTCTGCTGGATCTACTTACACCAAAACTGCCTCTGTACATATATACCTCTCAATTTATTATACACTGAACTCTCTCTGTCTGCTGCTCTGTGTATTATTATTATTTATTTATTTCTACCTCTAATTCTGCCTTTTTGCACACCTAATCACTCCACTGTTAGAATACAGTATCTGTCGTCAAACCGAATTCATTCCAGCTGCACTGTTGTCTTGCCCTGTTGTTTTGACGCTCTTTGTTCTTGCACACTTTCTCTTTGCACTCTGTATTCCTGTCCTGCCTCATGCAGTCTTGTGGTGTTTCTGTTTTTGTTCTTGTGTTGTACTGTGGTCATGGAGGAACAGTCATTTCACTGTGTACTGTGTAGATGGTTGAAATGACAATAAACCTGCTTGACTTGAATGGAAGATCTCTGAATTCCACAGACTGTCTTGTCTGTGTGAGTCATGTGTAAACAGGTGAAAGTGAGAGGGAAGTGTTGCATTTACCCTGGCAGCAGTGGCTCTGCTGGTTTGGGTCAGATTGGCTCTGTAATTGGGGCTAAGCAGAGGTACCACAGCTTCATGCACGGCTCTTATCTCCCTCACTCTCTCCCAGCCTGTTTCAGCCCAGCCCGTCTCTGTCCCCTGGCCTACTGGGAGATTCACAAACCAACAGCAGCATCTTCATCAGTTAGGAATGGAAAACAAACACACTACAGAGCCTCATGGGACAGAAAAAAAGAGAAACATAGTGTGAGAGTGGGGTGGGGGAACCTGTATCCTGCATTTTTCCTGCATTTATTTCTTGCACTTCTGATGTTTGTGTGACTTTATCAGCCATAATGTGTGTCTGTATGACTGTTTCCCAACTTTTCTTTATCCCTTAGAATGAAAAAGGTTGTTTTTTTTGTTACTCCCAATAAGACTGATGTTTGTTCTGGTTGCTGCCCTTTATTGTTCCTCATTCAAAAAGCAGCATGGACTGAAATATATTCTGGACCAGGGACTAAACGGCGTGTTATTGTACTATATTAATCTCTGTTATTTCAAAAAACGATTGAAGAAAATTGGTTTGTTTTTTTTTTTTTTTCTTTTTGGACGCTCTCACTAAAACTTGTGGAGTTTTTGTTGTTTTCGCCCTTATTAAATTACATTGTCCAATATTACTTATCAGAGTTTTTGCTCCTGCTATTACTTTTCAATTAAGAAAAATGTCTGCATTTTATTTGTTTGTTTTTTTTTTACATTAAACAGCTATTTGTTTTTTGTAGCTCGCGGCTTCGTGTTCTTCAAAGCTTCTTTCTTGGTATGAAGAACAGGTTCGAACAGTTGATGTTTTAACCAGTTGATGAGTGCTGACAACACAATAAGAGCATGAATATATATGGAATATAATATGTTGCCTTTGGCTATTTTCCAAAAGTATCATGGCCACAAATATTTATGTTTTACTGTTTAATTCAAACCTGAATAGTGTTTTATATGAAGTGAAACAGTTGCTAGTCGGTCTTATGATTCCCATATTCATGTGTAGTTTGTATCTTTAAAGTTTAACAGCAGAATCCCTGAATGTATCCTTTATGTGTAACTTTATGCTCTTGTTTATATATCTGTGTTACTCTGTTCTTAGAGATAAGGAGAGTGGAATGTTTGTGGAACTGTGTGTCTCTAAGGCAGACTTGTCAACCCCCCTATTTTTTCCTGGTCCCTCTCATATTGTATCCTTTTTCCCCACTGTCGTCTCGTTTATATTCTTCCGTATTTTACCAGCTTTCCCTCCTCCCTTGCCAAAATACAACCCTCACATCCCCCCACCCAGCGACAACCAAAATCAACCCCTCCATCCAAAACTGAAAACCCTGGAAGGTGCAAAGTATCATCCTTTTTAAAACTCTAAAAATGACAGGGATGCTCTTACATTATAATATCACTCTTGATCATCATTATCTTCTCTGCACCAGCACTTATTTGACTCAGGGTGGCCCAAGTAAGCCAGTCCACATGATTAACATCATTTAAAGTATTTAAATTAAAGCATTTAAAGTAAGACTGAATCTCTGTCTAGTTAGAGATACAGAGCTGCAGAGCTTCTTTGAGCATCTTTGTGTGAACCTGCCTCTGTCCTGCTGTGCACAGCTGAATTAACTCATTTTCTGATTGAACATCATCTTAATGATCGCGTCTCTTGGTCTGCGGTACAGAATTACCATCAGAAGTCTTTCATTACTGCAAGTTAACATGTTTTCCCTCTTACTTGATGCTCTGAAGCTTTCATACTCATGTTTGGTGTAACTAATAGAGAGGAGAGGGCTTTTTTGAGATGGGAGGGATAGCTGGATACACAAAGAGGTGAAAAGCAGGTCAGAACTAGAATAAAAGCCACATGTTGAAGTCACTGTTACTGTTGCTCGGGGCACAAGCATTTCAATACGAATTAGCACTCTGAAATAAAGCATGAAGACAAACACAGAAACACATCCGTGACCAGGAGTGTGCCACGTGCTGCAAGTTTGGAAGAGGAGCCCCACCTACACTTATGAGCTGCAGGTGGTGGAATTGAAGCGAAAGGAGGGAGCAGACTTTTGGAATCCAGGGTTTTAAATACACTCTAACAGTTACTGGATCTCCCAGATCTTTCTTCTGTATGAGTCAAACACTTCGGTTTAATGCTATTCAGAAACATGTGCTGTTTGTATCCCAACTTGGACACAACTACTGAAAACCAGAGGAGGAGTTTTTTCTTTTGAGTTTTGTTTCATCTCAGTGTTCCTTCTTCGTTCTTCCTCATGCATTTAGAGTTTTCCTTCTCAGTCTTGGTTTTAGTATTTCTTCCTCATGCTTATGGGGCTTTGTCTTGGCTGTAACACCACAATACAAAATAAACTTAAGTGAATAAAATAAGTGTAGTACTAAATGCACTTCATAGGACAGCTAGTGGCCTGGTGGTAGGGAGTTGCCCTTACAATCAGAAGCTTGTGGGTTCAAAACCCAGGACTGGTAGTGGCACCTCTGAGGTTCCCTTGAGCAGGGTACCGTCCCCACACACAGCTCCCAGGGCGCTGCCTGCTGCTTCACTTGGTGAATGGATTAAATACAGAGAAAGAATTTCACACTGTTCACACTGTGTGCTGCGGTGTGTTCACGTGTGACAAATGGGCACTTCACTTACTATTTACTTTCTAAATACTCAGATCTTGATGTGATATAACTGTATAGAAACATTGGTTAAGGTGTCAACAGTCCAGACTGACAGCAGTCCATTTCTTTTTGGTTTGAATAGAAGAGGTTTATACAAAGAGATTCTGGCTATATCAGGTACATTACTGTGTTCAGTACGCTTCGCCTACTGAAGCTGGATTAGTTTCACCAGAGGAGTTTCTGTAATGTAGTCTGTGAAGGATATTCACTGGCTAATTTGTGTTGAAGAAAATTATTTCCCCAAGTTACCCCAAATACGCCGCACTGAAAGGTCATTGCCCAGATCTGCACACATCAGTACTATAGCAGTCGATAAAAATACCAATTAGCACGGTTTGCCACTTTCATGAACCCATGCTCCTTCCTAAGGAAACAGATTTGTGCATCAAGCCGTGTGTATTATTTTATCATCTGTAACATGCAGTTGTCAGCTCTGTACAACAAACTCATTAAAGATTCTTATTTGGCACAGCTGGTGAGATTCTCTCAATTTAAGCAAAGTCTCTTAACACCAGCGTAAGATTCTTCCTGCTCCTGATTGCTAGCTAGTTAGCAAGATTGGTCCCAGTGGAATTCGTTATAGAGAATGAATGAAAGCATGCTAAATGGCTGTCTATTTAGTCATGTTCAGTTCCATCCAGTAGCTCAGACACCCCCATACCATGATACCACAAACACTGGGAGGGTGAAGTCTAGCACATGCTTCCTCTGAATGACATGTGCTGCCATGTGCTAGCCTTCACCCTGAATGGCATGAAGCATGACTATATCATTCCAAACAGTGCAAACAATCTGAGTTGCCAGATTGGGCAGAATCCTCAATATAACATTTACAATTTGATATGAAAGTGTTTTCATCAACAATGTTTTTCATCTCTGTGTAGTATTTCAGTTAAGGTGATCATAAATGAAGAGAATTCATGCAGTAATGCATAAAATCCTTATTGAAATAATTACAATATTTGTTATATTTGTTCGTTAATTGTATAGAAATTTAAAAATGAGAAAATAAGAGGGAGCACTAGGTTTACTATAATGTTACCATGAGGTCATGACGACCATTACTAGATCGGCTAATTACAAACAATGAGTGCAATTCACTCTGCTGCTGTTGTCATTATTATTATTGTTATTGTTACTATCATTATTAGTGTGCCATTTCTACTGCATGAAAATCAGGTCTTTTTAGTGATCACTACAATACAAATCAAACCTCTTTTGGTGAAAATAATCCAGCTTGAATAATACACCCACATCAGTGCATGAAGGGTGTGGACATTGGCTGGTTAGTTGGATCAGGTGTGCTGGATATCCACGCTGCAGTGCAGCCCAGCTTCAGAACTGGAGTCTGACGTGTGTGGTTTATGTAGTCAGAAGCAATGGGGCAGTATTTAGGTACCCACCTCATTTTCTCACATAATACAGGCCTGTGGACCACCTGTGTGTTTCCAGCCATGGGAGAGAAATACGGCCTCTTCATGCTGTGGCTAACCCTTCCCAAAGCGCCCGGCTATTGATCCCTCCATGCGGCAGTGTGTTCCCGCACGCTGGATGAATTGTAGCACGACTATGATTGCACTGCCTGCAGTGCAGAAGGTCTTTTCTTCAGGAGAGGCTCAGATTGCTTTTGTGTTGATTTCGCACGGTGGGAGAAAGCGGCCTCGTCGTCATCGGCGTCTGATAATGGGCTCGGAACGTGTGATGGAGAAACAGCAGCACGGACATGCTGCAAAGGGAGCAGATGTGAGGCACTTGTTTTCTAAAGTGTTAAAGTGTAATTGAATGCATAAAATGTGATTACATTGGGTAAATACTTAGTATAAATGACCCATATTATTATTTAAATGTGTTTACATTAGGTTTGGACAAAAACTTAACGGCTAGATACTTCAAGATATTTTCATGACAGAATATATTTAGTTATTCTGAGGTTTGATACATACACAGTGTTCTTTAAATACTGGCAATGTCCATGCTCTACATACTGTGACATAATGTGATACATTTAAATAAGAGGTATGTAATTAGTTATAAGTTTTATCAAATAAGCTACACAGCTTATCTAAATGTTACATATATTATGTCACCATAATGACAAAACTCCAAATCATTATTATTATTAGTAGTAGTAACAGTGACACTAACAATCATCTTATTTAATCATTGTTAAGCTTTTTAAGTTCATGAACAATAACAGTTTCAGCTCTCTGGGTTTATGGTTAGTGGTACGTGTTTCACTTTTTTGGGGATTATCCACTTTGAGACGTCAAAACTATTCATGTTTAAATTTATATCAGTACCTCCCAACATATCCCACACTCAGGAATTGACATGTTTACTGCTAGGAGAGCTGGTGTGTTTGTGTTTTATTGTGAATGTCATTGTAAGTTGACCCTCCTTCCTCTAAATCTATAATCTTAGTGTTCTGTAATGCCTATAAATCTGCTGTCAAAAAAATGCCATATAAGCCACAGTTATCCTGAACCCATCTGGGAAAGGACATCTTTGTGTTTTTTCTTTCATATCCTCTGATCCTGAAAGATTATAAATGAAAAAAGTTATTTCCCCTTCTGATTTCCTCAATGTTTACGAAGTTATCACACCAAACAGAAATTCGTTTATTTTGCAACATCTCTGTCAACCCTGTGAGAACGTAATTGCCCTCTAAGCTTAATAAATGGTTGTGCCACCTTTAGCAGCAATAGTTATTAGCAGTCACATCCTATAAGTGGAGATCAGTCAATTTTGGCCCACTTTTTTTTTTTTTTGAGTCGTTTTAATTTGGCCACATCGTAGGGTTTTCAAGCATGAACTGTTTGTTTAAGGTGCTGCCACAGCACATTATTAGGGCTCAAATGAGGACTTGGACTAGGACACTCCAAAAATGTTGTAGATTTGGACCCATTCAGAAGTAGACTTGCTCTTCTGCTTTAGATCACATGCTACCCAACCCACGTATGCTTGAGCTTCAGATCATGGACTGGTGATAGGACATTCTCTTGCAGGATTTTCTAGTAGCCTCCCCACACTATCACACTACCACCGCCATGTGTTGAAACATTGTTGTGTTGGTGTGATGTTCTTATTGTGGAATGTTACCTTCTTGGGAGGTCCTTTGTCTCCCAAAAAGTTCCACTCTCAACTCATCATTCCACATATCGTTGGCTTGAGGTTCTTTAAGGTGTTTTGCGGATGTGAGGCAAATCTTTTTGTTGGCTAGCCATGGTTTTCACCTTGCACTTCTCCCATGGAATCATGAATGCTGCCCTTAACTGGCCCTGCATTTCCTTAGATGTTCATCTGGGATCTTTTGTGAGTCGTCACTGTGCTCTCAGCGGAATCTTGGTTGACAGGCCCCCATTGTGAAGATTCATCTCTGTTCCAAGTTTTCTCCATTGGGAAATCAGGTTCTCAGTATAGAGTCACTACAGTCCCCTTAGAAAAAATGTGTGACCTACAAAGACTGTGAAGGTCAACAATAATTTTTCAAATAATAATTTTAAAAAAATCTCTGTTTCACAAGTGTGGTATGGATTGAAAGTTATCACTTGAGACCAATTCTATACTTGTTTCACTTACGTATTAGTAGAAAATGATTATTTGTATCCATTTACAACCAGATTTTGTTATTGCTGCCCAAAGCTGCAATGGAGAGAGAGAAAGAGAGCTGTGATAGCAGGAAAGCCTTCAGAGTGAATGGGAAGAACTGGATCTACCTTAGATAAAACAGCTACTGATAAGAGATGAAGATTACTGCGTCTTTTGATATAGATTACTATTTTCATTCTCTCTCTCTCCCTCTCTCTCTCCCTCTCTCTCTCCCTCTCTCTCTCTCTCTCTCTCTCTCCCCCTCTCTCTCTCTCCCTCTCTCTCCCTCTCTCTCTCTCCCTCTCTCTCTTTCCCTCTCTCTCTTTCCCTCTCTCTCTCCCTCTCTCTCTTTCCCTCTCTCTCTCCCTCTCTCTTTCCCTCTCTCTCTCCCTCTCTAACTCTCTCTCCCTCTCTCTCTTTCCCTCTCTCTCTCCCTCCCTCTCTTTCACTCCCTCTCTCTCTCTCCCCCGCTCTCTCTCTCTCTCCCTCTCTCTCTCTCCCTCTTTCCCTCTCTCTCTCTCTCTCTCTCTCCATCCCTCTCTCTCTCCATCCCTCTCTCTCTCTCCCTCTCTCACTCCCTCTCTCACTCCCTCTCTCACTCCCTCTCTCACTCCCTCCCCTTCTCTCTTTCTCTCCCCTCATCCTCTCATCAGGTCTGCTCTGATGGTCCAGACGTGAGTCAGCCTCCCACCTCATCGCCCATGACAACCAGACACACAGAGAGGGGGAGTGGGGGGGTGCAGAGAGGAATACAAAGAAAAAGAGAGAGAGAAGGAATGAAGCCGCAGAGAGAAACGCTCCACTCGCCAAGGACGAGAGATGCGTCATCCTCGGCCACGTTTCATAAACGAGTGACACAAGTGTTGGGGGGAGGAGGAGAGTGGGGCTCCGGTCGTCAGTCACTCACTCAGTCAAGAACGTGGTATTAAAACATTTAATACGTCATTAATACATGAATACATACTAGAAAAAACATTTTCTCAGACTTCTCAGACCTTTTATGTTTATAAGTATATTATGTAATCATAAAGTATAGTGAGGAAAACCATCCCTCCATTTACTTGTAATGATAATAATAATAATAATAATAATAATAATAATAATAATAATAATAATATAGGCATTTATTAAGGGTTTGGCTGAACAAACAATTTAAATTATAATAATTACAAAAACTATTATTATTATTATTATTATTATTATTGTTTTGTTGTTGTTCTTATTATCTTACCTAATCATTATTTATTCATCTAAAATAGGGATTAAGAAGTTTTTAATAAATGACTCAAAAGTGCATAAATAATAACAAAAATTGTAACAGAACTTCCATCATAATTACACAGTTTATCAGAGAGATGTGGAATATTAATATAAATATTAGTGGGTATGGTAATGAGTCCATTCATATGTGTTGATAATAACTACTCACCCCTCTTATTCATTCGAAAGAAGTGTAACGCGATTGGCCAGGACAGCAGTGTCATTAACAGGACTCCACCCACGTGCAGGAAAGGTGCTGTGACCTGCAGACCATAAATGGCAGCATTGATATGGTTTATTAAATACAGGGGAGGTTCTTCACCCCCACAGACCCTGCAGAGGCTTTGTGTCTCTCTCTGCCCCTTAACCTCCAAAACCTCTCTCCCTCGCTCCTCTTTCTCTCCTTCCTTTTTCCAAACAGATTCCACACTCTGAGCCCGGCCCTAAACCTGACCCTGACCCTGACCCCAAACCTGACCTAACCCTACACCTGACCCTAAACCTGACCCTGACCCTAAACCTGACCCTGACCCCAAACCTGACCTAAACCTGACCTAAACCTGACCCTGACCCCAAACCTAACCCTGACCCTAAACCTGACCCTGACCCCAAACCTGACCTAAACCTGACCCTGACCCCAAACCTAAACCTGACCCTAAACCTAACCCTGACCCCAAACCTGACCCCAAACCTAACCCTGATCCCAAACCTGACCCTGACCCCAAACCTAACCCTGACCCTAAACCTAACCCTGACCCCAAACCTGACCCTGACCCCAAACCTGACCCTGACCCCAAACCTAACCCTGACCCCAAACCTGACCCTGACCCTAAACCTAACCCTGAGCCTAAACCTGACCCTAAGCCTAACCCTGACTCTAAACCTGACCCTGACCCTAAACCTGACCCTAAACCTGACCCTGACCCTAAACCTAACCCTGACTCTAAACCTGACCCTGACCATAAACCTAACCCTGACTCTAAACCTGACCCCGGCCCTAAACCTGACCCTGACCCCGGCCCTAAACCTGACCCCAAACCTGACCCTAAACCTAACCCTGACCTCAAACCTGACCCTAAACCTAACCCTGATCCCAAACCTGACCCCAAACCTGACCCTAAACCTGACCCTGACCCTAAACCTAACCCTGACCCTAAACCTAACCCTGACTCTAAACCTGACCCCGGCCCTAAACCTGACCCTGACCCCAAACCTGACCCTAAACCTAACCCTGACCCCAAACCTGACCCTAAACCTGACCCTGACCCCAGTGCTGGCAATGTGTTAGTAATCAGAACATCTACAGAGTATCTATACAATAAAGCAGGACCAGTACAGGACGAAAAGCTGTGGGCAAAAGTTTCGGCACCCCCTGGTCAAATGACATTTTGTGCAGATTGTGTGTCTACATCCACATCATATATGTTTTCATGCACAATTACAGTTTACTTGCTGAATTTTTATTCTCCACAATTTTTCACCTTGACTATGTTAAACTGAGCAAATAAACAGCATTTGTGCATTAAATGATGCCTATATCTTACAAAATGCAATTAATTATCTCTATGAGTGTGAAACCATTCCACTCCAGTTTCTGTTAAATTCCTACACAAGCTCCTCATTCTGCTTTATGAGGGACTGATTAGTGA
>JBBPCX010009858.1:0-17848 GCA_037974365.1 Hydrocynus forskahlii
TATACATATACATATATACATATATATATATATATATATATATATATAGATAGATAGATAGATAGATAGATAGATAGATAAGAAATGCAAATATAATACATAGAAATTAATTAAACATGTGTGACTAAATAATTTTTTCATGACAAAAATTTGGTGTTAGTAAGTTTTGTCACTTCACATTTAACATGTGTCAACAAACAGTTAAGAACTCACTTCCAGAAAACCTTATTAACGCATCTTAATACATTAATAACGTGTTTCATGGCTTGCATACAAATGATATGCTATTTAGTATTTGGTAACTGATTAATAATTACTTGATGAGATTTTATTGATAATTAAGATGCAGTTTTAAAGTAACATGTGACTTTGGAACCTTTGGAGCTGCTGCCTGGGTCACTCAGCAGAAGGATCAGGAAAATAAACATCCACTGGGAAAGCGTCATCTAAAGATAAATCAAATGCACAAAACAGATATTTAGATTCTGTGACATATTTAAAACAGTTTAACTATTCTCACAGCATTCTAAAACATCTATAACTGTGTGTTTGTGTGTGTGTGTGTGTGTGTGTGTAGGAGACAGAGAGAAAGAGAGAGAGAGAGTGACCTACATACCATACTCTCTGTTGACAGAGCTGATCTGCTGTATATTGTCTGACTTGGTTGATATGACTTTAATTTTTCTTTTCTTTTTTGCTCTTTCTTTCTTTCATTTTTTTCTCACAAGTCATTCTGCTCACATCCTGTTGCTTCATCTGCAGTAGTTAGGAAACACAGAGGAAGGGGATCATGCGTGTGATAAAGTGACACTCTACCTTTTCTGTCGTAAGACAATTTAACCGCTCAAATGGGCAAAACAGGCAGAAAACAGACACTAATCTTTACATTGTTCATACTCTTTGTAATGCTCACAATGCTGATTATGTTAGAATATAATTCTCATAATACTCATAATACTCATAGTACTCATAATACACATACCACTCATAATATCATAAACATAATACTCATAATGCACATAATTCTCATAATGCTCTTAAAGCTGATTCTGTTCATGATGTTCATATTGCTCATAATACTGATCATGTTTATAATACTCATGATGTTCATAATCATAATACTCATAATGCACATAATACTCATAATGCACATAATACTCATAACACTTATAATGCGGGTGTTGTTCATTAGACTGATAATGCAGATGTTGCCCACACACACAGGCCCTGACTCACTCTCTCTCTCCCTCTCTTTCTCACAGACATGCACACACATACGGATGTGAGCACGCACAGTCGGTCATATCCCGTATTGAAACGCACCCTAGAAACACTCTCCATTTAATAGGTTACTTTTACTGCTATGTTTTGGATGAGTACTCACGCCAAGAACATTCCAAAAAATAGAAAGAAATGTGTAAAAGCAAACAAAAAATTTGCGAGGGGGTGAGTGTTTCTAACTGAGATGTGAATGCCCCGTCGCACCACCCTAACCCACAAACAGCCCCTCCTCACACTCAGACCCCAAAACATCTCCTTCCTGCTTATATTTTTCAGAAACACAGGTACTGCCAGTACTGAGAGATTCTGCTGTTTGGGGCATAAATAGGTGAGTCATAATAAAATTACTGAATATTATTTCTCTCACTCACTCACTCACTCACTCAGCGTCATTAACTGCATAGTCCAAATATTCTTTTCATTTTAACCCTAATTCCCTCTAACAAAAGGACTGGATGCCTAAATTAGACTAATTTGAAGGCAGATGGAGTTAAATCCACATCAGTTACCGTGTAGAGTACACCATACTGTATAATCTTCATTATTATCCATGCTGAATGTAACTTAAAAGCACAGAACAGCATCCTGCTGTGGCCTTTTAATGAAGTGTTAAAAAGTATGCACTGATTCAGATTTAGTAAGAAAGGAAAGTGAAAATTTACAGTCAGAAATTTTATAATCAGTAAGCCATAGATTTACATCTTTAGGAAGCTGAGCCCATTCAGTTCAGAAAGCACTTGCAGCATGTCATTTAATGTACACTCCCCAGTTGCCACATGTCGGTGCACCAGAAACAGAAGTGGTGACAGCAAATTAGTTCAGAATTGTTATGGTATAATGCTTTCTTTCACTTTCAGAGACATGCAACTACATGGCTTCCTCTTTACTGTAATCCATCTGTCAGGTAATACAACTGTTTGTGTTGTTGATTAAAAAGTACAGTACAGTACTGTGCAAACATCTTGAGCTCCCCTCACTTCTTTATATTTTGCTTTTATTCACATTGTGGTGCAAAAAATGCTGTTTTCTGCTTATGAAACTCTCTTATCTTTGGCAAGTTTAGAAGATTAAATCAAAGAAATGGGAACAAATACAGGCTGCAATGTGCCTAAAAATACAAGGTGCCTAGATAAAGGTGATCCAACCACTCAGCATTCAGCACCACCAGTATACTGATCACCGCCTGATCATCTGGAATCACCTGCCCCTGTTTCTTCACTGGTTCAGGCCCTTAGTTTGATGTGCTTTGTTCTGCTTGAATGATTCATACGTAAAATGGATTTTCCAAAATAAACTCTGAACCTCTTATCTGAAAGCTACCAAAATTGATCTCAAAGAGCCCATTCTGGCACCTTTAATTTTAAGAACGCACCCAAAGTATATTTATTTTCTACTGTTGTTGTCTTTGAGCAAGACACTTAACCCTCAGTTGCTCCAGGGGGTCTGTACCTGTAACTAATGATTGTAAGTCGCTCTGGATAAGAGCATCTGTTAAATGCCCCTTTACATTTACCTTACCAGACCTTTATTTACTCCAGTCCTATGTTCTGCTGGTTTTTCTACCCGACTGCAGTGGGTGTGTACAGTTTTGTGGCACAGAAGCCGTCCTCAGTGCATCAGGCAGCGGGAGACAACACCACCATGTTCTGCGACCTCCACGTAAATAGAGGAGAGAAGATCTCCTGGTGCCACATCGACTGGTACAGGCAGGCTGAGGACGGGCAGCTGCCGGAGGTCAAACACCTCTTTCAGTTCAGAGGACGGTTTGAGGAGCAGCTGAACAGGAGCCCGTGGAGTGGAAGCCTCTCTCTGACCATGCTGGAGCTCAACGACTCCGGGACCTTCTACTGCAATTTCCTCTGTCAGATTGATGGGAAGCTTGTTCAGCATCCTGGATCCGGCACAAATCTGAGTGTCAATCTAAATGTTGCCACGGTAACAGAGACTGTTATTACAACGACCCCATTTAACACTGGTAAGTCTCGAATGATGTGGCCATAAATGTAGTGTGATTATAGGAATCTAATAGGAAATGTTAGTTATTGTCTAAGAAAAAAAACTTTAAAATCAAAGAAATTCATATTCTTGATGTTGTTGCTCTTCTTCTTCTACTTCTTCTTCTTCTTCTTTGTTTTATTGTTTTTGTTAGTGTTGTTGTAGGTGTAGTTATTGTTGTTATTACTATTACTAATTATAATTAATTCACTTACAGATACATTACCAGACAAGGCCGCAGACGATGTCCTTTGCACATTCCTTCTTTTTCTTCCTTTATCATTAAAGATAGTCATGACTGTGTTTTTATGCACTTATACATTGTTTTTATTTGACCTCCGCTGTTATTGTTTATTATCATTACCTTGTTTATGATAAATCTGACATGAATTTTGATCAAACTGACTGCTTCACCCGAGGCTGATTTGCATAAAAGCCTGAACTGTTTTTTTTTTCCATTTTCTACCACATGACTGATTTCTCTTCCTGTGAACGTTTGACCACCCACAGGTTCATGCATTGTATCATCCTTCCTTCTTTGCTCTCAGAGAAAACATTTCCATCTGATTATGATACTTTGTGACATAACTGGCTCTTATGAATCACTGATGCTTGTTTGGTTAGGATATGATATGATAAAAAAACGACTGCTATTGAAACTGACCCTCACAGTGACTTCCCTTTACAAGTCCAAAGTGATAAACATCTCTTGTTAAGATGAGAAATACATTTTATTTCAGGATTGCATTAATAATAGAGGACAGCTTTCAGAATAATTTCTCCTAAACTTCAGCCCAGAGGACAGAGCAGAACCTTAATTTTCTCTGTGAAACTTTGAGACTGACCCTCCTTTACGGTGTAACTGAGCATTTATAGCACATAAAAGGAGTGAAAATATTAAAAGGGAATTTCAATATTTTTGGAAGATTCAAACCAGATGTTTCTTTTGTCAGAGGCAGCCAGATTTTCATTTGGAATCTGTTGGTACTTAATAAAGGTCATCTTACCTAAACAAGGTTCACAAGTCTTTGTAGAAAAACACAGATCACAGACTCTTCCCCAGATGTAACTGTGGGGATGAAGTTCTTTTTCCGTATAACTTTCCTTGGTTTCTTACCAGACCTCCCCTTTTTTATATTTATTGGAACTTGGAACAAGTAGCTTCCAGTGAATTCCATCTTCTTATATTTAATTAGATCTTTATTTTTTGTGACCTCAAAATGCCAATATCCCACCATGATCCTCCTTGCTATCTTGGCAGGTTCGCAAAAGCTCTGTTGTTTTAAATTTCACTTGTAGCCGTTTCTATAGCCATTTCCTGGCATATGAGGGTCAATACTTCAGTTTTATTTCATTAGTGTACTCTCTTCCTTGTGTTGAGGAATGCTAAAATGAATTTGGCCTCTGTTTAACCACATATTTATACCCCAGTGAAACAATAAGTGGGGTGGTGGTAGCTCAGTGGGTAGGATACCTGCCCCTGGACCAAGAGGTCATGGGTTCGAATCCTACCTTCAGCATGCCACCACTGGGTTCCTGAGCAAGACACTCAACTCCAAGTTGCTCCAGGGAGACTGCCCCCTGTAGTCAGGGAGTGGAAGTCACTTTGGATAAAAGCGTCTGCTAAATGCCATAAATGTAAATAAGTAATGAATGGCCGCTTAGCAATGCAGGTGAATTTAAAAAAGTGAAATATAAATGGAAAATTTTGTTTCAGTAAAATTTTGCTCATTGTAATTTATAACATTTATAACGTTTTTTTGTTTCTTTGATTTTCAGCATGAAATTAAATCATGTAATCATTATAACTGTACACAAAAACTGATGATACTTTTTTCACATAAATAGTGTACAGATAAAACTGAGTGGATGCAAAAGCATTGAGCGGTCAGTGAGACAATATTTCAAATATGCTTCATCCATGTCTGGGTTAATGAGACAATATGCTTGTGCAATACTTTATATTTGTATTGCATTTTGTATATTTGTACCATCTGACCTTTGTCGTTTATTTTACTTTTGTATTTTATTTATTTCATACTTCTTATTCTTGTTGAATAGTTTACAATATTTGTTGTTTTTGTTGTTGTTATTCAAATAAAATCTAAAAGCCTGTAGGATGTGTAAGGAACATCAGTCATCAGTCATCATATAAGACATCTCCAGTAAAGGACAACGAACCTTAACCCAGGTAAAGAAAAAAGTAAAAAACTAATACATACAAAGTAGATTTGTTCCTCCTGTTTTCTCACTTAAAATAGTCATAGGACCAGATGTTGTATAAATAGATAAAAAATAGTGTATAAAAGTGAACAATGGGCAAAAATGTTAAATACTCTCTTGTTCAGCTGAATGCAGCTTTATCAGTACATAATTACTTAATTTACTACTAACATGTAAAGTAACTTTTAACAAAACAATGACCTCAGCACTGCGGTAGATTTGTTTTGGATAAGTCGACTCATGTTTTTGTTTTGTCCAGTCCTGACTGATCTCATCTCTGCATTGTTCGGTGGCGTACCGAACAAAAATGTGTGTGTGTGTGTGTGTGTATGTCTGTGTGTGTCTGTCTGTCTGTTTGTCTCAGTGTCAATAGCCCTACACATTTTAGTGTTTCTCTGCTTTTATGAACACACTTCAAACCATTAAAGGCTTTAAAATGATTATTTAGATTATACACATCGAAGAAAACATTGAAATATGCAGAGCAGGGCTGCAATCATGGCCAAGACTTAGAACGCTGGAAACACTGGTCTACAGGAATGCAAGTCTGTGTATGATAGAAATCAGGTATGGAGAGGATATGAACTATAATATAATATGATATGATATATAAGACAGGACAAAATATGGTATGACATGATGTATATGAGAGAATACATACATCATATATATGATGTATGTATTCTCTCATATACATCATGTATGTATATATGATGTATATATGATGAGGTGGTGGTGTAGTGGGTAGGATATTTGCCTCTGGACCAAGAGGTCATAGGTTCGAATCCTACCTTCAGCAAACCACCACTGTTGCTCCAGGGAGACTGTCCCCTGTAGTTAGGGAATGGCAGTCGCTTTGGATAAAAGTGTCTGATAAATGCTGTAAATAACGAAATAAATAACATGTGATATGATATGACATGACGGTAGGATGTGATATGAAAATTTGTATGATATGATGCACTACATGGACAATAGTATTGGAATGGCTGACCTCCTTGCAGTTGTAACAGCTTCCCCTATTCCCAAGACTGCTAAGCACCTCTGATGTGCCCTTGAGCAAGGTACCGTCCCCACACACTGCTCCCCGGGCGCTGTGTTCCTGGCTGCCCGCTTCTTCACTTGATGAATGGGTTAAATGCAGAGGAAGAATTTTATGCTGTTCACATTGTGTGCTGTGAAGTGTTCACGTATGACAGAATGGTCACTTTCACTAATTTTCACTATTCTTGGAAGGCTTTCCACAAAGAGTTTCTGTGAGAATTTGTGCCCATTCATTCCGTAGAGCATAGTCATGCTGGAATAGAAAAGGTTCTTCCCTAAACTGTGTCCACAAATTTGTAGGCATGGCGTCATCCAAAATGTCTTGGTATGCTGAAGCATTATCATAGCCCTTGACTGGAAGTAAGGTGCCACCTGACTTAAATGATTAAGAGTATGTGTCCCAATACTGCAGCCATAATAAAGTTGTCTCATTCTCTCAATCTGTCTTAACAATCAGCAATCTTGGACCACATGACGCTGTCAATCTCCACATGACGTGAGGTCACTGAAGCTGGAGGAGGAATGATTTGGATGACGTCTTCATGCAAATACCACAGGACATTATCCCGCAGGGGCCAGAAAAAGCGGTTGATTCCTATCCGATGCATGCATTTTACCTTGACATGTGTTTCGTTGACATCTTGGATAACTCCAGGGTAAATATCATTGTCATATTTCAGACAACACCACTGGCCAATGGTGTCTGGGTTTTGCCAAGCAATATTTGCATTGTTGGCCTCCTGTGTGGGTGCTGCTGCCTGATCAAAAACAGCAATTTTTTTTAAGTCATAACAATTACACTCCAGGAAGATGGTGATGGCTGAGCAGAGGCAGCTCACATCACGGCAAGAGATTTGCCTTGGGGTAACTGTTGTGATTTGGTGAATGCGCATGGTCGATGGCACCACTGGGAGACTGTCTGGCATGCTCTTTACAGCAGCATCTATACTGTCCTCACGAATGTAGAAAAGTTTTACAGATGTCTGAGCATCCACCAGGGCTTTGAATAGGAGCTCTGCATTGGGGATGTCCTTCCCATGGCTCACAAGCTGGTCGGCCGTCCTCTTTAGGAGGTCTCCGACTCCGTCAGGAGCCCCCTTTCCGTGGCTCGCCTCAAAAAAGTTCCATGTGCCTGACTGGAACCCACATTCTTGCAGCTTAGTGCAGAACAGATAGAAATTGCCTTTCTGTCTGTATTGTGTACATGGCCCATCACTAAAGAAATGCACCATGGTCACTTTTGGATATGAATCTTTGACTAGATCAAGTATAGGGGACAGATGGGTCCATATTGCTGCAGGTCCTTTTTCCTTTGATGGACTTATTGTGGCAAAGCAGACATGCTCTTCCACTCCGCCAACATGTAGAACCCCAGTGTGAAGGGTTGCTTGGTGTTGGTTTGATGCAAAGTGTACAGCTTGAATCTCTGAGAAGTACTTGCAAGTGTAATTTTCAGAAAAATCCACATGAATTATATATTCATGATCTTTCATGCTCTTTAGGTGATGGTAGAAAGTGAATTGCTTCTTTATGTTGAAAAGATGCCTTTTAAAATTTGTGAGCTGACACTGGAAAAGCTCAATCAGGTTTTGCAGTTGTCTTTTTTTCACTGTGATTTTCACAGGCACTTTCTCTTTTTGGCCCTCTTTGTTCTTCTCTCTGAGAACAGTTTCTGTTGTCCACTGTGTAAAAGAAATGTTTGCTTGCAAATCTTTCTCACATGTCATTGGAAAGTTTTTATTTTTGCAGCTGAGGCATGTATTGTACATGCAGTCCTTTGAGTTTGGGTCACAGCATATGGGGTCAACCAAATCCTCCAAGTCAGTCCCCCTAATCAGTCGGACAGAATGCAGCTTGTCTACAAGAAAAGACAGATTCTCATGCACTTTGCAAAGGCATGTTTCTCTGTCTGCAATAGATGGTTGGACTTCCCAGAAGGGTCGCATATGATAAAACAAAGAGTATGAAATGCTGCAGTCAGTATTCTCAAGGAGGAATTTCCTATGCAGGTTTCTCATT
Source organism: Hydrocynus forskahlii (assembly GCA_037974365.1). Lineage (NCBI taxonomy): Eukaryota > Metazoa > Chordata > Actinopteri > Characiformes > Alestidae > Hydrocynus > Hydrocynus forskahlii. The sequence goes on from JBBPCX010009858.1 coordinate 8,563, forward strand.
GTGTCATTTAAAAATCTTTTCTGTTTCTTTGTCTTTGCTCTTGTTATTGTTTGTGATTTTCCAGCTGTGAGGCGACTGTTTTCATCCCTTGTCAAGAAGAACACAACTTTGTTATTAAGCTTATAGCTTAGGGATCTATATTTCAATCTGCTGGAGAGGATAGGTAGGTCACTGTGCTTCTGCTGTTCTCTGGGAATTCTTATGGTCTCTTGAATTCTTTTTTTTAGTTTGTATTTTTTCAAGATCTTTCCTGACAGGAGAGCTGCAATCACCTGCTTTGTTTTTTTTGTGTGTTTGGTGGAGACATACTTGTTTCTGATGTTGTCCACAAGGGCATGATGGAAAACTAATGCCTTGTGCACTTCTCTGGACACAGGAATCCTTCCTAACAGGCGACGTGTCTTTGATCTGGGTGACTTTGAATCTTGGTGTAGTCTTTCACGTCTTTTTCTGTCGTTTTAGTGATTCTTTCAGGGCTTTAATCTCTTTGTATAATTTTGACTCCCTTCTCTTGATTATGATACTGTATGATGTATATGAGATGATGTAATATGATATGACATGACATTGTGGTGAGATATAAATTAAATGACGTCTAAAGAATACATGATGTATTTTAGATATCTCTCCACGAGGGGGTGTCCAGTACATTTACACTGATTGGCTGGGCTTGTAGTTCAGATCAAAGGGAGTGAAGTTGCAGTCTGTGGTCACGTGGCTGCGGGAGGGCTGTGTGAAGTTTTGGAGCCCTGTTCTGTCTGGACGGTCCTGCTGCCCATAACGGCCCGGACCGCCCGGTTTTACGGGCTGCTGGTGGAACGCGAGAGTGTCCGGGAGAAGCGGCTCGTCCCGCGGTGTGATGGGCCTTCCGTTTTCCGAGTCTGCAGGCGGATCATGGAGAATACCGGAAAGTACTCCCGCAGCGCCCCCGAACGGGACAGGACAGGGGGGCCAGTCCGGAGGACCCGCGTGGCACCGGTGAGCTGTGGCGCCTGGCCCTGCGCCAGGATCCAGCTGCCCGGTGTGATGGACACGGAGGGCAGAGTGGACGAGTCCAGATTAAGGACTTACATATTTAAAAACGGTAAAAGAGCATAAACATACAGCTGCAGATGTGCGTGTCCCTGTATGTGTGTGTGTGTGTGTGTGTGTGTGTGTGTGTGTTTTCATATTAGGGCTCCAAAATATATCGTCTGTTCATCGTTATCGTGATGTCGGTCTCTGCAATAACGACGTCACAAAAGGCTGCAAAAGCAGGAGCTGTGGCAGAAAACAAACCGATAATGTTGTTATTGTTGGAGAACGACAGAAAACAGATCAAATTATATATTTATAGCAAACAAGACCTCAGTTCATGAATTATCCCAGTTTCTTCATGAGTTTGACACCAGTGTATGGATGGTTTGTTATATGCGAAATGGTGACCAAAGGCTTTACTGTGAATCCTGTAACTGTAACACTGAGAGCAGCACGGTTTCTCCAGGTTATAGTACCTGAGCAGTGAGGAACCAGTTTAGGACCAGTCCTCCACACACAGAACTAGAGTAGAGCTCCACAATGTATAATATCTTAATTGTTATTCCAATATCAGTTTCTGTATTAGTGATATCACAGAATGCTGCAGTATGCAAATGAGACTAACCAATCTCAGAAACACTGTGATTGGTTAGTCTCATTTGCATACTGCAGTATTTGCATACTGGGTGTTCTGATGAATGAGGTCTTCATGTAATCCAACAAAAGTCAAAATTTTAATCAGTGTTGGCGAATTGGTGCATGAATGGGTGGGGCTAAACTGTTGTAGCCAGAATAAGGAGATACATTTAAATGGGCTGTATAGAGGGAGACAGTAAATGCACCATTTGAAACAATATTTACAGACTTTAAGCCTTTTGTAATTGACATTACAATAAATATGATTTGAAAACGGGCTGTTTTTGTTGCTTACTTTCCATAAATGGACTATATGGATGGGGGAGTGACCTTACCATTTAAAACAATACTTACTTTTAACTCCAGAAAAATGATGAAATGGGCACAATCACAGTACTGATATTTTGTCCATGTTTTATCCAGCTCTAATCAATACCATATCAGTTAAACCCCAGTTTATTTAGCCAAAGAAACACTGTCTTTATCACATGAAGTGTGATAAAGAATTGTGACTATTTCTGGGTAGTTCAAAAACATTTGATCGTCTGTGGTTTTCTCTCACATTGACCCAGGCTCACAAAACATATAGGGGATTTAAAAAAATCTATTTGCTGTTATCTATAATAGAGCTGGAGTTGGATAAAATATCAAGATCTCTATGTTTCTGCTACAGATGTTGTTTGGAATGTTTTTGATGACAATAAAGGGCCATATGATCACTAAATATACAGTCTTATATACTGTATTACTGTACTGTTGTAGTCTCCCCGCTGTGCCACCCCCTAAGTATTTTTTTATCATTTTTTACATTTTATGTAGCACATTCAAAGATATATTTTTACATATTTAGGTTTAATTTTAAGTCAGTCCCCCTTTTTTACCCTCATGTTTGTCTGTGTCGTGAGTGTGTTGTTTGTTGCACCTATGGTCTAGGAGGACGATATTTCATTTCGCTGTATACTATATGTGTATGGCTGGGATGACTGTAAAGCTCTACTTGACTTGTAAATATTGTTTCAAATGGCACATTTACTCTCCCATCTGTACAGTCTAAATATCAAGTTGCAAGTTTATGGAACATCATTACCAGTAATGAAATTCTTGGACAGTATAAAAAAAAAGTTCAAGAAAATGTAATAGTAAAAAAAGGTAAACTTATTCTTGTAGTACAATAAATAGTGAAATAATAAGGACATGTACATACAGAGAGTATGTTCATTCACACTATGCAACTTTGCCTGTGATTATATATTGCTGCTGCACTACTTTGTCTTCTATGTCTTTATGTCTCATGTCCTATGTTCTGTCTGCGAAGGGGTGGGGTTCAAGTAAGCATTTCAATGTGCTCTGTACGCTGTACTTTGTACATATGACAATAAACTTCAACTTTAACTTCAACTTCAAGGTGACTGTGGTATTAAAGTGACTGTAGTTTTAACGTGAGTGAAGATGGTACAGGGTTTAAGGGTGGATGTGTAAATTGTTCAGTATTGAGCAGTTCAGTAGTCTGATGGCTTGAGGGTAGAAACTGTCCCTGAACCTGCTGATGTGGTCTGGATGCTCCGGTACTGCCTGCCTGATGGCAGGAGTAGAGCATGAGGTGGCTGGGATGTTTGGGATCAGTGAGGATCTGCTGGGTCTTCCTCCTACAGTGCTGTCTGTAGAGGTCCTGGATGTCTGAGATCAGAGAGGATCCACTGGGTCTTCCTTCTGCAGAGCTGTCTGTAGAGGTCCTGGATGTCTGAGATCAGAGAGGATCCACTGAGTCTTCAGCACTGTCTGTAGAGGTCCTGGATGTCTGGGTTCAGAGAAGAGCCATTGGGTCTTCCTCCTACAGTGCTGTCTGTAAAGGTCCTAGATGTCTGGGTTCAGAAAGGATCCACTGGGTCTTCCTCCTATAGTGCTGTCTGTACAGGTCCTGGATGGCTAGTAGTTCAGTCCTGGTGATGCATTATGTTGATCTGACCTCTGTAGAGCTTTGCTGTCCAGAGCAGTACAACAGCCATACCAGGTCATGATACAGACAGACAATTTCATGCAAAATCTCCTCAGTTGCCGTGGCTAGAAGAGACGCTGTCTTGCTGCTTTCATGATCACAGCTACATGGAGTGACCAGCTGAGATCTTTGCTGATGTTGAACTCCATTAATCTAAAGCAGCTGTCACTCTTCACCTCTGTTCCCTCTATGTGGGGAACTGCCCAATTTCGATTACAGTTTGTGGTGTCACTCATTCATATAAACCTTCTTATTCATCCTACAGCAGTTTAGCCTCACCCATTCATGCTGAAGTTCTAAGGAGTGTTTCAGCCCTATACTGTTTTTTTGAACAAGCTGCAAAACAGAGGGGCCAATCAGAACAAAGATCATTTCCAAAAATCAGACTTAAAGTAATAAAAGCAGCCTGTTTAAAGGGTAAAAAAAAGTCTGGAAGATGGTCATGTATGAATAAGCTATGATGAATTAACAATTATATTTCTGGTACAAATGGTAAAAAAGGGAATAGAAGAAAAATATAGAATACAGGCCTTTTAAAAACACCTTAGTGAACATTAAATGGTTGGTGGCTAAAATAATTTGACTTTTGATGGATTACATGAACACCCAGTAACTCACCTGGAGCTGTGATTTGTCATCCTGTCAGAAACACTGCGATTGATTAGAGGCTTTGCATATCACAGCCTTTTGCAATCAGTAATACAGAAACTGAAATCGCAATAAGCGATGATATATTGTGGAGCTCTACTCCAGTTCTGTGTGTGGAGAACTGATCCTAAACTGGTTCCTAACCTAAATTTCAGTACTGAAATCTGGAGAATCTCCTGGACAAATGATACTGCTCTCGGTGTCACAATCACAGGATTCATCATAAACGCTTTGGTCCCATTTTCACATATAACAAGCCATCCATACACTGGTGTCAAACTCGTAAAGAACCTGGGAGAAATCTTGAACGGAGGCCTTGTTTGCTATAAATATATAATTTGATCTGTTTTCTGTTGTACTCCTACAATAACAACAACAGAATTATTGGTTTGTTTTCTGCCACAGCTCATGCTTTAAGCTGGTCAGTGGATTTCTAAAGTAGGCTTTGTTTTGTGTGTGTGTGTGTGTGTGTGTGTGTGTGTGTGAGTGTGGTCATAGCCCTTCTTTGGCAGTTTCCCCACATTCCCCATTTCAGCCACACACTGATGGTCGTGCTATTCAGGCATGACGCTCTTCACATGATGCAAACAGAACCTTGTTTTAAGGGCGGTAATGCAAACAATGAGCCTCTCATCTCCAAAACACACTTTTGTCAGATGTATTAGAATTCTTTTTTGGCCGACACATTGCATAATAAGATTCCTTTAAGAGCTTTAGGAAATGGGGATAAAGTTCACAGAGGGGATTTAGATGTTGTTTTGTTCTTTCTGATCTTTTTAGTGGAGCAGCGGGGCACATTGTGCAATGCTTGGTCAGATCAATGTCTTTAGATAAAGTGATACAAAGTACAGTAATCACAGCACTGTGTACTTTGGACGCTAACAGCCTGATTACAATGCCCTGATGTAAATGCATGTTTATTGATTACTTTTATAAAAATAGTGCTGATTAGACTGTTTTGTAAGATTCTGCTGATTAACTTAGTATCCAGTCAAACCGTAATGAGCCTCTTTTGACTTTGTTAATAATCAGCTTCTATGAACATTTGTAACAAGTTTTTTTATGCAGTGGTTCACTGTTCAGCATGTATAATTGGGCAGCAGGAGCCTGGTGGTTAGTGAAGTTGCCCCTGCAGTCAGAAGGCCGTGGGTTTGAGTCCCAGGACTGTTAATGGCACCACTGAGCAAGATACCGTCCCCACACACTGCTCCCCAGGCACACCTCAGTGGTGGCAGCCCCTGCTTCTTTTGATCCTTTTTAAACAACGAACATAATTCATTTTGTGATTAATTAGAGGACTGCTCAGGTTTTATAAAAAAAATAAAATACAATTAAATGATGTATAAAATCCCTAACTTGCCTAATTTGGGGGAAAAAAATTGTCAGCACAACTGAAAGGGAAGCCAATCAGGAACTAAAAGATTCAGCATTTTTTGAGAACTGAGCTAAGTGATCTGACTGGCTGAACATAGCTGGAATGCTCAATACCACGTGTGTGTGTGTTTATATTTGTGCATGTGTGCATATTTGTGTGTGTGTATGTGTGTATGTAATGTAGCCACAACATTAATACCACTGACAGGTGAAGGAAAAAAAAATGTGAACAGTCAGTTCTTGATGTCGGAAGCAGAAAAATGAGCAAAAGGATCTGAGAAATAATGAGAAGAACCAAACTGTGATGTCTGGACGACTGAACTCCAACACTACAGGTCTTGTGGGGGGTTTCCGGTGTACAGTGGCCAGAACCTACCAATAGTGCTCCAAGAAAGGAGAACCGGCGACAGGGTCCTGGTCACCCAAGGCACATGGGGAACAAAGGTTAGCCTGTCCACATCCAATAGTGTCTCATGAGCATCAGAACTGGACCGTGAAGCAAAGGAAGATGTTGAATCATGTTTTCTTCTACAGCCACATGAACAGCCACATGTGTGTGTGTGTGTTTTGTGTGTGTTTATCTTACATGGAGAAGAGATAGACCAGGATGCACTATGGGAAGAAGGTGAGGCAGTGGAGCCAGTGTTCTGGGTGATGAGTCCTGCATACATGTGGACGTTACTTTGACACCTAAACACTGGAGACCAAGTTTAGCCCTTCATGGAGATGCTGTTGCCTAATGGCAGTTTCCTCTTTCAGCAGGATGATCCCCCACACTGCAAAAACCATTTGAGGAACACCACAAAGAACTCATGGTTTCTCCAGATTTCGCAGATCTCAGTCTGATCAAGCTTCTGTGGGATGTTCTGGACAAACTAGTTAGATCCATGGAAGCCCCACCTCACAGCTTACAGGACTTAAAAGATCTGCTGGTGCAGAATCACAGACTTTCAGCGGTTCTTGTGGAGTTTAGGCCTCGACGAGTCCGAGCTGATTTGGAGGCACGAGGTGGAGACACACAATAAGAGCCAGGGGGGTTTGATGTGATGGCTGATTAGTGTCTAGGTGTGTGTGTGTGTGTGTGTGTGTGTGTGTGTGTGTGTGTGTGCGTGTATGATGGTGTGCAAACTGTGCATAATCCACCTTAGACTCTCATTAAAACACTCAGTTTTGTTTTAGGGGGGGTCTCGCCCGCAGATCGGGGGCCAGTGTGGCGCTTCTTGTTTGGGATGTACCCCTGCAGCTCCACCACTCTGGAGCGCCCCCTGCTGCTGGAGCAGATGACTGTCCGATACCAGGTGATGAAGAGGAAGTGGCAGCAGCTGCTGCCTGGATCTGTTCATCTACGGCTCAACGGCACCGATGGTAAAACTCAGCATGGCCGGTCCATTTCTGCATGTAACTATGAAGACTGTTCCTGGGTATCATCTCTTTCTCTCCTGTTTTTTTCTCTCCCTCTTTTTCTCAGCTGAGCTGGTGGCAGCCGTGCGTTTTTTTGAACAGAGACAGGAGGCCGAGCGAGAGCAGCAGCAGCACCAGTCAGAGGAGGTCAGAGAACGAGTGTCATTTCTGGAGCTGCAGGCTCAGGTAAATAAATAAATAAACAGACACAAAGACAGACAGATAGGTAGGTAGGGCGGATGGAGGGATAGGTAGGTAATTAGGGAGATTGAAAGAGAGAGAGAGAGCGTGAGCATCCTTTTCCAGACTTTGCTGTTATACAGAGTTCTGATGCTCTGTGGGACAGCTGTATGATATTGATTAGTTCATATTAAAATTGTAATATGCACCATATGGACAAATGTATTGGGCCACACATCTTATTGTTTATTATTGAATTAAGATGGTCCCTTACGTCCAGTCTTGATGCTTCAGTATACCAAGACATTTTGGACAACGCCAAGCTTCCAACTTTGTGGACCCAGTTTGGGGAAGAACATTTTCTATTCCAGCATGACATTTACATTTGCGGCATTTATCAGACGCTTTTATCCAAAAAAAATAATAACTTCTACTCCCTAATTACAGGAGACAGTCTCCCTGTAGCAACTTGGGGTTAAGGGTCTTGCTCAGGAACCCAGTGGTGGTATGCTGAAGGTAGGATTCGAACCCATGACCTCTTGGTATCCTACCCACTGGGCCACCACCAGTGCACAAATCAAGCTCCATAAAGACATGGCTGGATAAGTCTGATGTGGAAGAACTTGAGCCCACACAGAGCCCTGACCTCAACCCCATCCAACACCGTTGGAATGAACTAAAAACAGAGATTGTGAGCCAGACCTTCTCGTCCACCATCAGTGTCTGACCTCACAAATGCTCTACAGAATGAATGGGCACAAATTCCCACAGAAAGCTTTTCAAGAAGAGTGGAAGCTGTTATAGCTGCTGTTAGAGGGGACCAACTCCATATTAAAGTCTATGTATTTAATGCAGTGTCTTTAAAGTCCCTGTTGGACTAACGGTCAGGTGTCACAATACTTTTGTCCGTATTCGTTACAAAATATGAAAAGAAATGCACTGGTGAATCAATTGTTTGCCGTGGTTAGAGGGTCTCCATTGTTTTGGCCAAAATAAATGACTTCTGTTGGATTAGATGCATCTCTATCCATAGAAACACTGAATCTGTGATCCTCATGGTACACAATCAGCTGAAGATACAGTGATAAAAGCTTCAGGTCTATAATCTCTCTGCTGCTGTTTAGTTGACTCCTATTATTTAACCTTAAGGCACATCTAATATGCAGCTGATTTCTCTTGCAGGCGTATAACTAACACTTACACAGAAGATTATCTGGTGTAAAAAGAGGTTTACAACATTTTTCACAAAGACTCACAGAAAACACATTTTATAAAGGAGACGTGTGTGTGGGAAGAACTATTTAATAGTATAAAAACATTTACAAAGGCCATTTCTCACATCTTTATTTTGGGAGTATAAGTATCAGGGTCATCCAGTAACTGCAGTGCTCACCTTGATGAAGCAGAATTCCGAAAACAAAGACAAATTTCTGACAATCAGCTTCTGTGTTCGTTTCATTACCACGTTTGAATGAAGACGCCCTTTATAACCCGCCTTTGTACTTTAAGTGCTAAAACTAATGACCAAATCGCTGCTTTTTGGGTGCTTTGTTTGGTAAGACTGCAAAATCAGTCTCTGGGGGCAAATTTAAGTAAAACTCACACAAGTAAAGTTCCTTTTTTTCATGTGTTTCTAGTGGCCTCTGAAAAGGGCTTTCACGGTTGCCACGGTGAAACTGAATCTGCTTGTATTGTGTTTCTGTTCCTGTTTTCACTGTTGGTTCTGTGTGATGATTAATGCCACTGTTTCAAACAGGATGTGTTTTTTTTAATAATCTGAACATTTGTATCTGCCATCTTCATCTTCAGGTGCTATTTGAACGGGTGACCTTTGACCTCGAGGAGCTTCAAGAGGCCATTCGCATCATTGACAAAGACGTTCCGAGAACTGACCGAGACCTGGCCTACTACAGGTAAGACTGTAATTATTACAGTGTGATTCAGTGTGGCATTTACTTATGGTCTCGCACGGATAAAGAATGTACTTGCTGAGATATATCCGGGGCGGGTGTGTGCTGTAGGGGGCATGGGGGG
>JBBPCX010009914.1:0-33529 GCA_037974365.1 Hydrocynus forskahlii
ATATTACCACCTAATGTTGTGTTGGAACTTTCTACTAACTCAAATTTACATAAACATTACAAGTTTTGAACTTGCATTTCCTATTTAAGGCTTGAAGGCCTCATTCAAACAAAGTTCAGAAAAAGTTTTTTTGTGTTTTGCTAAGGTATTAAAGGTGGTTGCTATGGTGTCAGAGTGGGTTGCTAGAGAGTTTTTAGGTGGTTGCTATGGTATCTGGGTCAAAGCAGTTTCCTCTGGGATCAATAAAGTTTTCTGATTCTGATATACGAAGTGGTTGCTAGGGTGTTGCTAGGTGCTTGCTGCAGTGTAGGAGGTGGTTGCTAGGGAGTTTCCAGATGGTTGCTGTGGTATAAAAGGCAGTTGCTATGGTGTAGGAGGTTGTTGCTATGAAGTTTGCAGGTAGCTGCTCGGGTGTAGTACTTGTTGGCTGGAAAGTTTCTATGTGGTTGCAAAGGTAAACAAGATGGTTGCTCAGGTGAAGGAAGCGGTTGCAATGGAGATTTTGGGCGGCATCTCAAAATTTCTTCAGGAATTTTACATTTTTATTTGAATGAATTATCAATAGGTCTGGTTCCCATGGAATAAAAACTGAATTGGAGATACATTCCTGTGGAAGAAAGGGGGACATAAGGTGTGTGTGTGTGTGTGCTCAAAGGCACCAGCATGGTGGGGTGTGGGAATGTTCTTAAACTCTATTTTATACACTAATTCTTACTAATTCATTTCTAATGACCGGTCATTTTTGACCGAGAACACAAAATGCATTCCAGTGCCTTGTGTAAACAAAGTCATGGAACCTTATGACACACCAATGAATCCGGTCTGATTTGAGGGCTAGGAGGGCTAAATAAAACACATTGTTCTTAATGCCGTCGTGCCATTGATGTTAGTTAACTACATTTTGTGTATTTGCTAACAAACAAAAAAATGTTAAAAGTTGCAGGCATTAAACAACACTCATAGAATCACTCTTAACAGCTGAAGAGCCATAAGCAACTTTTTACTTTGTTTTTAAAGAAAAATGATGACATGAGATATTGCCTTGGCCCTCACTTTACAATTACAGCTCAGGCAATACAATATAACCGGTATTTGTTTCTTCGTGGAAACAGGCCTCCTTCTTGGAGGATATTAGTCAGAAAAAATAAACCAAATACACTCGCACAAAAACATTGGCTCATCATTTTGTTTGGCCCTTTTGTAACTCCAGAATCAAAAACATTTCGATTTTTAATTTCCTGTGACCAATCATTTCAAGAGCAGTGGGCATCGTATAAATCTCATCACTTTACTTGAACAGCCAATACCTCCTCCATCTGAAATGTCCTTATGTTTCTTAAGACACTTTGTCAGCCTCACCAGAATGTTTCCAGCTCTTCTCTCTCTCTCTTGCTCTCACTCTCTCTCTCTCTCTCTCTCTCTCTCTCTCTCTCTCTCTCTCTCTCTCTGTATAGGAAACAGACTGTAAGAGGCACAGAGTCGGCAGGGTGGTGTTTCTAGGCAACATGAAACGTGTGCTAACGACTGGAGTGTCCCAGTGGAACACCAGGCAGATCGCACTGTGGGATCAGGTGAGTTTAAAATGTGTGTGTATTGACAGTGTCTCCACAGAACATTTCTTCTCTGGTTAATTCAGTGTCATATAGGGATGTAAAAGTGCACTGATACATCATGAGGCATTGTGTGGAAGGTTGTCAATGAAAGACATATTGACTAAAAGTATACACTCAAATCTCAGGCTTTTTTTTTCCCAAATGTATGCTTTGCTTTTATTGTCTATATTGCATCACAAGGTAAATAGTCTCTTGTATAATGTGTATACAATGTCTTTTTAGTCATTCTAAATAGTGAAATTTTATGATCCATCACGCTGTAATGAGGTCAGAGATTATGAGGTCAGTGTTGTGACGGACTGAGCACATGAGCGTGTGTTCCTTCACAGGAGGACTTGTCTGCGCCAATCACTGAGGAAGAGATAGATGGGCTGTCTGGACTCCTCTTTCCGTTTTATGATGCAGACACACACATGCTGTACCTGGCAGGGAAGGCAAGTGCTGGTTTGTCATTAAACAGTGTAATCATGATATCCAGATGTGCTGCATAGTCACATTGCACTGAGGTACAAAGAAAAGTTCATTTGTATTAATCAGTAGCAGCGGTGTCTCATTCGAGCAAGAGACTTTGATGTGAATTTTCTGGAAATGCAGATAAGAGCATTGGGTTATTTGACTTTTTTTTTCTTGCGGTTCACAGGGAGATGGCAATATCAGATACTACGAGGTCGGTCCAGAGAAGCCCTACCTGCAGTATCTAATGGAATTCAGCTCACCGGCTCCGCAAAAAGGACTTGGCAAGTCAAATAGCAAACACACAGTTTAGTTTAGCCTCGCAGTACAAAGAGCACAGGAAGCCTTGTTCTGACATTCCCTTTGGAGTTAAAGAAAAAGAACTCACAAAAGCCCGGCACATCTGAGCTGCTTGTTATTTCACTTATATCAGCACGGAGACGATCATAGCAAATGTCTCTATTGACTAGCATGCAGTACAAAGACTTTCATATAAAAGAAAAAAATTATACCAGTGAGTAAGGCCCCATGGTGGCACAGTGGGTAGTGCCTCACACCTCCGGTGTTGGGAGTTTGAATCCAGGTCCAAGCCTTGTGTGTGTGGAGTTTGCATGTTCTCCTTGTGGGGGTGGGGGTTCCTCTGAGGTCTCCGGTTTCTCCCACAGTCCAAAGACATGCATGTTAGGTGAGTTGGGGATTCAAAATTGATTGTAGATGTGCACCCATTGGTGGGCTGGCACCTGACCAAGGGTGAGTCCCTGTCTTTTGCCCGTAGGTCCTCAGGATAGGCTCCGCGGACCAGTGAGACGATCATAGCAAATGTCTCTATTGACTAGCATGCAGTACAGGATGAAGGATTAAGCGGTAACAGAAAATGAATGAATGTAACAGTTCAATGTTTAATATTGTTTTACGACCTTCATAGGTGTGATGCCAAAGCGGGGACTGGACGTGGGAGAGTGTGAAGTGTTCCGTTTCTATAAGCTGGTGACTCTGAAAGGTCTTGTGGAGCCCATCTCAATGATAGTGCCACGCAGAGTGAGTTTACACCGCTCTGGAATCAATAGTGGGATTCCACATGAGGCCTTCAGGCTTTTCAGGTATTCTGCTCAAGTAGTGATGCCACTGAGACAGATGACATTAATTTACTTTTGCAGGCAGAGAAATACCAGGAGGATATCTACCCGATGACAACAGGTGCAGAGCCAGCTCTTACTGCTGAAGAGTGGCTCAGTGGGATCAACAGAGGTAAAGAGACGCCCTGTTCCACATGAATTACAAATCACTACAAATCCCTCATACAAAACCTTGTATCTGTTACACAGGACCAATCCTGATATCTCTTAAGGAAAACTACAAGCGCCCAAACCCAGCCGGCCCTAAAGCTGCCAAAAGAGACAAGAGAATGGTGGCAATGAGAGGACTTGACCTGCTAGAGAGCGTCTCTCCCCGTACAGACAATGAGGTGTGTACACGCAATGTTATGTATGTTGATAAAATCCACTTTTTTTTATGTTGCTGAAATGGTTCCTTTAAGTAATGTTAAATTCCTATCTAGCTTTGGTTCCTTAATGAATGCTTAATTTGAAAGAGTCTATAAAGACGTTCTACACCGTTTTTCAGCCATATGCAACAGATGCACAAGCTAAACACAGAAATATTCCTTTAAAGAATTATGCATTGAAAGGGATCCAAAAGTGGTTCTTCCAGGGGCTTTATCCAAACAACTAGTTTTACAGAGTAATTTATGTTACATATTGATGATACAGAAGATGAATAATATTCATAATATACTGTGTGTGTGTGTGTGTGTGTGTGTGTGTGTGTGTGCGCGCATATGTACTCCTGCAGTTTCTGAGGATGTTCTACAGACAGCAGGATGAACTTAAACGACTGCAGAAGGAGCTCAGTGATAAGGATGAGAGAATAAGACAGTTGGAACTGGAACTTCATAACTTGAAAAATGTAACTCACTGAACTCAGTTGACATGTAAAACAGTCACACTTCTGTGTGGTCAAGCCAGAAATAACCATACTCTCATATTGCTTAGCAACCTGATATAACTTTGCAGAGGAATATTAGACTGAAGGATATCTACACAGTTTGTAAAGGGATCTGTCCATTGCAGATATTGATGAGGTCTAACAGTATGACTCTGAGTCCTGAATCCTGACCACACTTGGAATGCCTGTATAAACAAGAAGACGCATACACAACATGTACCTGAGAAAGTACATCACTGGGAACACTGCTTATGATAAAACAGCTGCAAATGTGAGGGTCCAGTCAGTGCTGTGGTCTCAGCATGTCCTGATCCCCCAGCAGATGGCAGTCAGGCCACACTGTTGTGTTTCATTATATACTCTGAACTAGAATGTACCTCCTCGTTTTGAATAATAAAGTGTATGTGATCCCATAAATTTATAAACTAATACATTTTTGTGATGTTTACAATGACAGATGAAAAGTAAAGTCACCGCATATTAACTTATTAAAAGGGTGTTTTTTCGATGTTGCATAGTTACATTTCTGGTTCATTTGTTGAATCACGTTTAGTATTATTTCAGTGACGGGTGAATAAATGTTTTAAACAAAAAACTGTATTTGTATTTTCACTGTAAGAGCCATAACAGCTAATCACCAAAATTATAGCACAGTTTTTGATTTTGCTGTCTGATTGTTTGAATTGTTTGTATTCTTTTATTTAAGCATTCAACTTATTTTCATTTCTTTCACAGGTTTGTTTTAGTTATTGTGTGAAATTAATAATCAACTACTCTTATCCTATATTTAGTTTAATTTACTGTTAAAAGTCCTGAGCAGTGTTTTTCTAACCAAGTATGTGATTATCTGCATATGTTTACTAACATAATTTACACTGTACACTGAGAAGTGTTTGCAATTACACTCCATATGGTGTAAGCTTCTTTAACTGCCCAAAGCGAATCAGAGTTATAGTGCAAATTCACTATATAACTGTGTATATATATAACTGTGTATATATATAACTGTGTATATATATAACTGTGTATATATATAACTGTGGAGCCAACTCGCCCTCACGCCGACATCACACAGTGTGTGCATACTGACATCAACGGGGTGAAGTTATTAATGCTGTTTGGCACTGTAGGAAGGAGAGAGTGTCTGTCTCTCTCTCTGTCTCTCTCCCTTGCTGTCTTTCTCTCTCTCTCTCTGTCTCTCTCCCTTTCTGTCTTTCTCTCTCTCTCTCTCTCTCCCTCTTTCTCTCTCTCTCTCTCCCTCTCTCTCTCTCTGTCTCTCTGTCTCTCTCACTTTGTCTTTCTCTCTCTCTCTGTCTTTCTCTCTTTCTCTTTTTCTCTCTCTCTCTGTCTCTCTCTCTGTCTCTCTTTCTCTTTCTCTGTCTCTCTCTCTCTGTCTCTTTCCCTTTCTGTCTTTCGCTCTTTCTCTCTCTCGCTCTTTCTCGCTCTGTCTCTCTGTCTCTCTCACTTTCTCTCTCTCTCTCTCTCTCTCTCTCTCTCTCTCTCTCTCTCTCTCTCTCTCTCTCTCTCTCTCTCTCTCTCTCTTTCTCACTCACAGCTCATTTCAAAATAATAAGACCTAACCATAATGACTCAGATTTCTTTGTGGGTCTGTAGAGAACATTTTCTCCTCTGGATGGTCTTAATGGTTTTTTTTTACCCCTTTGCGTCATTGTCTTCACAACCTGTACCAACAAAGTGACTTGTTCATGTAAATGAGCGTTAATATAATGCACCTGCACTAAAGAGGCCTGTTTGGTTTGATTCAGGAGCTGTCAATCAAAAGGAATATGCAATATGCTGGGGTTTCACAAGCACAACATTAAATGAGAAAAGGAGACAAAAAACACTGGACAGTATATAGCTTGTTTTAAGGGCTTCATTGAAGCATGTTTGGATGGTTACTAAAGTGCATGAGGCTGCAACTATACTGTGGTTTTAACTTATTTGTTAACATTTTTGTTTACATGTTTAATACAGCGTACACACTATTTGTTTGGGAATGTAAGCTGATTCTGAAAAAACGCCTTATTGTGTGTAAACTTGTGACTTTACAGGCTGCGAGAGAGAAAACACATTTTATCTTTTAAAACAGAAGTAAAGGTGCATTAGGTGACAAGAATATATTGGATGACATGTGTATAAAATAAAGCCTCAGTCAGACTTCAGGCACTATGATGCAAGCCTCCAATGACAATTTCTCTCTTTTCCCATGCGTCTCTCTGTAAGAGCTAGAGGAAAGTCAGAGATCTGTGAAAATCTCAAAGCCCTTGATTTATTTCACATGCCTGAGGGTTAGCTCCTACCCCACTCATCATGTCACGGTGAAAATTACATAGGTTGCCCAAATTAATGTACAAAATCATATTGCAAGAAAAGAAAAAAAACAAAAACTACTTTTAAAAGCTCTCTGTAGTTAAGTCTTGCTGAAACTGGTTTCCTTCATAGATAATCTGGCCACCAGATGGGTCTGATTGTGTGATTCAATATAAAAAAGATAAATAACACTAATATCATGGACTGTGCTGGATGCCAGTGTGTAATACAACAGTTCACTGTACAACTTTTTGAAATGAAAATCACATATACCTAAATCTCTAAGGATAACTGTAGCTACCTGTAGGGATCCAACACCACACAGTGTGTCTTACTGAGAATCCTGCTTGGGGATCTGGAGTCTACAAATTTGAACACCTAATAAGACATTCATAAGACATTATTTTGCCAGAAGTATTGGAAATAGCATTATAGTATTATAGTATTTTTATCTAGTTCTGTAACAAAATTCAGTGACACAACTTAGCATATAGTTTACTTAAATAAACTGGGCAGCTGGTGGCCTAGTGGTTAGGTTAGTTGCCCCTGCAATCAGAAGGTTGTGGGTTTGAATCCCAACACTGCTAGTGTCATCACTGAGGTATCCCAGTAAGGTACCGTCCCCACACACTGCTGCCTCGTTGGTGGCAGCCCCCTGCTTCACTCGGTGAATGAGTTAAATACAGAGAAAGAATTTTACATTGTTCACACTGTGTGCTGTACTGTGATGTGTTTACATGTGACTGTAAGGGGCCACTTTACTTTACTTTACTTTAAATTATGTGTTAGATTAGAGTATTAAACCAGCCACATCTGTAAGAGCACAAAATAATAGTGTAGGACTTATAAGGTTAAATTTGTTATACATCAGTTACAGCTGGCATTTTCTTTATATAAGACAAGCAGAAATGTGGTTATCTTTGGTCAGACTTCCTTACAGCTCCACTCTGTAAAGCTTTGTGTTTGAGGGTTGAGGTTAAGATCCTGAGCATATCTGAAGTGGAAACGTATGAGTGTAAAAATTATTTCTAATTTCCACAGTAAGGGAAACAAAACGAAAAGCCCAAATTACACTTCATGTGTAAGATGATTAAGGAAAGATCAATTCATTGACCTGATTTGTGCTGATTAAATATAAGTGGACATCAAAACAATTAAAACATCATTATGTTTGATGAAGGCATTTTATTTAGTTAAATTTTAATTTTTTGTTTTTTCTTTTTTTTAAAAATCTAAATCTAAAAGAAATACCAGGAGAAGAAAGAAGCAGAGAACCGAAAACAGTGATGGTATCAATGGGAATTTTTTTGTTTGGTCTTTTGCCTTTATTTTTGTCAAAAACCTCAAGACCTTTCCCCTGTTCAGCATGCTGTTTTGGACCACTGGTACATTCTTGGAGGGTTTTAATTTTATTGGTTACTCTATTTTAGACCAGTAAAATATCTTTGTGCCTCTGAACTGTGAGAATGTTTTGAACGAGGTCTGAGGTATCCTGGATTTCAATCTAAATCTATCTCATCTAAATCTATCTTCATACTTGAAGGTGCGTTAAAAGAGGTTTCTGTTTTAAAACCAGCATCAAGCACATCATCAAGGGCAAGAATAGACCAGTGAAATGACATTGTGTACAAATACATTTGTTAGTGTCCAGTCAGTGTCCAGTCCTGAAAAAAGTGCAATGTTCTTGAGCCACAATGTCCAAAAAGGTCTAAAATATGTGGGAAGTCATATTTTAGGCAAACCTTTTTTAAAACCAAGGACACAAACGAATGTGTGTATGTGTGTGTGTGTGTGTGTGTGTGTGTGTGTGTGTGTTGGAGATAGTGGTTGAAGGCCTTCTATTGTTAATTTTACACATAGTCAAAAATGTTCCGGTTCACTTCGATTATTCTCAGTTTTCTCTCTCATGTGTAGCATGAGAGTAGCACCCATCTGCAGTCTTTAACGATTATTTTACAGTCAACATTTACTACATACAAGTTAAGTCACGTTTAAGATCAAAGTTGATCGGAAATAGGTGCACAGTGTGTAACCAGCATGCTTATTTGTACTCTAGCCAGTATATTGTATTATTTTTATATAACCAGAAAGTATTTTGAAGGTCTATAAGCAGAACTACTATGGCTTATCCTGTTTATACTTTGGACTTCCTCTCTTGAGACTGTGTGTGGTGAAATTATTTCATTATACAAGTCTTATCAGTATCTGCATGTGAACATTCTTTAAGTTACATAAGTGCATTGGTTAACATCAACTTTACACTCAGTACTCCTTGCCACCAATGTGCTGAGTGAGGAACTATTGATATCAGGAATAGGAACAACATCAGATGTGTCAACTAACTTTTCTGAAAAGGCATGATGTAGTGCAGGGCTGTGCCAAAAACAGAAAAGACTATATTCACTGCTACAGGGTAAGTGTAATGTTAACAATATTTTTAACGCTGCTGTTTGAGTTACTATCTTTTCGATTTATTTACTCAAGCTGGAGTGGTCTGAACTGTGACCCTTATGGATATTGCACAGCCCTGATGTAGTGTCTAGAAAAGTAAGGAAAAAAAACATCCCCATTATTGGATGAAACAATATTGGACGTGCAACACAGATGCAACCTGAAGAATTTACATGGACAGGATGCGCAAGCCGAAATATCCTTTTCCATGAATTGTCCTTAATTGTACTCATCTTGAGTCAAAGAATGCATGGAAGGATGTACCGTGTACCTTGAATATACGTTCCAAGGTTCAGTCAAGGACGTGTCTCCAAAAATTCTGTGAAGTTGTTGTCCAGCAATTTTGTGTGGTATAGTTTTACATTCCTACTCTTTGTATTAGTTTTCTTCTCAATCCTTCATGTCCAGATCCCCATATAACATAATACTACAAAGATCCCCATATAACATAATTCTACGAAGCTGGGAGGATGAACGTTAGCAGAGGATGCTCAGACTGACATCTTTTTGAACTGCTGCTAATGCAGCATCATAGGATAACTCAACCTATTTGCAGGGGAACATTTTCTTTCTATTATGTTACATTGGCAAGGCATTGCACTGAGCAATAGGGAAAGAGTTCTTTTTAACTCCTAGTTATATATAGCTGTGGCATTGCCAGGAATCAAACCTGCAGTCTCCTGAGTCTGACTGAGTCAGTGCCTGGTTACACTACCTTGAAAGCTAATTCCCTGGTATTTTTTTAATTCATTTATTTATTTTTTTGCCAGCACTCCTGTCTGCACTGGGACTTTTGGTCACCCTGCTGGCCATCTAGTTCACTGTGTTTAACAAGGGCACCTGTAATACTGAGCTCGGACCCCTGTGTGCCCCCTTTTGAACATAAACAACAACATTAATGATTTCTTCTGATGATAGGATCTGGACACAAAAGGCTTCCAATGACCTGTCAGCTACCACAATTAATTGAATTTGAGCAAAACGATTTCATTCATGTAATTATTATAAAGGTAAGACCGGCGGTTAGGAAGTGTTAATAGTGGCAGCATAAACAGCTACAGCTAATAGTTTTCTTGCTTTAATATTTTCTGTATGCCTTGTGATCATGTTTAGAAGAAGATTTCCCTCTTTATGAATGGTTAGCCTGAGATAATGGCATGTTATACATTGGTGTCCATTGGTTTTGCTATATTGTTAATTCAAGAAGCCAGAAACTATACTAATATTCTGGGTTACAGAGGTGTTGTGTATTTGATGTATAGTTACCATCTGTTGGTCTATAGTTATCATCATCTCCTATTTTGCCCCAAGAATAAAAACAACAGTGATGACGCAGAAACTGAGACAGATCCCAATGATCCAAGTGTTGAAGTGCAGAGAAACAGCAAGACGTGGAGAGTGCCACAGAGAGAAAGCCAGAAAGAGCTGGTTTTCCAAGTGAGAGCACACAGCGGGGAAGAATGAGAAAAGAGGATCATAAGAGGCTGAGGGTAACATACAAGCAAGAGTGAACCACTGATATAGGATACATGTGCATCCACAGGCACTGAACCATCAGGTTTGTAATGTTTAAAAACTATTTGCTTGCTTGGAAAGCAGTATATTTACAATTCACCTGGTGTGTTCACATAATATGATTGATATTCATCAAATTCTCCCTCATTCTCCCCTTGTGTCATTGATTGATCTGTCAGAGATATCCCACTGGTGGTTTCTATGGAGATGAGGAGAGTGCATATGTTCAGGGCGGCAGTCTTTCAGACTCTGGATTCCCCCAGTGGGGGCAGTGCAGGCACACTCTTTCTGACACTTTTCTAAATTGCCTTTCCGAAGATGTCAAGGACGAGCGCATCACCCAGGATCTGCTGGTCTTGGTAGATTTGGCCATCTGGATTGATGCATGGCAACAACAATGCCACCAAAGTACAGGCCCCAGAGGCTCTCTGATAGCTTCTGCTGATATTCCAGTGCATGTGCCAACAGTCTGGTGCCTCTCATTGTCATCTGCTCCCTATGTTTCTGAATCTGAACCTAGGCAGCTTGGCTGTGCTCACCCAACCCCAGACAAATGACAACCCATTTCTGCCTGTATTGCGGTCAGCCAGGGCACTTCATCACCACAAATCAGTGAAACTGGGCATAGAATGAATAGTACTGGTGAGTGTAACACCTCTCAAACTCTCACTCTTCTGCCTGCCACTCTGGGCTGGAAAGACCATCTTCCTCACTGTCATATTGTTCCATGTGTCAAACTGTAAGAGCGATGAAGTGGACTAGAAGAGAGGCCTCTTCATTTCAGGCAGCTGAGGATGTCTCGTGGCACATGCTCTGTGAGTCCCCCGTGTTCTGTAAGTGCCTGTGGATTTTCTGAAAAGCCACTGCAGGTTGCAGACTCCCTCCACAGGTCCCAGTCAATGTTTTCAAAACAGTCTTGAAGAGCAAAAATGACTCCTGGGGTGTAGGTTTTTGCCTGGTTGAGACTGAGCTTGGATCTTATGAGTGGTCTGTATGCTGGGTTTAGCATAAAATATGTGGTGCGAGTAGCAGAGCGGTCCAAATGCCAAACTGAAATGTGCATGTTTGAGTCTCAAGTGACAATAAAAGCCATCTGGATGTGAGTTCTGAAGCATACTGATCACTCCTTAAAGTTCACCCAACACACTATTTTCAGTACCACTGGGCTATGCATCTGAACAGGTAGTTCTCAGCACAAAAGCATGGCAAGGGAGCCTCTCACCTTTCCTCTTCACCCTGTATACCCCTAAAGCACATTTCCATCCTTGGTGAGGAAGTGGAGGTATTGGAGGAATACAATCAGCTGGGATTCCACCTTGACAACAGACTTGATTCGAAATGCAATTCAGGCTGTGTACAAGAAGAGGCAGAGCAGACCCTCCTTCTTGAGAAAACTCAGGTCCTTTAGTGTCTGCAGCAAGATGTTACACATCTTTCATCAGTCGACAAGTGCAATATGCAATCTGCTGGGGCAGCAGCATCAGAGCCAGTGACACTGAAATTAACAAACTTTCTGACATCATGTACAGCACCTTAAATATTCTCCAAGAGCTCCTGGTCAGACAGCAGAACAGTTCCAGACAGAGACTTCTTCAGATCCACTGTGAATGCTACATAAGGAGAATGCTACATAAGGTAATTCCTGTCATCTGCCTATTCTGTCCAATAATTCCCCTCTGTGTCTAGAGAAAGACCTCCTCTAACAGTGAAGCTTCCTTCTCATATCTGAACATCATTCACCATACCTGTTTCTTACTGCTGTCTGTGCATTCTGTATCATTTGCAGGGGCAGCTGGTATAAATGGGCTAGTAGGGGTTAACCCTCTCTCTCTTTCAAGAGACCTTTTTTGGTGACATTTTTGGAATCCACATGAATTTATATGAAGGGAAACACCCCCTGGATTTTAGATTAGTGAAGAGAGAACAAAACAAAAGTAACTCATATCAGATGGGTGAGAAAAGCAGTCAAAAAATTTGAAAGATGAAACACTGTGTAGATTCACTTTTATCATGTTAACATACATTTAGGTGACTTTTTGAGCTTGGCAATTATTAATTATTAAGCGATAATGGATGACAGACAGTGGAAGAAAAAAATGAACATTCAAGGTGGTAATGTAATGGTGCTGTTTTATAAAATCAAAAATGTGTTTTATGGATCAGAAAAAGTCTAAAATCCAAACTTGTAGGACATGCTAGTGAGTGCAGAATGTTACGGTGTGATATTACATTGTACATTAAAACCTGATATTATTTAGATTCTGTTGTAAATGTAGAACTGCAGGAAGTTCATTATGATTTGTAATTTTTTTCAAGGGGAATTTATTTATTTATTTAGAGTCATCCATCAATCCATCCATCCAACCATTTATCTATATCATCTTTCAAGTTCCAAGAAAACTAAAACTGTCTGTTTTTTATGACTAGAAAAGAAGGAAGGTTGGAAGATAGAATGGGCGTTTAATTCAGAAGAACCAAGATCCTGCTACAGTTCAGATTAACTCCTGTTGAAAACAGTTGAAGTTTTTACTGGTCTTATATAAAGAGATTCACACTTACTGTGAAATCCTCAAATATAACAATGTTTAGGACTACACCCAACACCATTCATGCAGATCATTTGAGAATGGAAGGAAAACATAACTCATATTCACCCCTAGTTCAACCATTAATTCAGACAAGGAAGTGTATATTAATAACACTGTATTGTATTTTCTCCCACAAAATTTGTAGAAGACAGCTGGTGTGTATTTGGATCAGTTACGGCTGTCACAGGCTCTGTTCAGAAAACACTCAGTGTCTATTAAGAGAGAAAGCACTGGCCCTGGTTTTGCTCACATATACAGAAATATAGGCATGCCACAGTCTGACCAGTCAGAAGGGACGCTCAGTTGTGAAGAATTCTCAGAAACCAGGTCAACACACTGAGGCCACAGACTGCTGCATCTGGAGAGGATTTAAAACTTTCTCACCATCTGTACTTGGGCTGCAGCCAATAGAGCATATCCAAAATACCCTGTCACTTGAAATGAAAACAATAAGGTGAAAAACTCTCTTTTAACATGATTTAAAAGCAGTCAAGCTTAATTAGTGACTTGTAACAAAACAGTAGGCAAGCTTAATTGATAACGTAACAACAATTAGTTGATAGCTGAAACAAATTCACAATATTCTTAAGGTGGACAGCAATTCTGTATCTTCATGTGCTCACATAAAGTCCTCCTGGACTTTGAACTAACTTCTAAATCCGTGAAACAGCCCTATACTAGTATCCGTCCTCCACCAAACATTACTGTAAGCACTATACCTGTAGGTAGTGTTCTCCTGGTATCTGTCAAACCCAGGTTCGTCCATCAGACTGTCAGAGAGTTCATCATGATTCAGCACTCTGGAGAGCAAGATTCCACTGATCCAGAGTCCAACTAACTACCCCAGCCGAAGCTCAACATTGTGCATAGTGATTTTATACCTGTGTGCAGCTGCATAGCTGGAATCCCATTTGGTAAAGCTTCTGATGCACAGTTCTTCTCCTGATGTTGCTTTCATAATCAGTTTGGAACTGTATGACAAGTGATTCAGTAGAGAATATACCTTTTTTTACATGTTACATGCTCTGAGAGTTTACATGGTCTGCTTTTTCTTGGCCGGGTTGTTGTTACTCTTAGACACTTTCCTTTCACAATTATGGCACTTACAGTTGACTGGGGCTGATGTAGTGGATTTCACAAACAGCATTTGCTTTTATGAAAGTGCCACATTTAAAATCACCAAGCTCTTCACTACAGACTACCAGTGTTTGTCTAAGGAAACTGAATGACAATGCTCTTGATTTTACTCATCAGTTAGCAATGGGTGTGGCTGAACTCAATAATTCGGAATAATTCGGAGTGTCCACAAGTATTTGGTTATACAGTACAATATAACCATTAAAGATTATTTTTCTGGATGAGGAAATGGATGAGGTATTTTAACAATGCCTTTGGAAAATGGAACTGCTTATTGAATGGCTAGGTTTAGCATAAATCTGAGATAATCAGAGCTGTGAGATGCTAATCACCTTCCAAGGAGAGGGGTCAGAACGAGGGCTTCTTTGCTGAGAAGATGCATTGACTTCATTTTATAGCACGCACTGGCTTGGTGAGGCCGATGGAGATGTGCATGGTTCTATATGCTAATAGCATTACAGCAAAGATAAGATCCAGTCTCGGTTTTCATAATGAAGGCTCACACTTAGAAATATTAATCCTGCAAATTAACGTTAATGTGCATTGCAGTTGTTATTCAAACTTTCCTTTAAGCAGAGAACAGCAGCCTGATGTCTTTGGTTGAAATCCAAGCACCTATCTCTTACATAAAAAAGCCTGTGACAGGACGGGATAAGTGGTATTGGATGGTGATAATGGTTGGACATTTATTGCCGATGACAGAAAAAAGTCTGAAAGTCTTAAAGCAAACAGACATATAAGGCTTTCTTCTCAGTTCACCCACACTGGTACAACACCAAGGATGATAGTCTTCACATCTATGTCTAAACATTATGATATAAACATCTATGGATATATTAGTGTATCTGTTATTTAGAAATATTGGAGAAATCCCCGGGAATTCTTAAGTGGTCTTCCACACAGAAGTTATCCACCTGAACTTTCACACAAGACAAAAATCCTACTTATACAATGAAATGCAAAAGGTCTGTATGTCATACAGAAGGGTAATCAACTCTTTCACAAACGAGCTTGCTAACAACTGAGCAAAGTGAAAGAAGAATAAAGCAGATGAAAAAAAAAGTTTACAACAAAGTTCACAAAGATTAATGACAATAAGATGAATAGAAATGGTCCACGATGACTTACAAAACCAATAACTTCTGGTGATTATTAAAAATGCCTTTTCCTTCCTGTTAAGTAACTTTGGGATTGTCCTGGCAGCAGTGGCACAAAGTTCAGTTCACGTGTGTGTGTTTTTAATCCCCACACACACATTAGCACTTCACTATGTAACACTATGTAGTTATAAAATCATTCAGTCCACCACAGGTGCAGAGTGGTTTACTATTTCCTTTCTTACATCAGTCCACATTATAATTTAATCTGAGTAAAGACTCTGCCTCTGCACCATAAACTAGCATACAACCAAACTCAAACAGTCTTTAATTCTTGTCATTTGCTATATCTTACCAAAAGCTCTTCCAAACCAAACTAGATCAAATATCAAACTTCCTCTTTGGTATTAATACTGTCATACTTTTGGTGCTTACAGAGGCAAGCAGCCAACTGTGGTTGTTGTTGGAATGAAAGTGGGATACAATAAATGCCTTTCCGTGCCTTTCTGAAATGTACTGGGAGAAAGAAAGGGAGAGAGAGAGAGAGAGGGAGAGAGAGAGAGAGAGAGAGAGAGAGATCCAAGTACAAAGACAAGAGTTAACCCAGAGGTGGTCTACTGAAGGTAGGATTCAAACCCATGACCTCTTGGTCCAGAGACAAGTATCCTACGCACTAGGCCACCACCCCGTTATTGTCACATTATTGACACAGGAAATTGACATGAAATGATGCTGAAGGTCATGAAATGATGCTATTAGCTTATGTCATAGGAGTGTGTGAATTCAAGAGTATAATTTAATCAGGGATATAACAATTATTATTATGAAGAAGCATTCAAGTAGAATTTCATTGTACCTTGTACACTGTGCTGTAAGTATGACAACAAATCTTTGAATCTGAATCTTGAATCTTATCAGTCCCTCAGGGGTAACACAGGGAAAATCAGTCTTCTCTGTAGGCAAATCAGTGACTTTCACATCCACTCTATCACTTACCATGCATGTGCCCAAAGGAAAGGTCTACAGGCTTTAACACTAAATGCCCTGATTCATGACATGCCATTTAGTTTACTTATAAAAACAGATTTCACAAGTCCCTGAATTTAAAAATGTAATATTAGTTCCAGTTTTAAAACATGTCCGTTTTTGTACTGCCTAGACTGAAGATTGCTATGCTTATATGGATCACCTTTAATGATCTTCTGGCAACCTAGAGAACATTTTAATAAAGTTAGTATTGTTTTTATGTGCAAGTGAATACACTGCAGAAAGGTGACAAGGTACACGTGGTTGTTTTGATTAAGAAGACTGTATTTTACAGGTCTCTTAAGAGAGGTCATGTCAGGTTCACTAAGTTGTTGCACAGCTAGAATTTTCCACAAACATACAACAGCAGCATTTAAAGTCTCTCTAAATGCTTAGCTGTCTGTTCCACTGCATTATGTAAGCAGCATCAAATCCCTTAACCTTCCCAGACTGGCAGCTACCTTGAAAGTGGAGATCGAGGTTACGGGTTGAAAACTGGACACAAAATAGAAGCAAATCTTTCATGCAAAGAGAACACTGTTGCTGCTGCATGCACAGTAAGTTTCTGTTGCCAAAGAAAGTGGATGCTGGCATGATATTAAACTAAACTCTTTGAGTAAATCCAAACAGTTTCATTGACTAAAGTAAAATAAATCTAAGCACCCGCAAAGGATTTACATCATTATTTAACAAAACACATATTAGCCTCACTTTCTTTGTTTAATAAAACCAAAAGGCATTAGTTAGGTTCGTCCCCACTTTCTGGTGCTTATCTGCTTAAGGCTCCATGACTTCAATGAATTCTTTGAATTCAAATTCTTTTTGGTCAGCATTTCAATATACTGACAGAAACGTTAAACTGTCATTAGTTCTCAAATATTAAAAGAATTCCCATTGCCTGGGGGTCATGGAAGCTTGTCATTCACCCTAACGTTCTGTTTTCTCAAGATACTTGTTCTCAGTTTTTTTCTTAGCCCTAGGCAGAGATAAACCAATTATCGAGTTAATTCAATGAAATAAAGAAGTAAAAGTAGTCTGCAAATATGAAAGTAGCCCACTTAAGATCAAAGTAAGTGTCTGTAAGCCATCACTTAAAAACTAGAATACATTTATGTGTGAAAATGCTAAGAGTGATTTCATGGTTTCAACGTCCATATAAAGCTTCCATAATACTTAAATATTATTTTTTTCCAAGCACAATGCAAAAACCGTTCAGAAAACTATTTGCGAGAGTTGTAACCATTGGTCGAGAGCCGTTCTTCTCTTTTCGGTGTAAATTAAAACCCCAGAAGAGAGAGTCAACAGGATCTTTGACAACACATTCAATCTGACACCTCACTATGTTCTTCAATCCCAAGCGCAAAGCAGCTTAGACGCTGTCATGAACGGAACATAATGCAACTAAACATAAAAAATTTCAGGGCCAAAATCTGCAGTGTTCCATTTTCTTTGAGCACTGCACAAAAAATATCCACTTTGAAACAGGCAGAAGGGAGCGCAGATCCCAAAAGGACAGATGGCTCACCTCGCATTTATCCTCTGTACTTTAAGATAAGTGAAAGAAATCCACAGGCTTGACAGAATAAGGGCAGTCTTTCTTTTTAAACAAAAAGATTTAGTTCAATTGGTAGAAAATGAAAGCCATATCAAAACCAACAACAAAGTATCTGTTTGTGTTCTTAGTGATGTTTCTAGGTGACAGTACACAGTTCAGAAAAGAATGAGTCATAAACCCTCCGTGACATAAAACCTTTCAACCAACCCCTTAAATTGTCAGGAAATGCTGTTAGTTCCTAGTATTTTGAAGTGTCTGATAGATGAAATCTGATTACAGCCCTTTAAAGACAAGTTTAATTGTGTAAAGAGTGGGTTTAGTTAACACAATTCTCACTTATAAGCTCACTGTCATTCCTACTGTTTCAGCTTACAGGAATTAACGAAACATCCGTTTATCCGTTTATTAAAAGAGAGTGTAGAAAATCACTTCTTGCTTGGTGTTCCTGTATTTCTGATCATGTTGACATTTGTTTGATTGGTTTCTAATGGTGAACTCTGTTTCTGGAATGCCTCTAGACATGTGGCTCTTTTACATCAGCTGTGCCTGGCTGTGGATTTGGAATAAGCATCTACATTTTTCTGCCAAACTGAAAGCTAGACACATTCTGCATAAGCAAATAAGAAACGCTGCACATCATCTGTGGGCCATACACTTGAATCAAGCTATTTTGTTGATATATAAGGACAGTTTTTCCACTATGTTGGTCCCTCTCCAGACCAAACATTTCAGCCACAGGTATTACAGAAGCAGCAGGGTGTTCCTTTAAAGTATCCCAGCACTGTACACCCCCCCTCTCCCTGTTTTTCCAAGAGGTTTCCACTCTTGAGAAGATCAAGCTTGGAGAAAAGCATCCTGACCTCAGGCAAACTTGACAGTGATGAAGAGCATTATGCTGCTGAGGTCACACTGACACACCAGGGTAAAAAAATGCTGCAATCACACTTCAATCAAATGATTTATTTTCCTTTATTATCTGATTCATTCTGTGCATGTTGACATTTTGTCCTTTTAACAAAGTCACTGATTCATATGTGGCTCTTGTCTGAAACAGTAAACAACTTAATAGACATATTTTAAAAGGGTTTTTCCTGATGCAAACTGAGCTGCCCTCAGCTTTATTTGCGGTTCAAAGTGCCTTCACTTATATATATAAAATGTAGGGCCGGGCTATTGTGCGTTAATGCATCATTTACTTAATGAACGACAATTCTTTTATAATTGGTTTAACGTTTTTTAACAATCCTTTCATTTTGTCAGTTTGTTGCTTTTTGTGCTCATGGGTGCGCGCAGCATGCAGCTCTACGTCTCAGCTTGTTTTCGCGTGGGGGTCAGGCGTCCCATTGCACCAACAGGGACTTTAATGACACTGCATTCAGATAAACTTTCACAAGGTGTTAGTCCCCCCTTTGCAGCTGCTATAATGGTTCTGCCCCCCATGCTCTGGACTCTGAGGGTAACTTGTTTTCCTATAACAAACAAGATAAAACATGAATGCCTTGTAGTGGCATATAGTTTTGGTTTTATATTTGATTTGATTACATTAATGTTTAAGTACAGGAAATATCTGAACTGCAGCTGTGTAACTGTGTTAAAGGGAACACTGCTGTTAAAAAGCTCCTTCTTTGTTTAAGGTGTTTGCAAACTAAATGTTATTGCACTTTTGTTCATATGTCAGTACTTGAAAAATAAAACATGCAATACACTTCTTTTGAATTAATTATCGAATTTGCGTATAACAATGTGAATCATCCACAGAAAACCATGTGATTCATTACGATTCAAACTTTTAATCATTGCCCTGAATTAATACAATTATAAAAAGGAGGGGTAACACTTTATTTGAAGGGGTCTACATAAGGGTGACATGTAGCCATCATAAGAATGACATGACACATGTCATGCCCATTAATGACACATTATTGATGTTTATGACTGTTGTCATAATGTGTCATTCGGTTTTTGGAATGTCAAGATGACATTGTTTGGGTGTCATCATCATGATAACTTGACATTAGCCAAGATGACATTGTGTGTAACCTATTTAACAATAATGTCTTGTCATAACATCATACCAAACACCTTGCATTTCTTTCTTGGCTAATGTCCAGTTCAGGGTGCGAACTAGGGTTGAGCAGGGGGAGCTATAGCTCCCCTAGTGGTGACATGAGCTCCCCTGGAAACATGATTTGTGAAATTTTGAGTGAGCTCTAAAATACTGACATGATGACCAAATAAATGTCAATTTGGGCATGGGTTTTCTCACAGGTGTAAAATAAGTAAAATAAAATGATATTTAGAGCTATTACTCACACTACCCACTCACACGAGCCCCCGGCCCCAACACCCCCCACCCTCCGCCCCCGCTCGGCTGCCCCTCCTGGCTACCCTGGAGACCGTGGTATAGTTCGCACACTGGTCAAGTTGTCATAACAAAGACACTGTCACAAAATGTAATCTTGGCTAATGTCAAGTTGTCATAATGATGACACCCAAACAATGACATCTTGACATTTCAAAAACCGAATGACACATTATGACAACAGCCATAAACATCAATATTGTGTCATTAATGTGCATGACATGTGTCATGTCATTCTTATGATGGCTACATGTCACCCATATGTAGACCCCTTCAAATAAAGTGTTACCCAAGGAGGAAACACAAACTGTATAATACAACTACAAAGTAACAAATGTTGTTGCCCTGTGACTGTACTACCATTAAATCATTCTTGTAAATAAAAGTATTAGTGAATAAAGTATGGTGGGGCCCCACAGTGGTGCAGTGGGTAGCACTGTTGCCTCACACCTCCGGGGTAGGTAGTCTGAATCTGGGTCCTGGTCTTGTGTGTGTGGAGTTTGGATGTTCTCCTCGTGGTGGCGTGGGTTTCCTCTGGGGTCTCTGGTTTCTCCCACAGTCCAGAGACATGCGCATCAGGTGAATTGGGGTTCTAAATTGATCGTTGTGTGTGTGTGTGTGTGTGTAAACAGTTACAGAAAATGAATAAATGAATTTGTTCAATAAATTGTCTGCTGGTAGATGTATGTTACTAAACGAAACTTACTGAATATTCAAGTTAGAAAGTAGCTTTTATTTCTATGCATCAAAAAATGGAACTGGATTGCCAGGCCAAGCTTTAAGACATAGCAAGCAAGGCAAGTTTGTTTGTATAACACATTCTTAGACACCAAGGTCATTTAATGTGCTTTACAGAGATAAATATGCAACAAAGCATCATCAAAGTGATAATCAATTAATATTACAATTATATTTAAAATACATATTTAGAAAGATCTAAAACATAAGTAATGCAATATAAAATATTACAGATAAAAGCTGGAGGGGGTTTGCAGGTCTTCTTGGTGAACTGAAGACAGCGAAAAACAGGACTATTTTAAGCTTCTTTTTAAAACCAGTAGCTGTTAGGGCAGTTCTTATCTCCATGGGGAGCTGGTTTGAGCAGTGAGCAGCATAATGACAAAATGCAATTTCGCCATGTTTTGTTACAGCTCTGGGCACCACAACCTGAACAGCTCCTGGCAATATCAGAGACCTAGCAGGTTGATATTTATGGAACATTTCAGATATATGTTTAGGGCCCAGAATATTAAGTGACATCCTTAATGAGTCATGCTTTGAGCTAAATACTGTCTTGGTTGGGAAGCCAGTGGAAAGTCCTGTAGATTGGAGTGATATGCTTTTTTGGATAGTCTGCAACTGACTAATGGTCTTTTTGGGGAGGACAAGAAGAGCACTGCAACAGTCAACCCAGCAGATATAAAGGCATGTATAAATTTAAGGCAGGATCAAGCTCGTAATGAGGGAGTGGGATAGCTAAATCTGCATATTTAAAGTGTATGATGTATACGACGGCCTTTCAAGAATTACTATCATTAAAAAGCTGTTAGTAATTGATCCATAATGTAGAAGTAAGAGATGCACATTAGTACTGTGGAAAACCAATTATTGGCAAAAAAGGAAGATATCCGTCCTCTTTTCTGTGAGTTCAGGCCAAGGACGTGTCGGGGAGCTGTGAATATATATGTATTTCCAGAATGGGTTACTTGCTGTGGGCTGGCACCTCAGGGCTTATTTTCCCTAAGAAGGCAGGAAGGGGAAGACTGAAGTGTTAGCAGACCACACACAGAGCAAATAAGAGTAGAGGCAGACAGGAATAACATCACAGGCCACAGTGCAATAACTCTTAGAGAGCAAGATGATAATAATCTAACCATGTCATCTGATGAAATGTTCAGTCATAGTAAAACCCGAAGAAATATGCAGCACCATGGACACTGTTTTCATCACTGAGGGCAGAGTGTCTTTAGGAAACACAAGTTAGAACCAGCCTCTTTAGTGGCACTTCTCAAAATCTATAACTTTAGGGTATAAAACATACACTGTCTTGGTGTACGCACAATACCGTATGCATCCTTTGTAGTGATCAGTACAAATGTCTCCTAAAATGTGATCTGAGGTTCAAAGGCATTATCATAATAAAAAAAATACAAACAACACACACACATGATTTTACAATGAAATGTCCCGATTGGCTCATTATCTTTATTACCTAAATGTTTAAATGATAATTTAACAAAATATGTTAAACTCTTGAAAGGAGAATAACTGGAATCTGATGTTCCCTTTGGTTCAGGAATGAGTTTGACCACCCCTGCCACGGCAAAAAACTCACACAGCTTTAGTGACCGTCACGCCACAATTCAGTTGCACGGTAAAAGGCAAAGTGGTCTGATACGGATAGAAAAAACTTTGCTGTAGGCCATAAAACTTGGTTTTAGCTTACATGGTGAAATCCTACGGCACTAATAATAAACCAAGAGAACCGATGAAGTTATCTCAGGAGGAAGCTCTACAGCAGAATATCAGGGTGTGTGTCTGTGATCTTAAAAAAGATTTGGTCATCATCCAAAACACAGGAGAAGCTCAAGCAGAAGATAGTCCTTGTTGTTGAATGAGTCGGAGTCCTAAGTGCTCTTTTATGACCTGAAGTAAAGATGACCATTTAGGAAAGATGAATCAGCAGACGGAAACTACAGAAAATACTTCATCCCACACCACAGACATCGCAAAGAGCCTATATTTTATGACTGGAATCTGAGATATATAAAAGTTTTTATATATCTTGCTTGACATGCCTTAGAGTGAAATCAATCTGTTTGGCTGCCACTCAACTCATTTGAACAAATTTCAGTCCAAAATTAGAGATCAGAGTGTTCATCAGTGGTTTGATGTGTCAGTTATGTTTGTATATTGTCATATCTTGTCACTTTATAGCATGCTAACACATTCCCACATCCCTACTTGGGTTTGGAAAAGACCGTATTTAAAGTCAGTTAATTGCTATTATTACTGTCTACATTGTTGAAACACAATCTACACTGAATGTAAATGTAGTCCATTATATGATTACCTATATCATTAATTAGGGACTGTCGAGCAATTAAAATAATCAGGCTTAATCATTGTATGCAGTTAATCCCAATAATCACATTTGTCTTATTTAATTACATTTTATTAAAAAAAAATTCTCCATTTATAAAGCAAGGCATTTTGCTATTCAAGTGAACATAATAAACTTATTCAGAAGGTATTTATTATTAACGTAAGTATTAATAAATGAGCATTGTTTTTTATCATTTACTGAACTGAACATGAAACTTACACTATTTCTCTCTTTTTTCTCTCTGTTTCTCTATTTTTCATCACCAGTTTGTAGTGAGAGTGGCTTCATGTTCCAGCCAGTGAGAAGATATTTCATATTAAAGGAACACCAACACCCAGTGTTGTAGTGCTGGCCCACCATGAGTCATCAGCACGGCTTCAGTGCACCTTTCTACAGATCCAGTCCATGGAACTGTACTGCAGGGATGAAACACTATTCTTCCAAAATACATTCCCTCAGTGGGTGTTTTGATGATGCTGGTATGGAGCGCTTTATAACATTTCAGACCAAAATCTCAGAAGGATGTTCAACTGGGTTGAGAGCTGGTGACTGTGAAAACCACTGCGTATGATTTCCACTATTTTCATACTCGTCAAACCATTGTCAAACCATTCATCATGGGAGAAAATTATAACACAGAATAAGGTTATATTGATTTGCAGTGAGGAGAGAAAAGAACAAGTGTGCTTATACCTTGCCCGCCCCTCCCAAGCATAACAGAGCCACCCAGCCCCCTCAAGCATTCAGGCCCATACAATTCTCAGACCGCATTCACCCACTCGCTGAGAATCTGGTGAAATATGACTCATACAACTATATTGCTTGGGATGATAGAATATCATAGAATAGAATTGCTCTGTCTAGAAGCTTCTGCACTCATAATGTTTTTTCACTCATTTATTCAGATTTTCTTCTAAATCACCCATCTGTAAATCACAGATACAGTCAGTGGCTCCAACTTGTGTACGACTATAGACTTATTGTTCTCACTATTGCTCAAGCAGCTCATATATTCTTCGTTACAATGGTTATAAGGTTCTTTCGCTTTTTACTTTGTAATTGACTGTTAGTTTGCTGCTCATTAACTTGGCCATAGGCTTTAGTCTGCACTACTACAGAAATATTAAAGGGTCCAACTAGGGAAATGCATTGATACATTTAGCGGAGCTAATAATCCAATTTGAGCAGCACTAAATTAATTTCGCAATTCTCTTATTACAAAGAAATAAATCTTGACTTCTAAGGGGTAATCCTTCTAGTCAATAAATAATGGAAAATACTGGGTGTGTTTGTTAAATAAATCAATCTGTACTCATTATTTTGTAGAATCACATTTCATTTCACGTTTCAGAAGCCCTTCATATAAGATCTCAATCATTTTCAAAAACCTAATAAACATACAGATTAATACCTTCCATTCTATCTTCCATCTACCCATGGTGAGCTGATTAAATTATTTAGACATGTTGTTGTCAAATCAATTCGTTGTTGTTTGCACTACATTCATTTTATCAATCAACTGATTTGCCTTAACATTTCTCAGATAAGAACAAACAGACAAACAGTTTGTACAACTAAACCAGACTTTAACCTGCTCCAAATCCTCATGCATTTACTTTTCCCTGGGCTCTGTCTCGCGCTCACTAAGGCGAAAACCAGACGTGCTACTTGGCGAGTTAATCTGCCATATTTATAAAAAATTATCATCTCTCCTTGAGTGAGTGAGGTAAGACCTGGTGAGAAGACAGAGATTTCAGCCAGTGCTTTATATTACATTACGGTTACGCACTATACATCACAGAAAGTAAATTTATTTTCTATTAAAACCCATTCATCTTCATAGTCATTATGTTAGCACAGTAACAGAAAAGCGGATTTCGTTTTATTTGGCAGGCTGTGCCTCTGGAGTCAGTGGGAGATGGTGACATGGCAGGAATGACATTTTCCACAGTGACTTGTTGCCATTTCCCAAGTTATAAAGACCTAGGGTACACCCCATGACTTTTTGCTTGTCTTCTTATCTTTTTTTTACTCCATTCTTTTCCACATGGTCAAAGTTCACAAGTGATTGAGGGAAGGAGGGGAAAGAAGAGGAAGAATGTTATGAACCCTAGCACTGCTCTGCACTTTGTCACTAAAACTAGATATGACAAAGTCTAAAAAAAGTATTTTTATTATTCCTCCGTGTAAAGAACAAAAAGCAAATATGAACAAAGCAACCATTTTTGCTTTTTGCTGTCAGGGTTTAAGGGGCAAGTCTATAAGCCTGCTACTTTTGCCCTTGCCCTCTCAGAGTTCTTTTGAATACATGAGATGGCTCAGAATGTAATGGTGTTTTGGTCTACCTCTGACACTGAAAAGTCAATATTTGTGGGGCTCAACAGGGGAAAAGGCCTCTTTCAGCTCACTGTAATTTCCATTTTCAAAAATCTAGTAAAACAATGAAAATGCTCCAGGCGAGGAATTGTTAAGCTAACATCTGCACCGCTAGGGGAAAGGAGTTGGCAGCTAGTCAGCACTGGAGGACTCGGACCCCCCACTGACCACAACATACTTTGCATGCTGCCTGCAACTCAACCCTGACAGAAGAGCCATTAACCTTGGAAACTAGGATAGGACTTATCATGATGAGTGACATAATATTTCTTATAAACAATGTAAAGAAAGGGGAAGCAAAGACAGTTGAACCCCACCAGGCTTTTAAGATTCAGGAATAAAATTCGTACAGAAAGGCCGTGTCAGGGTTGGAATATTCACATTTCAAGTTTTGATGTTGCTTCAGACAAATGAAAACATTAGATTACAGGATAGTCTAATGTTTTCATTTGTCTGAACAGATAATACCCTTTATGGACAAAAGAACTGGGACACATCTGTTTTCCAGGGTTTGGGCTAGGCCTCTTACTTCCAGTGAAGGACAATCTTAGGGGTTTCAGCTTACCAAGACACTTTGGACATGCTTCTAACTTCCTCAACACAGTTTGGGGCAGAACCTTTTCTCTTCCAGCATGACTGTGCCTCAGTGCACAAAGCAAGCTCCATAAAAACATGATTGGATGAGTTCGGTGTGGATGAACTTGACTGACCCGCACAGAGCCCTGACCTCTACACCATCCAACTCCTTTGGGATGAACTGGAACGGAGATTGCGAGCCAGGCCTCATCAGGTCCAACCTCATAAATGCTCTATAGAATGAATGGACACAAATTCCCACAGAAAGATCTTGTGGAATGCCCTCCAAGAAGAGTGGAAGCTGTTATAGCTGCAAAGGGGGACCAACTCTACATTAAAGTCTATGTATCTGAATGCAATGGCATTAAAGTCTCTGTTGGTGTGATGGACAGACTCCCCAATACTTTTGTCCTCAAAGTGTAGAATATGCTTGCAACCTAAAATTAATGCACAGTTACTGGCCACTTTGCAAGCTACACTTGAGCAGAACATTTCAGAGTACCATATTTGCAATCCGTGTTTTAATTTGCAATGTTTAATTAATACTGTTATTAATAAATACTGGTGTATCCAGAAAAACAAACAGAACTCATAATGTTCAGATAAAGGCTGGTTTCAAATCAGTTAAACTACTTTACAGCTCATTGTAATTACTGCATGAACTCTCACAGTCCAAATCAAATTTAAATCCTCTACTGATGTGCATTATCTGAATACTTGTCAAAGGTTAAGGCAAAAGTGCACAAATCATTTTGCACATGGGCCAATTTCTTGATAAGTCATCAGTGTCCCAACGTTACTGGTGCATGATATTTATATGTTCCTATTTGATGGTATTTCACTTACACAGCTCTTCTCGTCCACTAAATGGATAACATCTGTAGTCACCACCCTCAGGACAGGTTTCAGGTTTATAGCATATGACAAACATCTTTTTAGCTTTTGTCAAATTCAGTCGGATCCAGACTCTAGGACAGTCTGTTTAACTGCTAACTGTTCAAATGACTATGAAAAAGTTTTCACTTATGTGGTAGTGAACGTGAGTGTCAGGGCTTTCGGTGCACTGAATGATTTCAATTTTGAAAAGACGTTTTGGAACTAAAAATTGATTTTCTACGGCATCTCTCAAAAGAGAAGTTAACTGGGGTTCCAGTTCACCACTTTATACCAGATTGGCCATTACTGGGGTCCCGTGCTCACCAATCCTGGACTGGTTCAGCTGCCATGGACCGCCCACATGTCCTCCTACCCCTCAAACCAAGGGCTATCGCTGCTCAAAGGCTCCTCAGGACAGGCTCCAACAAAATCTTCAACTCTAACCATCTTGGCTTTCTTAAGTATAAATTGCTGCTTAACAGTGAATAAGCCTGTACACTAAAGCCTCTTGTTGTTAGTAATTTCCGTAGGGACATTTATTTTATTCTCTCTCGCTTTTCAGGGTCAACAAAGAAGAGGATAGGTTCCCCTTTTGAGCCTTAGTACCTCCCAAAGTTTCTTTCTCCAGCTTTTGGGAATTTTTCCTTGCCTCCGTCACCTTTGGCTTGCTCACTCAGGGCTCAGACCCGGACTCGGTAAATCTGCTTTTGTGACAACATTAGCTATGAAAGTGCTGTATAAAAAAATTCAACTGAATTGAATTGACTTTATGGGTCACCTTTATTTTTCAGAGTGTAAGCCTAACCCGAAAAGGCTTGTCTCCCTGTTGAGCAGAGTGTCAAAACACATTTTCTGAAGACTGAAAAATCATTCAAGAGGTCTACAAGTTCTGTAATGCCTGATCAACCGTCCAAACACACAGCGCCAATATTCTGCAGAAAAGACTGAAGTACCCGGTAAATGAGTGATCATACATGGATGTGAGCATGACCAGATTTTAAACTGTCAATCTGTACCCTTAAAAATATATGTTACATAAATTTTTCCTTAATGTGTCATATTCTGAAAAGACTGTCCTGAACACAATGCGCAACAAAAAAGCGAAAACACTAAACTTGATTTACAAAGTCAATCCATTTTCCCTCCAAACGGCACTGCTACCGGGTGTCACTAGAATTCACTAGAGTTCTACTGGTTCAAATTACAACTCAGAAGTCATTTAAAAATGTCTCCAGGTACTTTGATGTACTGATTTCAGGCACCTTGGTTCTGTTTTTTGGAAGACAAATGTAATTTATGATGCCTAAAACCTCATATTCTGCGCAGATCCCATTCAGATGCTGCTGTGAGATCATCCGCTTCCAAGACCTTCACTTTTCAATGGAAAGTTGAGGTTAGCCAAAAACAATAACATTTTTTTTAAGTAGGAAATCTGCAACCCATAAAAGATGGATGGCCACCAGCTTGCCTGTTTCAACTTCCAGAAAAAGAGAGAATCGTTTCTGTTCAAACCAGTTTCTCAGTAATGGATCATTACTGTGATCCATTCAAAAAATAGGCTATAGAGATTTCTCAGTAATGTGCCGGTGTCCACTCCAGTGTTTAGTTTGATTAAACACTGTGCCTAGGTGTGTGGTTTGCCATCTGCTTCACCCAGTAGCAGATGGCAGGGTAGCAGTGAATCGTAATGTGACTCACTGAACAGAAGAAGAACTAATAATTTAGGCCACAGATGAATCAGCATGATACTGCAGCCACTGGAAGTGGGGTCAGCAGAAAAGTCGTTTTCTCACAATACTTATGCCCAAATTATGTCACAGCCTTCTCAGAAAGAATCCTCTGAGTTTTACGGAAAGTCATCTCCATTCTTTCAAAAGGAAAAGACTGACACAGACAAAGACGCTCATGCTATCTGTGCACAAATTATGATATACAGGAAATTCCTAAATCAAGTTCTTTAAGGGTAAAAGGTTAAACAGATATTTAAGAAAACCCTGACTTGCCTTATTAGCACCTTTCATAAACTAATGAACAGCTAAAAAGATGTGATGTCCACCAAGTTACGGTTATACAAATGGTGGCAGCTAGTGGCCTAGTGGTTATGGAGTTGCCCCTAAAATCAGAAGGTTGCAGGTTCGAATCCAGCTGCTAGAGACACCTCTAAGGTACCTTGAGCAAAGTACCGTCCCACCACACTGTTCCCAGTCGCCCCTCCTGAGTGGCAGCCCACTGCTTCACCTGGTGATCGGGATAAATGTAGAGAAAGAAGTTCACACTGTGTGCTGTGGTGTGCTCACACTCTAAGGAGCCACTTTAATGAATTTACTGTTCTTATTAATGTTGGGACATCATGTTATTGCTCTAATGGCCCTCCACTTTTAGTAACTCTCATAGCATTTGTTTTAAGAAAATGGAGCTTTGTGAGAGCTGTTGATTTCACTCATTTTTTTGGCTGTAGCCACGACCATTCGTAAGTGAAAACAGATCTGAGACAGTGGCCTACACCTTAAGCCAAGCTACTCAAAGCACACCTACCTCGTCCTCCAAAGTGAAAGGGGGCTTAACAAAAAATCTGCTCTACTCTTTTCTACTTCTGCCTCATAAAAGCTAAAATAATATATTTAATATGACTCAGTATAAGACAGTGTATGGCTAATTTACAACAAAAGGCCAATGCATGCATATACACGTGTGCATATTAAAATGCTGTACATATTAGCACTTTCCTCTATGATGTGTCTTAATTCTGATGGACATCAGTATCTCTAAAAGACATTCAGATATCTCTGTAAAAGTTCTTTAATTTCCTGAAAGTTTCCTAAATTAAATCATGTTAATAAAAATAAATAAATGTACATTTGCTTGTTTAGAAAAGTCATGTCATAAGACATGCAGCACTGTGCAAAAGTCTTGAGCCACCCCTTTTTTTTTTTTTTTTTTTGCAAGTCTGTAAAGTGACAGGTTGCAAAGTGCCTACAGATGCAACATGCCTAGATAAAGGAGTTCCAACCACTCAGCATTCAGCACAACCAGTACACTGATCACCGCCTGATCATCTGAAATCATCTGCACCTGTTCACTGGTTCAGGACTTAAGTTAGGTGGCTTTGTTATGCTTGAATGTTATGCTTGAATAATTAATCAAACTGTGGGGTTTTACAAAGGAAAATCATTCCTCTAAAACTGGTCAGGTTCAGGGACTGGCCTGAAAATCTTTGAAAGTCCTTCAGGAAGCCTAGATAACTGTTCCTCAAAACCACATTACAAATACAAGAAAATCTGGATCTTTGGAAGCAAAATATGAAGAAATGAGGCATGGTTTTTTATTGTAAGTCAGGTCTATGTTAGGCACCCCTTTCACATTGTGATACCTTTTTTGCATTTTCTATACTGAGTTAATTACCAGTACCACAAATAAAGAACAAGTCCTTCAAACATTTTCAGTTATATCCATGTGGTGGTCTTATTTACTTTTCCCATGGCTGTAATTTCGCTGGCTTGTGAAACCTGTGGGCTTGCAGTGTGCCATGCAGATCAATATTTATCATTTTTACAACACTGCATAAAAATCCAGGCAATTAAGTTCAGACAGATGTCAGGGTACAAGAGCAGCCCTTAGCAACCACGTATAGCTGCAAGGCCTAGAGGAGAGAATCAAAGAAAATAAAGAGAGATAAAGAAAGGGAGGGAGAGAGAGAGACAGAGAGTGAAAGAGAGAAAGGGAGAGTGGGAGAGAGAGAGAGCGAGAGAGAGACAGAGAGAGAGAGAGACAGAGAGAGAGAAAGAGAGAGAGTGTGACGGCCACCTCGTCCCCGTCACGTAGAACCCAGAGAGAGAGAGAGAGAGAGCGAGACAGAGAGAGAGAAAGGGAGGGAGCGAGAGAGAGACTCAAAAGTACTGATGGTACACATGACAGCAATTATACTGTCCAAGCCACATGAAAAAAATGGTGCAATAATCTTTCATTAAGATTCATTATTAAACATAAATTACAAGATTATTGTCCTCACCAGTTCTGGATGTCACTACAGATACTGTGGACTGTCTGTGCAAACCCGGAACGTGGATATTGGCCCATGACCCATAAAAATGCAGCAATTCACCTTTTCTGAAATTAATCCTAAACCCATGAGATGGCCTTTATTAAAATCAGCAATAACGTCTCTACTGGTTACAAATCTGTGTCATTACGGACAATCCTCACTGTAATCTGATGTTAAATCTGAGATGAGCCTGACAGCATGACACCGAACGTCTGAATCCTCAGAACCTGCTGCCCCTAATGAGCACATATCTGTCTAATTCTAGAAAATGAACCCTGTGATGCTTTCTGAGGCTGATCCTTTCCCTTCTGTCTTCGCTTCACTTGATGGCTGCTGCACCTCTAAATTGTATTTGCGTGTGAGTGTGTGTGCGTGTGTGAAAAGTTGCCACACAGCAACTCTATCCTCCATTCAGGCAAAAGGAAAAGACGCAAAGTAGCAATTAATTACTTTAGAGTTTGAGCAGGTTTGGAAGTTTCTGGTTCCGCCCTCTAATCAGTACAAAGAAGTTCCAAGCTGTGCTCCCCATAATTCCTGTGTTTCTAGTGTATTTACAGTTTTAACCTGCTCCTGTTTCTGAGCAGACACACAATAACTCTTTAACTGTTTCTTGATCCCTGCTGTGAAATGTAACTTTCATTTCTGAAGATTCTCTGACTCTTAGAGACTCAACTCAGTTCCGAAGGTGCCATAAAATGAGGGATGCTTTAGTGTTCACCAACTCCGATCGGTCCCCTGCCAGGCCAATTTTACCATTTGCCCTGCTGTAACACACCTTATCAACTGATACACTATGTGGACAAAAGTATTGGGACACACCTCTTAGTGATTGAATTCAGGTGGCCTGTCACTTTCAGTGAGGGTTAACCTTAATGCTTCAGCATATCAGGACATTCTGGACAACGCCATGCTTACAACTTAGTGGACACAGTTTGGAGAAGAACCTTTTCTATTCCAGTGCACAAAGCAAGGTCCTTGCATTCCAACACTTTTGTACTTACAGTGTGCTTTAATTAACATGCGCCTCCTGAGTTGATGTGGTTGTGTTACAGCTGAGAAAACACTAAAGTGTGCATAGAAGGGGTTCTTTCAGGGTTCCCTAACAAAGGCAATGGTTAGACATAGAACCATGACAAATTAAAGAACCTTTTGAATGTTTAAATGCTTATTTGCTTGAATAAGTACTTTCTGTCTATAATGGCATAATTGAGTATGTGGGTCTATAAAGGTAGCAACAGAACAGTTCCACTTATGATTCAAAGAACCTTTTAAGACAGAACCCTTTTTGTAAAGAGTGAAATATAAACCATATGCTGATACTTGTTCAGAGAGGGTTATAGAGGCATTTGTTTTGGGCAGGTGTCATCAGCTTCAGACAATCTTCAATAGTTCTTAAGCCCAGTTTAATAAAGGCAACAGTTATCTTTCCTGCTAACTGATCCCTTCATACTAATACTGTAATTATGTAATACAGTGACTATATTGTAGAAATGCAGAGATCTGACAGATGCTTCCTGTCTGATGCAATGCCAGTGCAAAACATTGCGCTAGAGAACATTTCTTTCCTTTTTACTTTTATGAGCAATACTTCTAGGGGTTTCAAAGAATCCTACTTGCAATTGTTTTGATGATTTGAAAATCCAGATCTATTTCATAGGTTGCATCATTAGACAAATCAGTATAACCTGTTTCAAAATTATATATAGAATAAAACCATTTCAAAACTAATAGGTAACTTATGTATCTCCTGGAGAAGTACTTTCTAACTATGGATTCTTTGTAATAACTTTTAGTTCATAACTAATCGAATGAACATTAACTTCTCATTTGACCAGAATTCTTACACACCACCTGGTAAACTGGTAAACCTAAATTAGCCTGTTCAATAGTTCCAACAGTGCCTAAAATCATGTCATCTTCAATGTTAACATCACAAATAAAGTACAGTAAACTGCCCGCTTGTAGTCCTACCTGAACACATGACAGCACAGCACAACAGCTGACGGCCTGGTGGTTAGGGATCTGCCTTAGTAATTGGTAGGAGGTGGGTTTGAATCCCAGGACTGTCAGTGGCACCACTGAGGTGCCCTTGAGCAAGATACTCCCCGCACACTGTGTTCCTCACAGCTTTAGTCTGTGAACGGGTTAAATACAGAGAACAATTTCGTGCTCTTCACAATTTGTGTGCTGTGCTGTAGTGTGTTCACGTATGACAAATGGACACTTCACATATTTACACACAGTGTGAACAGTGTGAAATTCTTTCTCTGCATTTAACCAAGTGTAGCAATGGGCTGCCAACAATGCAGCACCCAGAGAGCAGTGTGTGGGGATGGTCCCTTGATCAAGAGTACCTCAATGGTGCCACTAGCAACCCTGGGGTTCAAACCCACACCTTTCTGATCGCAGGGGCAGCCCTCTGACCACTAGGCCACCAGC